>WELA01010285.1:759279-773715 GCA_009602735.1 Mesotaenium endlicherianum
AAAGCTTGCTGTTGGTCTTGAGGATCGGCCATCTTCTTGTGCTACCAACGATCTGAATCCAAGGCGAGATGTAGTGAAACAGATAGATAAAGTACTTAGTAAAACATAATACTTTATCTATTCAAGACAAGGATCTTTGAACACAAGTGGTAGCTTCTTGAAAGAGAGATGGCTTCTTGAAAGTTAATATATTTCTGGATTTTGGCAAGTACAAGAGTGATTCTGGAATGTCTTTCTATGTTCTAGCTCTTGTTTATATACTTGCTACATAAGTAATTTCTAGGAAAGTGTATGTTGATGTGTTGGCACCCAACACATCCCAAAACTTGCCACCTCTTTCTAGAATAATGTACACATGTCCTTTTGACCTAAAAATGGCACATTTGACTTTTGCCACATGGAGTTCTTCTAGGTCTTTCCTCTAACTTCGAAAATGCCTTGGAAGGTTCAAAGGACATGAACCAAGTTACTAGAGTACCTATTCACACTTGACTCCACACAATACTGCTCCAAATATATTTGAAAACATTAAAATATATGCAAACTAATATATAATAACTCAAATCACTACACGAGAAGCCATTGATATGCAGTGTCTTCTAACCTTGCTTATGTATACGTCTACTGATTTGCATTATTGATGCTAGTTTACTCGCATTTGATTTACGAGTATTATTCACTGCTAGTGTGTTGTCCTTCGCCGTTTAACCAGTTAACGGAAATGACCATAAAGATTACTTTCTGATATAAAGATCTTTATTAATTGTTAATCGCCTATTTGGTAAGACGATTCATTTCAACTTGGATATAAGCTTAAGAGAGGGGTCTGGGTGACAGAAACCACTTCAGGCAGGCTGAAGCTGGTCATTCCTACTGACGTGAAAATAAGGTCCCTTTTATTGAGTCAAGCACATGACATCTTACTGGGTGGGCATTTGGGGCAGGCCAAAATTGTTGGCAAACTGGCAAGACATTATCACTGGGAGGAATCACCTCGGGAGGTCTTGAAATACGTTAAGTCCTGTGACCAGTGTCAAAAGAATAAGTCTAGGCACACACCACCGGGGGGCCTCTTACAACCGCTGCCCATCCCAGCTGGCCGCTGGGAAACAATATCCATGGACTGAATGGTCACACTGCCACGAACTGCCAATGGGCATGATTCGATACTGGTAGTCGTGGATAAACTGACAGAAATGGTCAGTTTCATCCCCACAACTGTTAAGTTAACTGCACTCGACACAGCGAGACAGTTCTACAACCATGTAGTTTGCCACCATGGGCTACCCTCTAATATAATCTCAAACAGAGACGCAAAATTTACCTCTAAATTTTGGAGGGCTTTAATGGGGTTAATGGGAGTCAAACAGCTGCTCAAACAGCAAACCACCCTCAGACTGATGGGCAGACTGAAAGAATTAACCGAGTTCTGCAAGAGGTGGAGCAAATGGCCAAGACATGGGACATGGCAAAGACGTGTAGTCGGAAGGCACAGGAAGAGCAGGTCAAGCATGCTAACAAGCACAAGAGGGAAGTGACATTCCATGTGGGCGACAAAGTACTCTTGTCAACAAAGAATCTACTTCTCACGGGCAAGAGGAAACTGCGAGCACGATTTACAAGTCCATTTTCGGTGCTGAAGCAGGTGAATCCGGTGGCCTACAAGTTGGAGCTTCCTTCACATCCCGGGTATACATGATGTGTTCCATGTCAGTTACCTGCGGCCATACGTTGACCCGAATGAAGGACATCCAGGCCGACTACCTGCACGCCACCACCGGTCGAGATTAATGATGTATTGGAGTATGAAGTGGAGGCGATTGTCGGTGATCGACGAGTCAAGCGAGGTCAACGACTTGTTCAAGAGTATACTAGTCAAGTGGAAAGGCTACCATGCGGAGGACAACACTTGGGAGCCGAAGGCTAACTTGACTCATTGTAAGAAAAATTTGAGACATTACTTGCAGAATGCGTCTAGGACGTCGCACCTTTAGGAGGGGGATGATGTAAAGTCATAGGTTTAGAAAGTGCATTTTTTAATTTCTTGAAAGTATGTTTGATTACATAAGTGTAGAGTGCATTGTTGTGGTCATTTTGATATAAAGTTCATCGAATTTGGTTGAGTATTGAGAGAATTATGCATTTCCAAAGTTTAATTAGTTTTGAGGTCGGTTGACGACTGTCCTTAATTCGCGGTGAGCGCGACCGTCGGATTGACCGACAGTGTCGAGCGATCTGGTCCGTTAGAGTGAATTTGAACCTTCACCTAATTTCGGCTAACGCGGAGTGCCGACCAGGTCGATATACCTAGAAGTTTCGGATTAGCCTAGCGCGTCTAAGTTAGTATATTTTAGATATTTCGATGCATGCATGTGGACGTCAAATCGGCCCGACCCGTCGGACGAGACCGATCTGGCCTACTCACGAGTATTCCGGGAGGGACAATTTGACAAACAATTAGGAAAATCCATTGCTAAGCGGCCCTCCCGCCTAGAGAGGAGGACTTAGGTCAGAAAACTATAAATAGGCATAACTTCTTTGTTTCTTATCAGTTTTCACTTCTGTAAATTTCTACGAGTTTGTAATGACGAGGCCTATTATTCTAATTCATTTGTGAGCACATTCTTGCTACTCAAAATGTTGAGTAATTTTCCTAAGCTTTCTTAGTGATATGCCGTTGCACTTTTTAGTATGATTGCAACTAGTTCTTTTCCTCGTGAGTCACTACGCTTCCACTCGGGCACTTTGCCCCTTTCAACCTCTAATTACCAAAAGGGTAGCGCACACACTTTAAACAATTTAACCATAACAATTATTATAATAGTATATCTTGAAATGGTAAGTAAATCGAAGCAATTTGTTCCAGTACTTCTCACCTACTTACAAGCAATAGTCTGGAAAATGTACCTCAGATCCTCAAGTTGGAAAAATCAAATTAAGGTTCTAAGTTTTTTAGATTCTAATTTTTGGATGCACAACTCAAGTCATTAGATTACAAATTTGACCAAAGTTTTGAACAACTCCAATGTATTATATTATTTTAGAAATACTCGACAATTTCAACACGTTTGAAGTCTCGTGATCATTCAAATGTGAGAACTTTTCCTTTAAATGTTAGTTCTACTCACATGATTGTTGTGGTACTTGATTGCAATTTGTTACATGAAGAATATATATTTATTATTGGACTAAATTCTTGGAAATATATTTTTTTCCAACGTCGTGCACATCTTTGTTTCCAAGTAGATTAAAATATTTTTGTACAGGTTGTGACAAAAACAAACAAAAATTTATATGGCATTTTTTGTGAACTGAACGACAACTTTGTATTGGCATCATGACCAAGACCATGTGGTAAAAACGCAATGTCAATGATCAAATCAAATACAAACTATTGACCAATCAAAATCGCTCATTTGCCCCATATGTCACATCATTAGGTCTTAAATTGTCAAATTGGCTCAAATGTACACTAGCCATAATTTGATATTTACGTTGTCTTGTATGTTGCTAATATCCTACGATGGGCAACATAAATTAGTTTTTATCATTAATGTAACAATAACTCATTAGTGTGAATTTTATAATTTTCGGTGTACAACCTAGCGAAATTAAATGTGAAAGGCATTTGTTCTAGAACTTTTACATGCGCAGTGACATTTGCAGGGTGATGTCATTCAAATGCGTTGTCTTTGAGAACGTAGCAATCATAATCAACTTTTACATGGTCAACCACCACGGTTGACTTTGTATATTGTAGTATAAATTCGTTGTCAAATGTGGTCAGCGAATTCTAGACATGAAAACTTTGAGGACGGCGAGTGAAGACTTTCAATTCCCGAATCTGATTTGCTTCTTTGTCTTTAAATGAATGAAATGCGACTTATTTTCGGAATATCATTCTTAGAGTGTGTGCGTTCAAATTCCTGCCCTGTGGCGTTAGAAACCAACCTCACGCTAGCTTTGTCAACCTATTCATGTCGTTTCACCACTTGTACATTTTCTAGGTATAACAACTACATCAATAACTTGAGTGAATATCACTGCGATTGTCTTCCTAACCTGTTTCTAGTAGAATGCGCCTACTCATATTGACCATGTCTTTTGTTATTTCTCCTTTTTTTATTGGCTAGGTAAGCACCAAGGTCTATTCTTGCAATATAGGATCTTGTTACACAAAGTTTGCATAGTGTGGATGAGAAAGAATCTATGTGATGATAGCGTGGCACCTATTCACACGAGTTCATTTGTGAAATAAAATAGTAACGTATCTCTGGCTTACTATGTTGCATTTATTTTTTGAATTTATAAGTAAGCTCAACGTTTGTGCAAGTTTTTTGCATTGGTTGCCATTTCACTTACTCCTTGAGCATTTTCCACAAGGCATTACGGCTTCAATTGGCACACTTACACGTGAGACCCTTTTTATTGATTTCCCCCTCACAAAAGATATGTGAGGGGCGCCTTACTGACGACGATAAACTATTTCATATACTTGACAAAAAGCCCTTAAATAACTAGCTCACTCCCTTCTTCATGAAAAGAGACCGAGAAAGCTAGCACATGTAGAAAAGCATGAGCGCGAAATAGCAGATCGAGGTATGGACAATTTCCTGCGATTAACGGGTCGAAATTTGAATGGCAACTTGCTCATAGTGTGTACGTGAACTCCCGCACTTGCCGTAGTGGAGCTGAGTGGAGCAGTCCGGATACCGCACTCTTTGAGCACTACACCCCACCATACCTGGTTTGGCGCGCGGATAATCATCAAAGCAGGTTGGGAACTGCAGGCAACTGTGTCGCCTGCTTTTATCGGGTGGCTGATGACACAAGATGGCCCCTAAATAGGCCACAAGGTTTGGAGAAATGTACAGGTATTATTTGACTTCTTTGCCGGCTCTTCAAGAACGTGGTACGGCTTCGATTGGTCGCGTCAAATCTTATTCTAGAACCAGTGTGTGAGTGACAGCTGGTTTCAAGTTTTCTCGTTCTTCAACGTGCGGAAGCATGGGGAAGCATGCATTGTGCCTTTCAAATGTTCGGGGTCTGAGGCCATTAAGGGCGAGAGGAGAAACGGCGAAAGGGGGACTTACTGTCGGAAGGTGCCGTCGGAAGCGCTGTGAAGCTGACCTGTGGTACTGAGCACTCGAGAAGCTAAGATAGGAAAGCTTAACTGCCGAAGGAATAACGAAAACAGCTAGGTGCTCAGTTGGGCTCGTTGTTGTGGTGGGGTGGTACTAATCTTAAGATCACTTTAGTGCGGTACATCAAATCTGAACGCAGTCGAATCAGCGATAACACACTTCCTGCCACTAAGGTCAGCCAAAATAGCACGTTTTAGGAAGCCGCAAGACGGGGTGGGTCTGGGATTTGATGCTTCAGGAATGGCTGATAAGCCAGAACACTGGAGTCTACAGACTCTGCAACGCCAGTTGAACTTGGCTATGAGGTGTGGATCTATTAACTCCAGATTGTGTTTATAAATCCCTGAAAGCTGTAGATATCAGCTTGTTGGACCACTAGTACACACGTATATATGATGATACAGACTTTGGTGATCATAGCTGCATTGAGGTGTGCCACACTTCTTGAGAAGAACTTTGGGAGGAGTTTAGCCAAAGTTTCTCCCTGGCAGAGCTCGGCTTGTTTGAGGTCTTTCCAAGTTTTGCCGAAGTATTTTTCTTGTTCTTGACTGGTGGTCGTGACCTCACTTCTTTCGTGCAACTCCTTACAGGTTTGACTTTCGCTCTAGCCAACGGACGAAGGACATGACCACCTTTGTAAGCAGAAGCCTTGTAGCTACGGTGGTGTTGCTGTCCTTGATTACGCCAGTGTTTTGGATATTTGGGGGGCATCAGGCCCCTCAACGCACAGGACAAGGTAACACTTGCCCATCTGGCTTTCATACTTATATGGTGTTGTCTAGCAGTTTGGTCAGCGTAAACATCTGGTTCTCCTGTTATGAGTTACTTTAGGCATGAAGGTGGGAATGTGGTGGCAGTAGCAGTACCCTTCACCCTATAAGTCTCCCCTATGTGCATGGTGCATTCAAGTGTTGGGTGTCCTTGTTTCGCTTATGTGAGTCGGTTACAGCTTTAAGGTACGAAGATAGAAGCACCACATGGCCTGTTTAACAAAAGAATGGCACTGATCTAGTCTTGTACATACTGCTGAAAAGTGTTGATTCCAAGATCCACTGATTGCGGGATTCCATATTGGGACTTGATTTTGCAGCGCATCATCAACGGGGATTACATGAGAGTCTTCAGGGGGTGATTATGGTAGGCATTCTCCTACACATTTTTTTTTTTTTTGGTCTTACTGTATCCTCAGCCTTCTATCAAGGATTGAGGTTGATGTTCCTTGACTGTCTGTTGCCCATATCTATGTCCGTATGTAGTCAGCACTGTCGAGAGCGTAATGCCAGCACATGTTAGCTTGTGGGGCACGGATGTATCCTGATTGAGCATGTACGTTTTGTGCAGTCTGGGGCTGTACCAAACAATGCTAGAGGTGACAATGAAGTTGGCCTTGACACGCTAAGCAAGGGAGAGCAGAGCAGTATCCGCGAAGGGAGATCAATTATGCAGTCAGCTGTACGTATCCTTGCTCCCAATCTGTTTTTCTTTTCCCTATGTCTTTCACATGTAGAAGGGCAAGGACGAATGAGTTTCTACCTATTTTTCTGTCCTCTATCGTTTTTGTTCTTACTTGCCCATCAGACTGGGGTTGAGCTGAGGTTGCATAGGTCTGCAGGTCTGAGCTGCCAGTATTTACGTCAATTCATGAGTTGGCTCACTTTTGGTAAGTCCGAATGTCTGTACTTTGTTGGTTATGAAGTGTTCGAGACGGCAATTTCATTCCACTAATACATTCTGTCTTGCTCTGCCAGGGGTTCAGCTCTCGGTCTGTCCTCACGACACCCCCGGACAATAGCTTAGAATCTGGGGAGGAAGTTAGAGCCAGTGAGGATATTAGAAGCAGTGAACAAGTTGCAACAGATGGTGAGGTCCCAAACCAGCCTTCTTCAGAGAACCTAGAAAGGACTTCGGAGGCAAGCACAGAAGCTGCCAATTTGAGGGGGGGACCAGCACGACTGGAGGAAGAGAAGGAAGAGGGAAAGGAGAGTGTACAGGAAGGGCAGCCAGCTAAGGTATCCAGCACCTTGAAGTCGTCCAAGATAGAATTTTTATCCGGAGCCTTGAGAATACAGCTTGGACAAACTAAAGAGCTCTTTGAGTCTGCTCAAGAACGAGAGAATAAGCAGCTCCTGAAACATATGTCCACCGCCATAGATAGGGCACAGACAATTGTTGACAAATTAGACAAAGAGGGGTATTGGTCTGGAGACGACCTGACAACAGGTGTCATCAAGTTGCTGGAAGCAATCAATGCCCGAGCAAGGGAATGGAAGAGTAGCTATTATGTTATCAAGAAATTGAAGGAGGAGTTGATCAAAGCCAAAGAAAAGGTGGTGAAGGTCACCCGGGAAAGAAACGTGTTGGACCTTGCTGCAGCCAAAGCTCTGCCCAAGAGCTTGCACTGTTTGGGGATGAAGTTGACCATGGTATGTTTCCCAAGGTTATGGCTGGGAGCATTTTAAGCTGATGTCTCAGAATCTCAGAGGGGCTTGAACGAGCAGCTCAAATGGTTGTGCATCAAGAGCGCGGAACTATGCGTTGGTACTCTTAAATAGGCGGGCATGAGACCTGCCTTTCAGTGTGTAGCTTATTGATAGGAGATTTTGAGACGTTTGAAATGCACATTGTTCTCTACTTGTGTTGCGCCTGCCTGTCGGGTTACTGCTGTTATGGCGCTGCAGGTCCTTGAGGCAAAACTGCATTTCTCATTCGGTTATCCTGAACCTCTTCTAGTAGAGTGCAGTCTGTAAGGGCGCAGAGTAAGGGCGCAGGAGAACTTGATGCATATCCAGTCACAGTGCTTCTTGTTCTGGGATGGGCGCTTACAGAAGTGACCCTGGTGCTGGTCCTTTCAGGAGCATAGCAACAACCCTGCTGTGAAGAATGAACAAAGGCGCATGCTGGAGGACAAACGGGAGGCCTTTGAAGACCCGTCTCGTTACCACTATGCGATCTTCTCGGATAACGTACTTGCGGCATCTGTCGTTGTAAACTCCACCATCAGCAACGCTCAGGAGCCTCACAAGTGAGTGAACCTTTCGACCTCGTCGTCCTTGTGAGCGTTGATGGCTAGCCCCTTGCCAGGAAGCACAGGGGCACTGCAGAGGCCCATATCGGCAGCGTGAGCCAATCAGGTTGCAGTTTATGACACTCTGTGTAGAGGCATCTTCAGCTCAATACGTGCAACTGTGGGAAATCCTCGAGCAGCTCTCAGAAGCGAGACATGCACGGTCCGAGCTTTGCATACACACTGGATGATAATCCTAGGAAACTCCTTATGCCTCTCAAGAAACCCTTATGCGTTCGTATCTCCATCAAGAATGTGTGAGTGACCCATGTGAGAGGCCTCTGAAATCTCCTGGAGATCGCACTCTCGGCTTGCTCCAACGAGTTCCCCCCATCGCTGCGGAACATGAGGCTATGAGCCTGTGTGCACCATATTCCGATGGCTTTCTTGATGCTACTCTTAACTCCAAGTTGCACATGCGAGGCTGGCTTGCACCCTGGGCCCGCCCTGTCTCGCAGGGGAGGGCTTAACTAAGCATCCTACCCCCCAAACGCATGCAGGCACGTGTTCCATCTCGTGACGGACATGATGAACAAGGGCGCCATGGAGGCATGGTTTGCTCTGCATCCCCCTGGCGCTGCGGCGCTGGAGATCCAGGCTGTGGAGGAGTACACGTGGCTGAATGCCTCCTACGTCCCTGTCCTCAAGCAGCTCAACTCCGACTCCATGAAGAACTACTACTTTGGCCAACTGTCGAGTACGCCCACGCCCTTCCTTTTCTACTCTCTCCCCCCCCCCTGAATTCCCCCACCCCCCCTTCTCTCCAGCTTTGTCCTTTGCGGAAAAGCCTGCGTGGGTTGTTGGGTAACAACTAGTGGAGCTTCACTTTGGACACACCTGATGCTTAATGTTAGACAAAAGAGCCGGCCTGTGTAGCGCAATTTGCCTTCTCAACATACATGTTGCCTCCTCGTGACACTTTGTACATACACCTTGCGCTTTGGGAATGTGCTCGTCCTTGACAAGTGTACCTCTGGGCTTATGGAGCAACCTTTCAAGTCTTGGAAAGTTGACTTCACGCACTCGCAGAATTCCACAAACAGGCTGCTATCGTGGAGTGCGACCACCGTCTCACCTGCTGCAGCAGGGCTGTCATGTGTGCAGAGGATAACTCATCCGCTGGAGACCAGCTGGAGGACGTTGCCGGGCACAAGCAACCCAAGTACAGGAACCCCAAGTACCTCTCTATGCTGAACCACCTCAGGTTCTACCTCCCTGAGGTATGGCCCGACCCCACTCGATCCCCGTGCTATCGTCCTGCACATGCGCCCTCTGAAGGCCACCCTCTCTTGGGACCCTCTCCAGGCATTTCCTCAAGCTCTCTCATACCAGTCCACGCGAACAATCGTCTCCTGCAGTCAACCTGCTTGCATCTCAACTATTTCCTGGTGGGTCAACTGACGGTGCCTTTCCCCCCTCGCGGTGGCAGGTGTATCCAAAGCTGGACAAGATAGTCTTCTTGGACGATGACGTGGTGGTTCAGAAGGACCTCACGCCGCTGTTCCACCTGCCGCTGAACGGCAACGTGAACGGGGCCGTGTTCACTTGCAAGGGCGAGTTCCATCGACTGCACCGCTACCTCAATTTCTCCAACCCTTTCATCCGGGACCACTTTGACCCCCAGGGCTGCGGCTGGGCGTATGGGATGAACGTGTTTGACTTCAAGGTCTGGCGAGACAAGAAGCTGACTGAGGTGTACCACGACTACCAGACCAGGGTCAGTCTCATCCTCTACTACCCTTTCCTTACTCGCGCACCTCGAGTTAACGGCCACGATGGCGAGTGGCGCCTTTTGAGTAGGTGTTTGGGTGCCACCTACCGGGTGCCACCTACTGCCACCCTCCGTTCTAGCAGAAGCCGTTTCTGTCTGGAGTCATCTGTCAGGTGCTTTGCGTTGGGGGAAGCTCTTGTAGGTAGCCTCCTTGGGCTCGCATCTATTTCACGGAGGGTCTTTGCTGGACAGTATGGTGCGAGAATAGAAGCCCGTGGAGGTCCTCCATTTTCCTGGTCATTTTTCTTTCATTCTTTCTTGCGGTGCGGCTTTCTGACAGCCAGGGGCGATGGGGCTCGATTGACTTGCGGGGTGGGGCAGAATGAGGACCGGAGCTTGTGGCTGCTCGGCACACTACCTCCAGGCCTCATGACCTTTTACAACCTCACCGAGGGCCTGGACCCCAAGTGGCACGTCCTTGGCCTGGGATACAACGAGAAGATACCGTTGCCCGACATTGAAGACGGTGCCGTCATCCACTGGAACGGAAACCAGGTATGCATCGCATCACCGCCTCGTCGTCGTTGCTGCCATAGCTCTCACATGCTCGGAAGGCACTAGCTGCATTAGTAGTCTCGTGTTGTTTATGCCTGGCGGTGGCATATTCCACCCGCTTGAGCCCCGGTTCACTCGTTAGTGTGGTGCTGCCGAGATACTTTTTGACGTTGTCGGTGGTGTCTGTGTTTGTGGGGTTGCAGAAACCATGGCTTGACATTGCCATGAAGCACTTCAAACCGTTTTGGGTGAAGTATGTGGCAACCGGAGATGGAATTGTGCAACAATGCAATGTCAATGTGCAATGATTCCAAGGAGAAGGTGGCTCACAACTTATATATCATGTCTACTGGGCTCTTGCTATCACATGCAAGGCCTGGGGAACTTGTACTTGTATATTAGTCTCTTGGAACCCATTTCGTCTGGAGACGCTGGCTAGCTTCTTCATTACAAAATTATTGCTTGCGGGTTGCTCTAACAAGTCGCGTCAGGTGCTTCAACTATGTATGGTTCATCTGGTAGCCCATCCACACGTAGGCATTTTAGGTGTAAGCTATTATTTGTTTCTCGAGCATTATGCCAGCACAGCTGTTCTTTTTGTTGGGCGGAGTTGAACTGTTAACATCCTCGTCTCTCTTAACCAACAATGCAGGGGCTTAGGTCTTGCACGTCTTATGAGCACCCTTGCTTAAGAGCAGGTTAGCAAGAGTACCCGGGACTGACATGAATTGCATGTCATTATGGAGTGAAGTACATAAGAGAACTGAACAGTTTGATCCCATGCTTTTGGGTGTGCGTGATGCTTGTATCTCCCGCAGTGAGCCCTGATCGTTAAGAAGTGATTGGCATATGTTCACAAGTATCGCAACAGACATTTGCAAGTCTAAAGGACATGTTGCAATCCAAGAACTCAGAAAGTTTCTGCCATACGAGGTCAATCAACCAGCCCAACTCAAATGCTGGCTGAGTGCAAACAGCTCGTAACTCTACTCCACGTGGTCGTCTTTGTCAATGTAAGTACGTCTAGGAGTGGGGATCAACAACATGCTTGTTCCCTCGTGTCTACCAGTACCAGCTCACCTAATAGCATTATGTACGAATCAGCTTAATAGCTTTCACACTAATCACAACTCTTGATTTGAAGTATAACGTGAACAAGCACTCAACTGCATTTGAAGGTTAGAACTCTTCTCTTTAACAAGTCCAACTCCATAAGCCGTTCGCAATTTGAAGTTCCGGCCACAATTTTGTCGACTAGGTTGAGGCTGTGAGTCGGAGCACGATGGTCCTGCCTACCGGAATCAAAAATTACCTGAAGGCAACATTTCGTCCATAGCTGGTGGTGCAAGCTGTTGCAACTTGCCACATGCCTATCTTGAGGTTAGAAACGTGGCAATATGATGTGACATAAAGCTTAAGAATAACCGAGTAAAGGAGACGAGCTACCTTGGAGTGAGCGCCGTCAGGCGCCACAACCGAAGACCAGTCATTTCAGCTTGGGGTGGGCCAGGGTGGCCCGATGTGGTTTGGGTATGGGCTGGTCCGGATTTCGGCTCGGTTTGACATGCGTCTCGATAGGTCTCGACGACTCTTTCGCGTTTCAGCGGTCGGTAGAGATTTCGGCTCGGTTTGACATGCGTCTCGATAGGTCTCGACGACTCTTTCGCGTTTCAGCGGTCGGTAGAAAGCAGCAGAATTGAGTAGAATGGAGTGGAATGAAGTGGAATGGACGGAATGTAGGGCATCGGAGAAAGTGAAAGAGTGTCGGTTTCAAGCAGCGTACCCACGAGTTTTGGCAACAGTTGGCAAGCTGGGTTCTGAAAGTGCCTCTGAAAGGGACCAGACCGGAACCGACAATGAAAGTTTGTTTGGAGCGCATTATGAACAAGCTAGGGGAGGGGGAGCCAGCCAGAGAGCACAAGAAAGCGACACTTGGTTTTCCCTCGCGGATGATTTGCAACATACATGGTTAAGAGGAAGTCGTTCTCCTTATTGCTCTGCTTGAAGACTTATTTCCTCTCGAAAGTGAAGTTCTTGGTTTTCCGTTAAAGTCGTCGAAGGTGTCGGTCCTCCGCTGATCAAAGGCAGAAAGAGCTTGCAATGGACGTTGGTCCCTTTGTAGTAAGCTCAGTCAAATTGACCTAGTCTTAAACACTTTCAGCTGTCTGAGTGCTCAAGGCATGCAGTCTAGCGATATTGGAGGAGAGCGTAGGACGCTTTCTAAAGACAAAAAAAGACCCAGGGCGGTCTTTTGTGACGATTTGACAAAGCATAGAGGATTAATTAGAGACATGCTATCTTACGCCACCAGCAGGCGAAGGCTCTTGATGTGTGGGTGCCGAGATATTGATGGCGTCTCTGGATCCTGCTGATTATCTTTTATAGGGCAACTTCAAACAAAAAAACCATGAAAGGCGGAACTGCTGGTTTGGCTCTTAGCCTCCTGGCTCTGCTTTGTGTTGTTCCGATTGCCTTCACAGGTACCCTTCTTCACTTATTCTTGGTGTGTCGTGCCATGTACTCACATATCTGAATGTTTTGTACTCACACACACAATCACACATATACAACCACACACGCACGTGTGTGTGCGTGCGCACGCGCGCACACACACACCCACTCTCATCATGCACCACTTCGTGGGCTCTTCCAGATGGATCTTGGAGGGATGAAGATCTTCGTGGTAGCGCGCTGTGAGCTTCTGGGAGGGAGGTGGTACCTGGTGACAGTCGATTCACATTCTGCGAGCTCCTCCCTTTCCAACATGCTCTTTGCCTGCCTGAGGGACCAGGTTCTGCTCTCCTTCTCGACGCAAAATACCCTGCAGAGCATCATAAGGCCCAGGAGGGTCTGCCGGAGAGCTTTCCTCCGCTGATTTCAAGGTCAAGGTCCTTCCGGAAGCTTCTCGCCGACGATCTCAAGGGGGAAGGGGAGGGCAAGAAGGAGCCCGGCCCTGGGGTTGGGGCTGGGCGGCAGGACCCCCAGGCCGCCTCCGCCCAGGCATCTCTGCCACCCTCCTCCTCCCAAAGCACCACCGGGGCCACCGAGGGCGCCGGGCTGCGGGCCTCTCATGGGGCCACAAATGGATCCGAAACGGGCAGCCCAGGGCGGGGCGGGAGTAGCGCTGGGAATGGAGCAGGGGGGGATGAAACGAAGGGCGTAGATGAATGCAGGGACAGGTACATCTACGTGTACGACCTGCCGCCCAAGTTCAACCAGGGGCTGCTGGACGACTGCGAGCATCTCAATCCCTTCTTCTCCAAGTGTTCGCACCTCACCAACCGTGCGCTGGGCCCCCCCATGCCCCCGCATGGGGAGGGCTGCGCGCCCGGCGGCGCGGACAATGGGCTGCCACCACTTGGCGGCTCCGCAGGCTTCTGCAACGGAACAGATGAGGGGGGGGAGAACGGGGAGGGGGACGGCAGAGCGGGCTCCGGGGGGTGCTGGCATGAAACGGGTCAGTTCGCTCTGGAGGTGCTGATGCACAACCGCGTGCGGCGCTACCGGTGCCTCACGCGCGACCCCGCGCGCGCCGACGCCTTCTACCTGCCCTACTACCCGGGCCTCGACGCGGAGCGCTTCATTTTCGAGAGCACCGCCAGCGGGGCGGCGGTGGAGGACCAGCTGGCGGGCGAGCTGGCGGCGCTGCTGCGTGCGTCGCCCATGTGGCAGCGCAGCCAGGGGCGGGACCACTTCTACGCGCTCGGGCGCATCACCTGGGACTTCCGCAAGGGCCAGCACGATTCGCACTGGGGGGTGCCCCTGCTGCAGCACCCCGAGCTCAACATGCTGCGCGTAACGATAGAGGCTGATGTGCGCGACCGGCGCGAGTTTGGCGTGCCGTACCCGACAGCGTTCCACCCGTCGACGGACCGCCAGGTGGCGGCGTGGATGGCGGCGGTGCGTGCGCGGGCTGCGCCGCGCATGCACCGCGCGGCGTTCATCGGCGGGCGACGCGGCGG
>WELA01010285.1:786189-803656 GCA_009602735.1 Mesotaenium endlicherianum
GGGGGAGGTGGTTTGGGGGGTGGGGCAAGTCACTTATGGAGTAAAGGGGTGCTCGCAGGTTCTTACAGGGAGCGTCTGTGGAGCTCTGGGGATGTGCATGCTGTGGCTTTGCTTTCCTTGTGTCTGGGGCTCAGTGATTCTGTTCTGGGCCTTTCAGGTGAGGGTGTCTGCTTTCCTTGGCGGGGAGGGGGAGGGGAGGTACCACCTTCAAAATTCTGCTCCTACTATCACTCTAAGCCCTCAGAATGGGCGTGTGGCAGTCTGTTCTGCTTCTTAGACAGAGCAGCAGAAGCTGCTGCCGAGGAGGGATGTGGCTGGAATCGCCCTTCACCTGTAATCGAGATGTGTGAGTGTGTGTATGTGTCTGTGTGTCGTGTGTGTCTGTGTGTATTTATTTATATCTCTGTGTGAGGTGGGGGGTTTTGGGTGTGGGTGGCGGAGGAGAGCAGAGCTGGGCGGGGTGGAGCCGTACATGTCGGACAAGGACTTCCCCGAGGAGGACGACGAGTTCTACGACTACCGGCCCACCATCGACATCCCTCAGGAAGGTTGGTGCTCTCCGCGCCCGCGCATGCGCTCTTGCGCGCGAGTGTGCCCGCGCACGCGCGCTTGTGTGTGCGTGTGTGTGCGCGCGCGATTGTATATATCGTGGCCGTCTTTCACAAGACAGACCCAGGAAGCTCGGGACGCCGGTACGAGGTTCGATGCACCTGGCTGGCGCTCGCCCAGAAGCAGCCAGGTGTCTCCTGGCCCTGCGAGCTGTCATATTGGGTAACGGCAGGCCCGTCCCAGAGGGGCGTGGTCTAGGCTCAGCTCGTGGCTTTGCCTGCATGATTTTGCCGTGACACGGCCGCAGTGTCCTCAGGGTTGAGGTTTTCGGGTTTAGGCCTTCTAGGACTCTTCCCCCTGCAGGCCTGCAGCATGCAGCCTGCACATGTGGCTGCGGGGTATTTCATCTGTCTCTTTGCCCCTCCCAATGCATTTCTATATATTTGTGTGCATGTGTACGTGTGCCTGTGTGTGTGTGTGTGCGTTCCTTGCGAGCGCACCTGGGGGGGTGAGCAATGTTCGCGAAGTCTCTGTCAGCAGCTGCAACTCTTACAATGTTGGCCAGCACACCCCTGGCCGCCTGTATCGCCTGCGATCTCGCACGCATCGAGCGCCAGCGCCAAAGGCGACAAAAGCAACACAATTCTCTTCATTGTCTTGGGATGTTCTAAGCTCTCTCAAACTATCACCGTCGTTTCTCCACATACCCGTAGTATTCTCCTCCTCTCAGCCCCTCTGCGACAACACCCCAGTCCCTCACGTTCCCCTCTGCCCCCCCCTCCCCCCTTCCCCCCCCCCCCTTTCTGGATTCTTTCCGCTCCCTCCCCCGCTGATCGGGTTGGGCGCGATACGATGGTCTGGCTGCAGACCGCGACATGATTCTGAAGGTGGAGCATCTCATGTACACGCTCAAGGACTACCTGCCGGGGCCCCTCCACGTCAGCGCCGAGGGGCCCGACGCCGACATCTTCGAGCTGGGCCTCGTGGGCGCCGACGTGCGCGTGCAGGACCCCATGGTTTGCTTCTCCGACCTCCACCAGTGAGCTCCCCTTCCTCCTTCCTCCCCCCCCCGCCCCCTCTCCCNCTACATTCATGCCCGCACTCTTGCAAGTCAACTTCCACACGTGCACAGTACAGATACAAACGCACATAGACAAAATACACCTCGCCCTTCCTTCCTTCTGGCACAACCACCCATGCACACGACCACACACACACACACACAGAGAGAGAGAGACAAATGCACACACAAGAGGGGGGGCGCACGGGATGCCAGTGCTGACGCACTTCCACACTGCCCTCCCCACTTCCCCGACTCACTCCCTCAACCACCCGCCCAAACCCACCTCCACTTCAGAAGTAAAAAAATCCTCCTCCCTTCCCCCATCCTCCCCTTGTCGTGGGGAAGAGACATAACGAAGAATAGATGAGCCCACCTGAGTGCTGCCCCTTGCCCTTGCCCCCTCCCCCTCTTCCCCCACCCACCCCACCCCACCCGCCGTAAGGAAGAAAAGGGGGAGACAGCGTGAGGGACATAGTGACTGCCCAATCGGCGCTGCCCAACTGCTCTCTCACGCCGCAGTCGACCCCCCCTGAGTGGCGCAAGGGCGAGGGCTTAGGGGGGCAGGCGGTGCTGTCGATGCAGCAGCATTGTTTGTGCTGGGAAAGGAGTGGCTGACTTGTGGCCGCGTGGCTATGTTACACTTGTCCATTGCTGCCGCCGCCACGCGGCACCCTGCTACCGACCTGCTAGCCCCTCACAGCATTCCCACCTATACTTCTTCCATACGTACAGCAGGGGGTGTGCTGCGATTGCTGCTGCTGCTGCTGCCAGAGTTGGCCCGGTGAGGTATTTGACGAGCGTGCGTCAATGCATGCCGTTCCTTTCTCGGTTGCCCTCCCGACAACGGCACGCCAAGAGGTGGCCTGCTGTTGGCTGCATGCGAACACGCGCGGCTTCAGGAATAGGGTTTGGGAATTTTGCCACACGCTTTAGGGTTTAGGCTGGAGACCGGAGCCCGCTGGTTTTGAGCTCTTCCTCTTCGTGCCAAGTGTCCCCTTTTTTCCTTTCTTTTTTGGGGGTACTCCAGAGAGGCATGTATGCTTCCGCTCCTAGATGTGCACGTGTTGGGGCGGCACCAGTGGACTGCCGGGAGGCGTACGGCAACCGACACGTGCAAAGAGCGCTGTTGTGCTAGGCTGTGCACGTGCCACACACCTGCTGGTGCTGCTGCTGCTGCTGCTACGGGAAGAATGATGCTGCATCGCGGCGTTGCTGAGAGCAAATGCGTGCTCATGCGCGCCTCGCTCGCGCTCGCCCACCTGCTCACCTGCTTGTCTTCCTGCCCGTGTGTTTGTCCCATGGCGGGTGGCAGGTACAAGGCGTGGCTCGGCTTTTTAGGCCAGTCGGGCGCGAGCATGGACCTACAGGACCTCCACTACGAGCAGCTCGTCGCCCAGCGCTGTGAGTTCCCCGGGAGAGGGGGGGGGAGGGGGGGGGCTCCTCGCCCATGCTCTCTGCTGCTCCTTCCGTTCTGCTCTGCCCCGCTGTGTTGCGCGCGGCGCTGTGCTGTTCGGAGCCCTCCCTACGCCTGTCCCTTCCATGCGCGGTGCCGTGGGTGTCGTGCAGTGCGTCAGGTGTTGCTTCTCTTCTATACCGTTGCGGCTGCTGACAAAGCCGGCGGGGGAGCCTGCTTGATTTATCTATCAAGCGAACAACTTGCCCCTTGTTGCTCGCCGTGTGCTGCTTGTGTGGGCCCTCCTAGCACACCCTGAGAGAGAAAACTCGTGCAGACATTGATGTGTGAGGGATTGGGCTCGTGGGGGAGCTTGTGTGGTGTGCTGGCAGCCAAGAGGTGGGTGGCGGCCACGTGGACCATCACATTCACACAGGACCTGGAGAGGCAGCTTGAGGAGTGGGGGCTGACAGACTGGTGGCACGAGCACCTGCCGCCAGCTGTCGCAGAGACCCACGCCAGGGTGGCGGCGCAGAGGCAAGCGCAGGAGGAGCAGCAGGAGGGCGCGGGAGAGGGGGGGAAAGCTGCGGGGACCGGCGGGGGGAGGGGAGCAGCAGCAGAGGAGCGGAGAGAGAAGAGCCCACCAGAGCCGAAAGCCGAGTGGAACATCGACGCGCTGATGGAGAGTATGGAGGATATGGTGGGAGAGGATGGCCTCTGGGAGGGGGAGAAGGACGGGCCCGACGAAGGGGACATGGTGCTTGACTTGGACGAGGAGCAGGCGTACGTGAAGTACGGGGGTTTGGGGCCCGACGGGCGGAAGAGGGAGAGCGGGAGGAAGGGCTGGAAGACGTGGGGCGAGAAGCGGGTCGAGGAAGGAGGGGAGCTGCAGGAGGAGGAGGAGGAGCCGCCTCTTGTCGTGGACCTGCCGGGGCACACCCGATACGAGATGGACGCCTCTGGCCAGGTACCCTTCTCCTGTCTTCTTTTTCCTCTCCTCCTCCTCCTCCTACTTCTTGTTCATCATCGCCATCTTCTCCTTTGTGTTTGTCCTCCTCTTTCCCCTCCTTTGTCTTCTTCCTCCTCTGCTGAATGCCGCCATTTGTGCCCTTTGCAGTTGTTACCCCTCATTCTCACTCGGACCTCACAGACTGCATGGTCTTTTGTGACTGAGTGCGCACAACGTGCATAATGTGCAGGATGGTCATGTGGAGTCGATTGTGCAGCCCGTTTAGAATGTGTGTGGATTGCAAGGAGCAGGAGGCAATGGTTTTGGCAACTATGCGCGTGTGTCGTGGTGTGGATGCAACAGGTGGTGGGAGTGGAGTCGATATGGTACATGGTGAGTCTGCCAGACTCGGTGGAAAGGCACGCCAAGGCACACCTGTATGTGGCTGCCCTACTGCGCAAGTTTAAGGAAGCCAATTTTGCCCCCGCACGTCCGCCTGTTGCTGCTGCTGGCACCAGCAGCACCTGATGCGGCCACCGGCGGGCTGCCTGGGAAGCCCCGAGTCCGCGCCAAGAGGACTCACAAGCCCCAGTCACACATCTCCACGTGCTGCTTACTTGTGGGCATGAAGGTGAGCTGGCGGGGTGACGCTGCTTCCACCTTCTCTACTCCCCAGTGCCCAGCGTCGCATTAACGTTCGTCCGGGACGGAGATTGAAACCAGGAATTTTCTTGCTTGGCTACCGGTAGCGCTCCAGAAGCTCCATCGAAGCAGGTGTTGCAATAGACGTGTGCGTATCGGAGATGTGAGGTGGGGTCTGTTCACGAGACCTCCGTTGTAGCTGCGAGTGCTCTACAATATGGAACTCCCCCGCCCCTCCCCCCCCTCCTCTATCGAGAGGCATTCACATTTCTCTTGATGCCACTGCTTGTGTGTCCTTGACTGTAGGTGAAGCGCTGACGCAGGTGTGCATGCAGTCGCCTTCCTGGTATTCCAGTATGAGTGATGGGCTGAAGACGACCATGAGCAAATTCCACATGAGATGGACGGCCTAGCACACACTCTTCTACTTCTAGCTTGTAAAGTTTTACACTCTTTTGAGGATCATGTCTCTTGTATATCAAGTTCTTACACCTCTGCTGTCGAACTTGATATGCAATTAGGAACTAAAATTTCTTAGATGCTATGAATATGTGCCAGGTAAGAGGCGCACCAAATATATACAATATACATAGAAGTCTGCACAGTATAACTATTCGCCTATACAAACGGCTGCAAACTTTTTAAAAAACCTGCCCAAAGTGCTAGGTGGGGCTGGCTGAGGGAACCATGTAGTCACACCTACAATCTTCGTCGTTTCCCAGCTTCATGCAGTAAAGAACGCCCCTCAGGAAATCCGTGAAGCTCCCGGCGATGACAGTCCTTCCGGGATCGTCGTGGTACATCTGGATGATCTGGCCCACTTTGCCGCCCTCCGCCGGATCCATGTCCTGCACACAGTAAGACAATACAATAAGATGATGCTGCATTAATACGGTATCAAAATTCAAAAACTTGCATGCACTATATGCATGCGAGTTGCCGTACCAATGCATGTCCCTGTGATAAACGTAGTTTGATTTGTTACGTTACGTTATGTTACTTGCACCCGCTGCACGAGAGGCATGTCTCTGGGATAACCTGGCCCTGGCTCCACAAGACAGCAGTGACAGTCTTGCTAGCAGTAATACTGCTGGAGATTGCCCTTCCTGCTCCCTGCTCCCTGCTCCCTGCTCCCTACTTCTGCGTTGTCAAAATACATGCCTCTTGCAGTTCACCACAACAAGATCCCTAACTTCGTAGCATATATCCCAGACGGCTTCGTAATGGCCAAGGAAGAAGCGAGTGTCCACTTGCAAGTTCAGTAAGAGAGGGCATACTGCTATCATGTACCCGACACTTACAATGCAAATGTGGTTTCCTCCGCCGTCGTGGCTAATAGGCAGCCATTTGTTATTCCACCAGTGGGGCTTCACCGGGCCACTTGCTTCTCCTTCGTCGCCATCGAAATTGCCACCTCTCAGAAGCTCATCCCACACTGTCCACTCGTTTTCTATGGCCTTCAAACTCAAGAAGGCCTGCGCTGAACATGCCACAGAATCAAAGCTCCGTGATCATCATGCCAAACACTTGCTCTACAGGGTGAGCTCATGCAATTCATGGAACCTAAGTAGGACATGCAATGATGTCACAGGACATAGCTGGGGGTGCATGATGACACCACACAAAAAGTTCAAGTGCACGGCCATGCAGCTTGGCACATCGTTAAATAGTGTACGAGGGTATAAGCAGAAGTACGTAGGAGCTCGAGAGGCATGCCCTAAGTAAGAAGTCAAGTGCATGCCATGCAATATAAATGAGTAGAATATGAAGCACTTTTGCTAGGCCAAAGCTTGTCAGAGGAGAGAGCAGTTGCCTGATGGTGGAACAGGCCAGGAACTCCAAGGTGATCGTCAGTCTGTCCATTATGAATCAGCAGGTACGACTGCCTGACTTCTGAGGGCAAGGCGAAGCCAACCTTTGCTTCAAGACATCTAAGCTCTGCTTCTGAAGTTGGACCATTTAGGGATGCAAGTACAGCAGGATGCTGCCTCTTTAAGTATTCTGTAAAGTCAGCCCAGACGGTCTCAATTTCGCTAGGTTCCTTGCTGCAAGATGAAAACCAAATTGACTCAGTCTACGTACAATTGGAAAGACATATTAGATGAGTTTCGTGTGTTTGGCGAAAAGGCAGCTCCTTCATAAATCTGCTGGCTGATCGGTACACATGCATGCCACCCAAGGTCGGGCAACAAACTTCGCCTACTAAAAGTCATTCACCTCAAGCTTAGTAGTTAGTATTCAGGAGCAATGTTGATATGTAATGTTGCTCAAAGCAGTGACATTAAGTGTGATCAGGAGAGCACAATCCATCACTTCCCGATAGAAAACATAAAGTGAGACATCTTTGCATAGAAGCTATGCAAGGAGAGGGCATGGGCAGATCACTTACTATACTTCTCTTCCCATTCTAATCAGACAACACGGGGCCTGTGGAATCAGAAACACAACCCCTTATAATATTCTGGCACAACGAATGGATAGCATCGCTTAATTTCGAAGTAGCTTCTTCAATTGCTCATACTGCATAGCTCGGGCTAAGAACAATGGCTGGAGTTTACTAAAACGTTATCATTTCACTGGAATGGATCAGAATTGCACTGAGATGTGTTCATCCAATTTTAACATAAGTTCCAGATTTTATTTAATTACGATACCAGTTTGGACTCGGGGTGGGGTCTGGACCGGACCCTCGATTCGAGATAAATTCGTTGTTATTTGCTGTATTTAATATGGATTTTAATATTAATACCATTAAAACCGGCCTCTAAAGAAACAATCTTAATAACCGCGATAGGACCGCTTAAAATTCCTCGGATCTCCCAATTTCCTTGAACATTATAATGGGATGTTATTATGCTTGAAAACTCCAAATAATCTTTCGATGTTTTCCTGCAACCCTGACACTCAGGCAGAGGGATGTTTTCGAAATCGACGAATTTGGTCGAATCGAGATGCCTGGTCTGGACTCTGGACCCCGGGGTTCGAACGGTGTGAAAACTCTGTCAAATCCTCCCCTTGTTGCGCGGCTAAAGTTGAGCGTTCTGACAAGGCGTTCAATTATGACGATGTCATGACGCCAGCACCTTGTACCCGCATTATCAACACCAAAACCGGGAGAAGGCCTTGTTTTGTTATTCGAACGGTGTCGTTTACATATTTGGTCAATTCCATAATTGTCAAGGGTGCCCGATTGAGACCAATTGAGACCGTCAAGACCGGTAAATTTAGGCACATACGTTTGACAACTTGGTGCATTACTCAAAAATACTACATTTGAACTTTTTACTTGCTCCAAAACTTTCTGCGACAGGCCGTGGGCCACACTGCCGCCAGAAACGATCAGCGACGACAGCAATGATCACATTTCAATGCACTCCTTCGGATGTGTACCGTCAGTATACAGTGACTGGCGTCATCCATAGTGACTATATACTTGGTTTTGCAGTCTGCAGCACAGGTTGATAGCTCCCTCCGAAAATTGGGCTCGCACTTCGATTATAAATCAATTTTTCATTTTTAAGTTTTGACTCCATTTTAGTCTTCGGACCTTGCGAATCAATGGATCTTTAACCTTTGCGCACGATTTGCACTTTTTTGGACGACAAATACGAAAACAATCATCGAAAAGCTGCAGCCACTTTGAAGTGAGCACCCTGTGGTACCCATACGGTCGATAGCAGTCGATAGTGGCACTCGAGAGCACTCTGGACTCGGGAGTCCGCAGCACACTCAGCAGCACCGTATGGTGTTCGTACCGTGGAGCACCACGAGAGGCCGTCTTACACGGTACATCGTACCCATGCACTATTAGGCTGGCATTAGGCCGTCAAAACACAACCGAATACGAGACTGGTCACTGGAGACCGAGTCGAGACTCCGAGACTCTTGAGACTCGGAAGAGAGCGAAAGAGCATAGCTGTTCAATGCTTAGCGCTGTAGCGTCACCTCATGCCCAAACTTCCTCGTAGATCCCTTTCCAGGAAAGCAACCTCAAGTTAACAAGACACGATGACCATTAACTAGAAAGTTCAGACCTGCACAGCAACCATGCGAGGAGATGCGGCAGGACCGGTGTCAATGGCTTCGCATAAGTATGTTCCCTCTTTCTGTTGCGCTCAAATTTGTCATTTTCAGGTTGTGCCAGACTTCTTTTTTCAGCCGAGGAGTAATATAGGTGGAAGATCACATGGCTTTGAAAGCTTTAAGCCCTCTTGCAGTCACCAGGAACATAACGGTGCCTTCAGCTCTTCTGAAGTCTAGCTCTTGTGGGACAAAGGGTTGGCAAGTAACCAGCGTGGCTTACCCGGGAGCAAAATATGTGAAGGGGGATAACTCAAACGTTTTTTCACCTTCAAGAAAAAGCTGGCCAGCATTAAAGCATGAGTTCCAGACAGGCATAGAATTTAAATCTTTGCCCGTCAATCTTCCTTATGGCATACCAGCCAGAAAACGTCAATTTTCTCCATCAGCTTTCCTGGGCTCAAAGAAAGAGGAGGCTGGACGGAGGAGTTCGGAGAGATCATTCGGAGCTGCGCCAGTCGCAGCCTCCACAGCGCCATCAAGCAGAAATTCAGACGCTGGCAGGGGGAGCATAAAACAGCTGAAGGCAAGCCAGATAAAGAAGGTGCTTGAACTGGGAGGCGTTGACTACAGGTGAATGGCTCAACCTACCTCTGCATGCA
This sequence comes from Mesotaenium endlicherianum, assembly GCA_009602735.1. NCBI lineage: Eukaryota > Viridiplantae > Streptophyta > Zygnematophyceae > Zygnematales > Mesotaeniaceae > Mesotaenium > Mesotaenium endlicherianum. Next base: position 795,468 of record WELA01010285.1, read on the forward strand.
TGCATCAAGGTCGTGCTAAATAAGTGCACCTCTTCTGGAGTGACGTGCTGGGTTAAAATACAGTATGTGATCACGCTCTTCCTCCCCAACATGCTCACAAACAGAGACGTACACCTACTTGCACAGCACCCATTACATGCGCTAGAGGTGGAGGAAGGGAGGTCATTTTGTTTGGTTTGTTTGTTTCTTTTGTGCGACATTATCCTTTGATTTGCCTGACTCAGTCTCGTGATGCATAGTGCTGAGATGTTGCACTGCACTGGGAGAGGCTTATACTCTGCCCTACACACTCGTATACTGGAGCTAGTGAGCAGGCAGATAAATTCAGCACTTCTTGATCAAGTGACCTTGCGAGTTCCTTCTTGTCAAGAAAGCCTGACCCATTGAGAAAGCCTGACCCATTGTTAAGCTGCAGCTAAAGAGTTCTTTGTGGGGTGTTTTGGAGGTGAAAGGGGGGAGGGGGGAGGTGGGAAAGAAGCAACAGTCCTTCCTAAAAAGTCACAAGTCAATCACCCCTTCATATCACTCTATCCGCACTGCACCTAATCAACACTTTGTGCGCGTCTGTGGCGTCCGCGATCCCTCAGTTCTGACAATTGCGCATGCACGCGTGCACGCTCGCACGCACTCTCGCACGCATGCACGTAGGGACTGCTTGGAGAAGCAAGAGCTCGTGGCTCGCCTGGAGCAGACGCAAAAGTTTGTTCCCCCGGTTGCCCGACGGCTGCTGGACCGCTACCTGCAAGGAGCCGAGGAGGACACCGCGGGCGCCGAGGACCTTGCGTTCTCCGCCTCCTCCCTCGACGCTGCTTCCGCCTCCCAGCCCGTGCAAGAAGGTATGCATGCATGCATGGCAGCTGGGTGCATGCATGTACAGTAGCGTATCTCTTAGTTCGAAGGATGCAGGTCCTTTTTGTTGGTGCCCGGTAGCATGTGGCGTTCACACGGTGTGCGTGTGTGTGTGTGCGTGTGTGTGTGCACGTGCTCTCACCTCTCACCTCTTGCCTCTCAAGCTCAAGTCAATCCCTCTTCTCTACCTCCCCCTCTTTCTCTCACTCTCTCTTCTCCAGGCCCTGGGACCCTGCCAGGAGTTTGATGTGTGCTCGGGTGTTGCGGCTGCTTCCTGCATCACACGAAACAGTGGGTGCCACGAGATTGGAGCCCTTGGGCGTTGCTGACAGAGGCATGCACTGGCGGCGGCTGACGGTGACGGGCATGCGCCCGCTGCCAGCTCCCTGCATGCATGCATGCGCCGCCCATGCCCTGACGTCCCCGTGCCCGGGGGGGGCCCTACGTGCTCCACGCACGTGCGCATTCTTCAAGGGCGCGTCTGACACCTCTTACGTGCTCGTGCCCCACGTGCGTGCGCGCGCGCTCTCCAGGCCTGCTTGGCGCGTGACTGACACCCGTCACCGTGCGTGCGTCGTGCCTGTTGCCCGTTCCCCGTTCCCGTTGCCCGTTGCCCGTGCGCAGCCAGGTGGTGGCTGGAGGCGGAGCGCAACACGATTCGGCGCTTCCAGCAGGCCAGCCCCGCCGTGGCACACATCACCTCCACGGGGCGCGCCATGCTGGGCATGTCCATGAACCCCGTGGACGTCCCGCGCGGCACCGGCAGCGGCTTCATCTGGGACAAGTGCGTGGCCTCTTTCTCTCTTCTGTTTTCTCCGACTCCAGCTCCAGCTCCAGCTCTCACCTGCTTTGTGATTCCTGAACAGTTGGCCTGCACCTACGCATGGACGGCTTGCAAGCTTTGCTTCTGCAGACTGCCAAATCGTTCTCTCTCTCCCCCCCCNATGCAAAACTTACGCACTCTCGGATCTACCCCTGCGTCGCCTCCTATGTCATCTTTGTGGCTGAATTGTGCGCGGTGCGTGTGCGCGTGTGCGCTGGGCGGCGGTGTGACGTGGGCAGGGAGGGCCACGTGGTGACCAACTACCACGTGGTGATGAACGGCCAGGGCGCCAAGGTGACGCTGTCCGACGCATCCAGCTGGGATGCGGAGCTCGTGGGCGTGGCCGCCAGCAAGGACCTGGCGGTGCTCAAGATCAAGACCCCCCCTGCGATGCTCACCCCTGTCTCCGTCGGCACGTCCCAGGTGCCAGCACCGTCTTTTTGCTCTCCCTTGCTGACTCTTTCTGCATCCGCTGGGGCCTCCAGGGGCTCAAGGGGCACCTGTGTTGAGATGTCCTGTTGTACATGCTCGCCTCAATGTGACGCACGCTACTATCTGCGGGGCCCCCTGAGGCCTCTGTCTCCATGTGCACGCTCTCTCTCTCTCTCTCTCTCTCTCTCTCTCTCTCTCTCTCTCTCTCTCTCTCTCTCTCTCTCTGTGTGTTGCAAGTGGGCACAGTGTGTTACCTGTGCTCCTCCAGAACCTGCTATCTGCAGTGCACTTATATTCTTTTCTTCTTTCCCGTCTCTGGCCCCAATGCCGCTCTGCACGTGCTTGCAGCAGCTGGCATGCCGAGTGCCTGGACTCAAGGCGTGTAGCAGAAAGATGTGGAAGCTGAACCCTCCTTTTCCATCTTCCCAACCCCCCAGCTTGTCTCCCTATTTACCCCGGCTTCTCTCTGTGTCTTCCCTTCCGCCAGGACCTGCAAGTGGGGCAGCACGTGATGGCCATTGGGAACCCGTTCGGGCTCGACCGCACGCTGACAGCTGGCATCATCTCGGGCGTCGGCCGCGACATCAAGTCCGTGAGCGGGCGGACGATCAAGGGCGTCGTGCAGACGGACGCCTCCATCAATCCCGGCAACTCCGGCGGGCCCCTGCTGGACTCGCAGGTGGGTGCCTGCACTTGGGCGAGCCCTCGTAGCTGCGCCCGCCTCTCTCTGCTTCTCCTCATGGAAAGTTGCCCTCCCCCCCCCCCTCTGCCAGCTGTCGTCGTCCACCTCGCTCCTGCTTCTAGTGACGGAGGGAGAAATGCTTACCTCTCGACATTCTGTGTGACTGCGGGGTGCATCGCTGCCGGTGGCTCTGCCGTGTATGGAATCGTGGAGCAGAATGTATTGCATAGATTGAAAGAGAAGACAGTGGAGATTACGCGATTTGCGTGCAAAGTGAGGAAAGCAATCAGTCGCCTGTCCATCGCGCGTCGTACACTTGTCCACATCTTAGCGCGCCGAGCACGCGCTGAGTATAGAGACTCTTGCGACGTGGGGTGCGTGCGTGTGGCGGCGCCAGGGCCGTCTGATCGGCGTGAACACGGCCATCTACTCGCCGTCGGGCGCGAGCGCGGGCGTGGGCTTCGCCATCCCCGTGGACACCGTGCGGCGCGTGGTCAACGCGCTCATCCGCGACGGGCGCGTCACGCGGCCCGCGCTTGGCGTGGTGTGCGCCTCCGACAGCCAGGCGAAGCAGCTGGGCGTGACAGGCGTCCTCGTCATGGACATGAGCGCCAGCAGCCCTGCGGCCAAGGCCGGCATTCGCGGTACGTCGCTCTTGCTACTCCTCTCAACAGCCCCCCCCTGCTGGCTTCTCAAGCAGAAGCCCTACAACTCCTCACAGCCTACGGAGTGCGTGAGTGCGTGCCAGAGGGCGAGCCCACTGAGCGCACTTAGAGCTTGTGCTCTCAAGCCAGCACTCGAGCACTCTGAATCGGCACGTGCGCGTCGGAATCTCACATGTTTTCAGGAACAAATTCAGATTCTGGGTGATCAAAAACATCAAAACATTTACTCATGAGTAGCAGCACAAGTTTGTAAAACTTTCTGCCTCGCGGCCCTCTCCCTCGCTGAACTCGAGCCTGCAAGCCCGGTGGCGTCTCTCTGGGGCCCCCATGTGTTGGGGCACCTCTGAGCCTTATGTTTCACGCATGCAGAGTCTTGTTAGTGCCTTGCAAGGGGGAGGGTTGCTTCGTTTTGATTCCTTCAGCGATTCGGTGTGTTCATGGCCTGCTGTGCTGCACGCCAGCGCTGGCAGAGCGCCAGTCACATCCAGCCAGCTGTCCATCCCGAGGTGGAGCTCAGTGGCAGCACGAGCCCCTTTGGTGAGCCATCAGCAGCAGCCGGGGCGATTGCTGTGTTTTGCATCATCCTGCCAGATGGCAGCAATACTTTTTCTGCGGAGTTGCCAGCAGCAAGCAAGCGGGATTGTTGTGCTTAGTGCCCTTCCTGCCAGATGGCAGCATGAGTATTTCTCAGGAGCTGCCATGCAGCTTGCTCTGTGCTTGTGGCTGCCTTCCTGTTGTCAGCTCTCTAGTCTGTGGCTTACGGCTCAGGGCTCACGGCTCTCTCCTTTTCATGTTGTTCTTGCAGCGACTTCCCGGGACCCTTTCGGGCGCATCACGCTGGGCGATGTCATTGTCGCCATCAACGGGCAGGTCAGTAGTCAGCTTCCCGTGCGTGCATCAGGCCAGCCTGGCGGCAGCTTGCAACGTGACATGTGCTGCTGCTGAGCTGCTACCTTGAGCAAGGCGCGCGCAAATCTCTCTCCTTCCTGTTCCGCTTGCTGGTCCTCTTGAGCTGTTGCACGAGGGCCATGCAAGGTCTCCGCATGCGTCGAGCTCATGTCACTCTGAACTTGAATGCTTGGGAATGAGGGGGTGTAGTAATTTGAATTTCATCTATTGGGTGATGTCTTTGTGAGCCTCTGCCCTGCCGCAAACAGAGTGTCATTCTGCTTTTGTTTTGTTGTTTTTAGTGTGGCATCAATACGTTGTATGTATGTGGGGTTGTCCCCATCTTCTTGCATTGTGATGCTCCTTTGGCTTAAGTGCTTTGCAGTGGAAATACGTGCTCCCTTGGCCCGTCAGCCATAGACATCTCTCGAAAAATGTCGGTCATCACTTGAAACCTTTTTCGGTACTGCCTTTTACGAATGTTCTGACTTTCGCCTCCTCGTGTGTGCAGACTCTGAGCAAAGTGGAGGACTTGCTCTCGGTGGTGGAGGAGCACAATGTGGGGGAAACTGTTCGGGTGCGCTCAAATCTCTCCAACCTTTCTTATTCTTCTTACCTCTATGTTTTGTAGCCATTATGCATGCATGCATACCTGCTTTGGTTGTGCCTCTTTCTGCCTGAAATATATCTGAAGGAGCATTTGTCAACTTCTTTGTGCAGTTTTGGAGTGGGTGATGCCAGCTCCTTCTTACTTGTTGTGATCGTTCTGCGCGTGCAGGTGAGCGTGAAGCGGGGGAGCTCCCTGCGCGACTGCTATGTCACCCTTGATGAGATAAACGACTGAGCGCACCAAAGTCTGGCTGAGTAGCTGTGCGGCAAACTCCCCGTCTGCGGCATGCAGCGTTGTGCACGTGCCAAGTGCCCACCAAAGGCTATGTTTTGAAATTGCTCATAAATGGGCAGGTTTGCCGGCCATGAAAGTCATGCTGCTCCGTGCACATGGTTGTGGATTTTTCCTATTTTCTGGTGAAGCTAGCTTGGAAGTGAGCAGCGAGCTGTTCTGTCATCAAGACAGAAGGGCTTCGAAGTTGGGGGCTCATGTTAGAACTGAGTAGGTTTCATGCACAATGTTGCATTTTGAGATGGTGCTGCTTATAGATCGAGCACAGCACTTCGGAGCGTTCCTGGACGTAGCTGTACATAGTTGATAATTGCTACTCGAGGCAAAGATGATATTCTTTTGAGCAAAGGTACTCGAGCGCCTCTTGCTTCTTGTACATACATACGGAGCAAAGATCCGTGAGGTAGACTTGAATGCTCCTTTCATGTGGTGGAGATGAGATCTTCAAATAAGACAAGATTCTCCCTTCTACCGTCTCCTCATGATTTTTCCTGCTCTCCTTGCTTTTGCTGACATGTTCGACTTGGCTTTCTTTGCCTTGGTGGATGGGGAGGAGTTTGTGGAGCGAGTTTGTATATGTAAGTATGCAGATCGATGAAAGAGTTTGACATGCACTAGGGTGTGCATGGGTGTGCACGGAATCTGGATACTGCACCAGCTCCATGCGTACGTAGAAAGGGTGTGCTTCAGTTCAGTCTCTTTGACTAAATTAGGTCAAGTTGGTGGGACTCATCATAGTTCAACCTGGTTTGTCGACATGCACGTGACGAGTATATGCAAGACAATTTGCATCAAAGGCACTCCCTCGAAGCTTGTGAAAGTATGGATGGCTGTGAGATATGCTTGTGAAGCAATCGATCAAGTCAAAGATGTTAAGCACCAGAAGAACGATCGTGGCCATGCTGATCTCAGCTAGAACATCTTCGGACTTTGTTTCAGGGGCGTTCAGCAATTATGCTAAAGGTGTTGTCTTCAATACTGCATGCTTCAAGAATTATTGCGATCAATCAGTCTAAAATGCACGTACGAGTTATTCTTTGGGTTGTGCTCCTTATGCACCACAGAAGGCCAACCATTTTTTCCCACAAACAAAGCAGTGCTTAGATATAGTGGGATAATAATTGCTGGAACGGGGTGAAGGTGTTGAGTGTTGAGCATACGCTGGGGTGTAAGTTGTATGCGAGAGCACGAGTGTCAGCTGCACACAGTACTATTCAAGAAGGGAATGACCTCCCCAGAACACGAGTTTAATGCCGAAAAGCATCATGTGGTACGTGGTCAATCCCATACCCTAATTGAAGTCCAACTGTCAACCCGTCCAGTCTATAACACGTACATACATTTTTTTCCTCGGCATGAGAGAGCAGGTATGAATGTGTTGGTGGCCCAAAGGGCAGCTTCATGGTAACGGTTACAGCATATGGCACAAGGCGTACGAAGCAAGTGTATAGATGTGGTCAAATTATGCCATGCAAATATGACCCAGGTAAGTGAACGTGCACCTTCAGTCAGTAATGTACTGTATACTGGGAGATTTTAAAGTGAGCCCATTTGTGCCTGTCACTATCTTGCCCTCACTAACAGGCACGAATGGGCAGGAAGGGAGACAAAAGGAGGGGATGTCAATAACTAGTGCCAACAATGTCGTATAGGAGTTGAAAGTGCAATGAAAGGGGGGTGCCACAGTGCACCATAACATTTCGCTGTGCCAAGTAGGGGCGTTGAAACCTCACATTCCTGGGCCAACATCTGAAACAAATTCTTTACATATAAATGAAAAAATAGAGCGGGCTGGCGCGCACACAAACACTCAACAACTCTACTACTTAACTAGAGCCCACAAGCCTCCAAGAGCATCTCCTCTCGACCTCGCATGCTCTTCTGCTCATACTGGCCCAGCTCAATGGACTGCGAGGCTCATTACGAAATCTTATTCTAGATAGGAGCTAACCTCTCGAGGTCAGGCTGGACTGTCTGCACGGGCCACATGCCCCGCCTGCAAAATCACAGGACTGGCTACCTAGCACTGCGAGTCAGCATGAAATAGAACTCTATCCCAAGCCCGTGTTTCACCGCATGGTTTCTACCACACATCCAACGCTTGCCACCCGGCACAAATGACACGCGGCGACGCGCAAAGGCGTGAATGGAAGACAAGAAGGCATCTGCTGCGACGCTGCCGGCGGAGTATGCGACCGCCACACGGACAGAGTATCTTCACATTGACGTTTGGCCAAAACAAGCGGGATGGCGGAGGAGAGCCACTATGCAGGCCCCATCCAATCACCACACGGCAACTCTTTTTTTCTGTCTCGTCTCCAGGCCAAGTGACACCTATTCAACGAGACCCCTCGAGTGCAGGTGTGCTAACATAAACACACCTACCTTGGCAAATTGTAGTCTGTTTCATCTGAACGATGGGAACTGGGCCCCTGCGAAGTCGCACGGAAGCACGTTCTGCAAAGGCACAAGAGGGGGGCCTCAATTGCCCCCCCAAATATATAATTCTAACCCTAAACTGTCACTTATTTGAGCCTACCCTTCCACATCCTTCTCCTGTCTGTGATACCGGCCTCCTTCTCCTCCCTCGTGTTGCTCCTTCCACGAGGAGGGGCCTTCGTAGCAGCAGCACCAGCACCATGTTTGTGCAACTCCTGTGAGAGGTGGGTTCGCCAGCAAGTCAGACGGCCTCGGCAAGAGGCATCAAGCTGCGCACACATCCGGAAGCCTCGCCCATCTGTCGCCTCAAGCTGCGGCCCTCGCTCCCGCGACCGGCGCCCACACCCTCGGCGCACTCTTGCCGAGACCCCCGTCTGAAGAGGAGGGAGGCAACAAAGATGAAAAAGAAGGAAACCACAAAGGGTACGACAAATTGCGCATTCAGCAAGACATGCACGCAAAGCTGCCATTTAAGGCTTCTCCCCCTCCCTCCCTCCCTCCCTCCCTCCC
>WELA01010285.1:817214-836116 GCA_009602735.1 Mesotaenium endlicherianum
ACCCTCCCCCGCCCCGCCTCCCCCCAGGAATGTTGCTCTTTTCTGGTTTTGCGTAACTTACTTGTTAGTATATGTTTGCTCCTGTAGCTGCTTGGATGGGACCTTTTCTTTTTCCCGATGGAATTGGGAAACTTGTCTGGAGCTTGCCTGTGTGCTTATTGGCCCCTATCGCAATGGAATTTTAATATAAGCCTACCCTTATATGTGCCACCTCTTCATTCTCTTGAGAACTGCTGCAGTCTGCTATACCTTTGTAACATTCTGTGACACGACGCTGTCCGCTTGCATAAATGATTGTCATTTTAAACGTGGCCCTCCTCCACACTAGTCGTAACAGAGCACGCCCGGATGAGTGCAGGCCAAAACTGCAAAGGTGAAAGGGAAGCTCCAAACGGCCCTTGTGACGCCGTCGCCCAGATCCCGAGGTCCTCTTCGCGTGGGGCGAGGCGTGGGCTCATCCGAGCGCCTGGTGGTAGGTAGCATTGGGAGCGTGTCGTCTGGCATGACCTCGTCCGACAGCGAGTCCGAAGATGAGATCACTTCGCGCGGTCGCCGCTGACCTGGCGGGCCCCCCCTGTGACTCAGCCTTAGCTTCTTTTTTAACAACAAGCGCGTAGGCTCCGCACAGTCACAGTCCTGGACAAGCCTGCCAGGCTGAGGAGTTGTTTGTCTTTGTTTGGTGCTTTGTATTTCGTGGCCGCCCACTGTTGAGTTTTACCCTGACAGGAGACAGTTCTGTTTAGTTGATTATGCACGAGCCAAGTCGGGGATTCTGCCCATACTGGAAGCATCTGGGTTCCTGCCATGTAAATCTATACCTGCCCTTGCTGCGTGGGGGTACTCTCTTGGCAGCTGTGGCATGGTCTGCTCGCACATCGACCCCCCCTCCCACACCCTCGGTCAATCCTGGCTTCCCTTCTTAGCTAGTCAACTTCTGCTGGCCTAGGGGATGGGAGATACGCGTGCAGTCTGGGTAAGCTTGATAGTGTATATCCTTGCCACAGGGCATGTAACTCGTTAAGAGAAATGGTTTTCTTTGGCATCTTCGTGATCAGTTCTAGAAACTTTCTTGGGATGTTTGCAACAGACCATGTTTGCAAGGTATAAACACGCCTTTCTATTATCAAAAATCCGTGACGCATGGATGACAGAAACATATCAAACAGGATAATGTTATGCTTGTTGCTCCATGCATTCAGAAATTGCTTCTCAGCAGTTGTACTTGCTCACAGATGAAATGACATTTTTTAAGTAAGAAAGTAGAACCAGAATAGCGAAGGATGCTTTCAGGAATTTCTTGCCCCTCAAAGACAACATAGCCAGTATCAACCTCAGAGCCACTATTTCAGGTGTATCAAATTTGAATGCTTCGTCACAACCATTGGCTTGACATGCAATTAAAGCCACACTTTAAAAAAAAAAAAACTATGTAGGATTGGCAGTCATCGAGGCCTTGCAAAGAAGCTTGTTATTTTTCGATCGCCAGGCTGTAGACCTTTCTTTGCCTGATTCTTTCCCTTGCTATTCTGGTTCTTTGCCTGCCACAGTCACAAAGCAGCAAGCAGAAATTCCATCTGCATCCTCACATCAAATCTTGGGTAGAAGCCATACAGCTTAATGAGATAACTCAATCTAGAAACACCAATAAAATTGTACTACATCCCAACAGCCTGCAATGAGGACGAGGCGCAGCAGGGCAGGAATGCAGCAGAAGCCTGAGAACAGACGTGAAAGATACGCAAGAAGTTGTCGACAAATCGGCGGGTTTGCAGGGAGATGCACGTACCAGTGGCGCAGGCACAACAGGTGGCGCTGGGGCAGAGACGTAGGTGCACATTTTCTTAGATGCGTCCAAATCAACCCTGCACATTGCCAAAGAGCGACCCTGAGAAGTGCTAGAAGCAGGGACAGATGCAGGCAGGCACCTGGGACAATGTTACATGCTGTTCTTGCCGGGCATGCTGGCGTGAAAAAGTCACCGGGATCGGAGTTGCCAACGTCACAAGAAACCCCACATCCATCATAATGGTAAAGAGTCTACGCCTCTTTCACAAGAGGTAAAGACAAATTTAAGGAAGGGAGTGCATCGAAAGGATAAGTGAAGTATCACCCCCAAATGGTCCAAAACTCACTTCAGATGACTGCAGAGCCGCCTGAGCCACACATCTGGCAAGTACTCTGACAATAGCCCCACTGAGTATGTCACTGCGTCGCACGCACAACCAACATCCAGAAAATTCAACATTTTAATGTAGTTTCTCTGCCCTCGGGGTTGCACTTGAGAAACCATATATAAGGGACACCTGCAGAGACCAGAACTTCTGACGTGTGCAACTTGGTGCCGCCGCTCCTACATAGGCGCAGTTGCAGAAGCAGGTACCTGTGTCTTTGAGCCTAACCAGAATTCGTCCGAGGCTACAGTGCCGCGTGTAGCACCGGGAAAAAGAGCAATAAAAGGACACTACTCCGAAGGATGCGGTGAAGGGCGTGCTGAACGTGCAGGGCAGCTGAAGGCGGCTCAAACATCAGAGGTCTCACCTAGTTCGCCCTCCGCCATTGAAGAGAGAGCTTTGCCGCCGTGCCTTGTTACGCCTGCGCTTGTCTGCTTCACCTGAAGACAGCGCCAACATTCAGCAATCAGAGTCGGGAGATACACTGAGAGGGTCAGAGCTCCCAGAGGCATAAGACTGAGATGCAGAGTCACACACCAATGAGTACCTTGCAGCTCAGCCAGGCCAAGACTCTGCTGTCGTCCAGCCTGTAGTACCGGTCACCACCAGCATCTGCACACACAGAGCCCCAAACAGAGAACAGCCATGCACATATGAGGTCCACTGCTTGACACAGGATTAGCATGCACAAGAATACAGCATACCAGGCCAGGGTACAGCATGAGGGTAGAGGAAGGAGCGTGGTCCGTGCACCTACTACGAGACAGATGGACAATGATAGCATGCCTGTATCACTTTACTCTTGAGTAACTAGTAGAAGGTGCACGATGCCAGATGCATGAACTGCACACATCTTGCACATAGAAGTGCATTGCACTGAGCTGTCAAGGGCACAAGGGGTGCAGACAGCTGTCCCTTTCACAAAGGTGAAGCAAAGAGGCCAGAAGCATGTGCTTACCTTGCACTTCGCAGATCTTATCAAGACGTCCAACGAAGAGCTGTTGCAAGAGGGAATAGACGTGGGAGTTTGTGCCTTCAAGGATATCCACAAGTGATCTGAATCTGCCTTTGTCGTCCACATTCTGCATCAAGCACATGTGCGAACATAGTGGCTAATTTCAGATGAAGCCAAATAAGAGCATATGAAATGTCTCCACAGACTGTCCATTAATATGCAAAGCATCCAAGTTTAGGAACCACGGACGGGAAGTCGCGAGAGAAAATCGGAGATACTAGTGGTGTATGGTGCTTCCAGAGGGGCTAAAGTTGCTCTTGTTGATGTATGCCACAAGCTATACCTGCATTCGGGCTTTGTCAAGGACCGGGAGTATTATGAATAGCGGGTCTATGGGTGTTGAGGTATAAAGGCTTCCGTCTAACCTGTCAGCAAAACATGAACATTATCAGTACCTTCCAGAAGGTTCCAGAAGGTGACATGGAAATTGCTGACTGAGAGACTGGGGGAAGAGGGATCAGTGGACTTGATGCTTCATCTTATGTGCAGCAAACAGACGAGTCAACAAGAGTCGTGATTATTCATTCCTGCATGCATCCCGGGGCCCTCTTTTAAGCTTTGCAGATGGTCTTGGATCCAAGCCAGGGCACATTAAAAACAAGAAACTTGCTGCGCACCTTCACAAACACTGTCTCCAATGAACCAGGAGGCAAAGTTGGGCTTGAACCAGTGCAGCTCCTGTAGATAACCTCCCAACACAATGTAGCAGCTTGGCACACCTGCAACAAACCATGTCACAGAAAGATAGACGTGCAAAGTTTGAAAGTGGACAACGAGATTTGATTATTTCAATTGCAACATATGTACAGAACAGCGAAGCTGACAACAAACATTGAGAAGGTCCTCCAAAGTTTAACTTGGTACTAAGCGGACCTGTTTTCGGATGTCTAAGATGAATGACGTTCCCTTGTCCCGTGAAAGAGGCCCCAACAGCAGGCGCTGCCATCAGACCATCAAACAGTAAGGTCCTGCATGCCATGACAACAAGTATGTCTACTATCTCCAGAGCTGCATATGGTGTTGCGCTACTAAGCTGTCTACATTCATATGCCCTCTGTCATGACTTAGTGCAGATGTGATGTAATCCAATCTCACCGTAAGCTGCCAAAACTCTCCTTTCGGTGCAAGTAGAGGCCATCGAAGCTGCGCCTACTTCCCAGCAAGTAAGCTGTAACAATGCCAAGTCGAAACACTTGCCAGACTACTCAAAATAGATCACAGCACTGACAGACGAGAAATAGCGCCGTGATGTATTAGTTGCTTTAACAGCGACAGGCACAAGCAGAGTCTAATCGCGGGAGCTGTAGCAAAATGCGTGTTGAACGATCCTATTCAGAATGATCGACCGTCATATGATAGATTTCTTGGCATGTGCACACTGCACAGTACATTGCGCACATTTCTGCGAGCTCAGTGGAGAGCTGAGGGAATTTTTGCTCACTTTTTGGCGGGAATCCCCACTAAAATACTGCATGTACCGTCTTGGTCACCTGCAGCCTGCAGGTAATCCATGGCACATGCAGCTGTCCGCGCCAGCAACGATGGGCATCGAAATTGTTGTTCATCAAGGTCAATGGCATGTCGGCATTTTTGTCAATGACTATGCGATGTTAGAATGCCATTGACGTTGTCGAACGTCAGACGCCCAAATGCCTCGCCACTATCGAGTTCGAATAGAAGGACCAAAGCGCGACTTGCGACGCTTGACAGTGCTCCCCGTCGGAACACAACGTTCTGCAATGGCAGCCGATTCCACCCGTAAATTCTTGACTTGGTCGACTGGTTTGGTCTCGCTCTCTCGTGCAGTCTGGTGCGTCCATTTTCCAAGCAATTAAGTGATGTTTGAATACATTTCCACACTTCTGGTGAAGACTCGTGGCATCTGAGCTTGGAGTGACGCCTGATGTACTTGGGAGTCAGTTGCAACAGCTTTTGGTGGTAATATACTCCCGTCCGGCCTGTGAAGCAAGTTCACAAGAATGTCGATTGTACTCCCAGTTGTCATAGAAATATGCAGAAGATGTCCATCATGCATATCATCAAACACCGCAAAGATACAAAATGCATGGCTGACACATTTGTTGCAGTAACATGCTTACCTGAAATATGTGATTGTTTCGGGGTCGCTTCAATATAAACGTCTAGGAGCGGGCGACAATGGTCCGGAACAAGAAATTAGGAGCAAAGCCCAAGAGTGGGGGTCTATCTTTAGGATCAGGTGGTACCCAATCAACCATCAGACTTGGGGTGGCTAGTACCGGTACAAATGCTTCAGGTTTGCGTGTTGGATCCAAGAAAGGGGTGGAGCTGGAGCCGAGAGAAAAAGCTAGAAGCTCTTCTCTTTCAGAAGAGAGCAATGGTCATGGTGTCCAGGATACGACGACAAATAACCATGTTGATGTCACAGATGTCCTGCCATTGCCCTCTACCGAAGTTATGGAGTCACCTGCTGTTGTGCTCCCAGCTGGGTTGCTACCGAGTCAATCTGACGATTTGGGGGCCGATAAGTTTACCCTTAACAAGCTGCCTGTTATAACAACGAGTACCACCCTTGTTACACATCCTGTACCCTCAGATGCCGCCCTCTCTGTTCCTCCTTCATCTACTATCCTTTCCAGTCTGCCACTAGAAGACATATCACAAACTACTGCCCCTAACCCTCGGCCAAGTATAAGTAAGCTGCCATTTGCAGATGATGATGAAGATGATGCTGCCGCGTTCTTTTTATCAGCTGATGATGACGACGATCTTAGCACCTTCTCAAGGCCATCTGCTTCTTTGGGTTCAAGGTCAGCCTATGGATCTGCTGGTACTTTTGCATCTTCCTCCTATAGCTGGCAAAGACAACTTCAGGCGGTCACCTCTCAGGAGGGCCTCAAGGAGTCCGAAGCGGTTCAGCCGGTAGTTCCAGAGCCATTAGCAAAGGAGCCACTCACAGAGCAGCAACATGTCAGCGTGAAGGCCGCCGCCTCATCGATTCCAATTCCAAATTACAAGTCAGCAAGTAGAGGAGACGATCTTGAGCGCAAGGCCTCTCTTCCATTGAATGACAAGAAAGACTATGGATCGATATCTGATCTTTTTGGGGGTATGGGCACCGGTGCTGCTGATCTTGACGAGTTTGACCTCTTAGGGGCTGTAGACACACCCGGGAAAGATAGGAAGAGCCTGGGCGCAGGCACGGGGTCTCTCTGGCAGCAGCACCTTCAGAAGGAAGAAGAAAGGAGTCAAGCACTCGCCCAGGGGACTCAAGTGGGAGCCTTAGCTCCCTTTGCCTCCAGCAGCTCCCTGCAGCAGGCCCCCACAACAATCCAGCAGCCAGTGGTCCAGCCAGATTATGCCAACTACTTTCAGGCTACTGCTCAACAGACGACACACCACCATGGTGACTATCTCCAGCCCCAGGCATTCGGGGCCACCAACCTAGCTGTTGACCCTTTCCAGACGCAGGGGCAGGAGCAGGGGCTGGGGCTGGGGCTGGGGCTGGGGCTGGGGCTGGGGCAGGGGCAGGAAGATATGTTTGAGGGTTACCTCAATCCAGGACAGCAAGCAGCGCAAGTTGACTACCAGAGCCAGTATGCTCAGGTTGGCGTGGCGGGAGCAGTGGCAGGGCAGGGTGACGAAGGTGCTTATGGAGGGGCACAGGAGCAGCTTCAGCAGGAGCAGCAGGAGCAGCAGCAGGAGCAGGACTGGTCCACTCAGTACCCCGGCTGGACATGGGACCCATATGCGCAGCAGTGGGTGCAGATCGACGGGGCTGTGTCTTACGACCAGTACGGGGCGCAGACCAACGGAGCAGAGGGAGGAGGCACCGAGGCGGAGTGGGCTGCCTACTATGCCAATGCCTATCCTGAGCAGCAGCAGCAGGCCCAAGGGCTGGCAGCTGGAGAGCAGGCAACAGATGCCACCGAGGCTTCTTACTATGGTCACTCGGCCCTTGGAGGTAAGAGAATCACCAAGACTCTCAAGGAGGATCCATTTTGGTGGGGCTCATGTCAGCCATGGCCATCAGGCGCCTGAAAACCTGGGGAGAATGGTTCTCAGCAGAGCAGCCCTGAGGAGTGATCATAGCAAGAGTGGGGAGGCCTGCTCTTTCCCTGCAGGGTTGGGGGTTTCTGGTCCAGGGTTTTGATGGGCGAATGCGATCAGCGAGTTTCCCTCTGCCGGCATAGTAGCAGTCAGGACGCAGACACGCGCACATGAATTTAACAAGACCTTTCCTGGATGAAGAACAGATTGAGCATTACGTGTTGTCACCACAGATACTTGCATGCACGCTCTCTTTCTCTTTATCAAAAAATCACAGACTGCGCCTTTCCAAATGCAATCAGCAGATGGAGCCAGCTGCGCTGTCGTGGCGCGGCGCTGCCAGTCTAGCTCCAGCTGCCCGTTGCAGCTGCATGTGGGTATGTGGCAGGGTGCCACCCCGCCCCTCAACACGTTGCCCAGCCCCTCATGAACCGTGGCTGCATCAGAAAGCTGGTTCTGCCAGTCTGGCATGTGCAGCCACGTATTTTCTTTTGCCAGGACTGCGTGCTCTGAGGCACCTTACGTTTTGCAATCATCTTCTCTGTAATACCTTGTGATGAGCATTCCAATCC
Organism: Mesotaenium endlicherianum; assembly: GCA_009602735.1. Lineage (NCBI taxonomy): Eukaryota > Viridiplantae > Streptophyta > Zygnematophyceae > Zygnematales > Mesotaeniaceae > Mesotaenium > Mesotaenium endlicherianum. The sequence goes on from WELA01010285.1 coordinate 825,002, forward strand.
GCCCTTGGGAGCTAGAAGAAGCGCACCCGCTTGCGTTGTGGTCCCTGACACTGGCGTGTGCTTGCTCAGGCGGCGCCTACATGGCGGCAGCAGGAGATGCAGGAGGCGCTGACAGCAACCATGCCGACATTGCGCTGCTGCAGTCCGCGCAGCCACTGGAGGAGTGGCCCTTTGAGGAGGAGCTCGCCGCCAACGCGCAGCAGGGGCTCCCCTCCTCCAGCTGGTTCAACGACAGGATGGCGAATGCCTCTGACAGGCCAGAGTACAGGGCAGCTGGCAACGGCTCTCAGCCGTCGCTCGACGCAGCCGCTGCCGCTGCCGCAGCAGCAACCGGGCCCTTTGTTGCTGCGGAGGCAGCAGACGCTGCGCCTACCCTTAGAGCGGGGGCCCCTGGGGATGCCTTGGATATTCCGTCGGAAAGCGTGCAGACGATGCTGTTTAGCCCCAAGGAGATGGAGGATGCCCTGGAGGAGACGGCGAGCGCTCTGGGGGCCTTTGCCAGCCAGTTTTCGCTCCCATCCTCCTGGGCTGCCCCTCCTGCCCCTCCTCTGGAGCCTGCGGCCGAGGCAGCACCTCCTGCCCTTGCCGAGGAAGAACAAGAGAGGGAGAGCACCGCTGGCGAGGAGGCGCTCTCACCCCCACTGCCGGCGCCCCAGCAGGCTCTTCTGGACGACGAGGTGGCGCCGCCTCCTGTCATCGCCGGCTTCGCCGTACGGGCAGCTGGGGAAGTGGCAGATGATGACCAGGAGAGCGATTTCGTGGCGTTGCCTGACACAGGCGACCACAGCGTTGCTGCTTCTGCTGCTGCTTCTTCTGTTGCAGAGACGGAGTTTGCCCCCTTCTGGAAGCTGCCAGCAGCGTCGGGGCTGGTCGAGGCTGGCACGAGTAGATTGCTGGCTGCAGAGGACCCGGAGGAAGCTGCCAGAGCAGGGCGGGAGCCCGAGCCCGAGCCCGAGCCTGAGACTGAGCCTGAGCCCGAGCCTGGTTCCGTGCCTGAGCCCAAGCCTGGTCCCGTGCCTGAGCCCGAGCTTGAGCTCCTGCCCGAGCCTGAGCTCAAGGCAGAGCTCCAGCCTGAGCCTGAGCCAGAGCCGGAGCGCGAGCTGGGGCCTAGGCCTGGGTTTGAGGCCGAGGATGAGTTGGAGCTAGCTGAGGTGGCAGACTCTGCTGCTGAAAGCGGGGCAGAGGACAGCGCCCGTGCTCCTCCTCTGCCAGTAGCTGCGGCAGAGCCGGCATCCAGCTTGGCTGGTGAGCTGCCTGCTGCTTTTGCGGGAGGCGCCAGCGACTGGTTCGCGGGCGAGGCGGGGGAGGACGTTATGGAGGAGGGAGCAGATGCGGCCTCCGACTTTCCAGCCCTGCTTGCGCCCTTTCCTCCTCCTCCACTTCTTCCTCCTCAGAAAATGGGTGCAGGGAGTGAGCTGCAGCCGCTTTTTGCGGGAGCTTCTGTGGAGGCGGAGGAAGAGCAAGAGCAGCAGCAGCAGCAGCAAGAGGAAGTCTTCTTGGAGGCTGAGCTGCTGCCGGAGGGCGAGAAGGATGCAGAGCTGCCAGAGGTGGGTGGGGGAGGGGCAGGGGGAGAGCCCAGCCTGCGGGTGGCTGAGGCCCCAGCTAGTAGTGATGGCAACTTTCAGGGATTCAGCCAACCCTCCCTCTCGGGAGACCTTGGAGTGGGGACGCACCTGCTGGGGGAAGCGGTGGGACTGGCGGATGGAGACTTGCTTGCAATGCCCGGGCATACCTTGAGACGCGAAGAAGGGGAAGGGGAGGACGACTTGCTGCCTGCTGCGCCTCCAGCTGCAGCGGCCCTGAAGAGCGCCGACGGAGAAGGGGGCGCGAAGCTGCAGGGAGAGTTGCAGCAGGAGCTCCCATTGGAGAACTCGAGCGCTGGGGACGTTGGAGTCAATGGCCCCTTTGAGGAACCGCTGGGAGAACAGCAGCAGTTGGAACAGGTGGCACAGCACCGTTACGTGGCAAAGGCAGGGAGCAGCACAGAAGCCGGCAACGAGCCACATGCGAGCCTTGTCGCAGAGGAGCTGCGGCAGGAGCAGGAGCAGGGGCAGGGGCAGGGGCAGGAGCAGGGGGAGGGGCAGGAGCAGGGGCAGGAGCAGGGGGAGGGGCAGGAGCAGGGGCGGGACTTCTTCGGCATCGACGACGCCGGGAAAGTGCAAGCCGAGGATGAGCAGCAGCGCTCGGACGACCACGCTGGGGGCGTGCAGGAGCTGCCGCTCCCCGGAGGGAGCCTCGCTGGTGGGGATGACGCGCATCTTGGGCAGCAGCTCGGAGAGCCCCTTCTTGGCGAGTATGGCGACGCCCCTGACTGGCAGGAGCAGGAGCAGGAGCAGGAGCAGCACAAGCTGCCAGAGGAGGTTTCTGTTGATCAAGCGAGTGAGGCCCAGCCCCAGGAGCAGGTGCAGGAGCAGGGAGGAGAGCAGGCATGGAGCGAGTACGGGGAGCAGTATCAGCAGGAGCAGGGGGAGCAGTACCAGGAGGAGCAGGGGCAGGGGCAGGGGCACGGCCAGGAAGAGGGGCAGGAGCAGGAGCAGGAGGCGCAGACAGAGTTTGTGGACCAGTACCCCGGGTGGATGTGGGACTATGCTGCAGGCGAGTGGCGGGAGGTGGAGGACGCTGCTGCTGTGGCCAGAGGGGAGGGAACGGCCGCCTCTATTGCAACAGATGGCGCCGGCTTGGAGGCGCTTTTGGAGGTCTCTGTCGGGGATGGTGCACCTCTACCTTTTGCAGGAGAAGACTCGGCTGACGAGAGCGCGAGCTATGAGGGGGCACAGCAGCAGGGAGCGGCTGCGGAGAGCAGCGGCGGCGAGTTTGACCAGCAGCAGGCTGGTACCGAACACTATGGCTTCGGGGATCAAGACCCTAGTGCTGCTGCTGCTGCTGCTGCTGCTGCGCCCGCTGCCCCTGAGGGTGAAGTGGGCACATACTACGGGCAGGAGTACTCGGCCGATGTGCAAGATCAGCAGCAGAGCGAGGAGGAGTACGCGCACTCGTATGCGGCCTATGCGCTGCAGCATCAGCAGCAGCAGCAGCCGCAGCTCCTGCACTACGGCCAGGAGGCGTCAGAGCAGCAGCAGCCCTACTACAGCCACCAGCAGGAGCAGGAGCAGGGGCTGGAGCAGGAGCAGCAGTGGCAGCAGCAGCAGTATGCTCAGGAGCAGGTGTACTCCCAGCAGCAGCCCGGCGCCCCCCTGCAGCCCAACGGCCATCAGGCCTTTGACTTCAGCTACGGCAGTCAACTCCAGCAGCAGCAGCAGCAGCAAGTGTATGGCCTGTCGGAACAGCNGGAGAGCCCCTTCTTGGCGAGTATGGCGACGCCCCTGACTGGCAGGAGCAGGAGCAGGAGCAGGAGCAGCACAAGCTGCCAGAGGAGGTTTCTGTTGATCAAGCGAGTGAGGCCCAGCCCCAGGAGCAGGTGCAGGAGCAGGGAGGAGAGCAGGCATGGAGCGAGTACGGGGAGCAGTATCAGCAGGAGCAGGGGGAGCAGTACCAGGAGGAGCAGGGGCAGGGGCAGGGGCACGGCCAGGAAGAGGGGCAGGAGCAGGAGCAGGAGGCGCAGACAGAGTTTGTGGACCAGTACCCCGGGTGGATGTGGGACTATGCTGCAGGCGAGTGGCGGGAGGTGGAGGACGCTGCTGCTGTGGCCAGAGGGGAGGGAACGGCCGCCTCTATTGCAACAGATGGCGCCGGCTTGGAGGCGCTTTTGGAGGTCTCTGTCGGGGATGGTGCACCTCTACCTTTTGCAGGAGAAGACTCGGCTGACGAGAGCGCGAGCTATGAGGGGGCACAGCAGCAGGGAGCGGCTGCGGAGAGCAGCGGCGGCGAGTTTGACCAGCAGCAGGCTGGTACCGAACACTATGGCTTCGGGGATCAAGACCCTAGTGCTGCTGCTGCTGCTGCTGCTGCTGCGCCCGCTGCCCCTGAGGGTGAAGTGGGCACATACTACGGGCAGGAGTACTCGGCCGATGTGCAAGATCAGCAGCAGAGCGAGGAGGAGTACGCGCACTCGTATGCGGCCTATGCGCTGCAGCATCAGCAGCAGCAGCAGCCGCAGCTCCTGCACTACGGCCAGGAGGCGTCAGAGCAGCAGCAGCCCTACTACAGCCACCAGCAGGAGCAGGAGCAGGGGCTGGAGCAGGAGCAGCAGTGGCAGCAGCAGCAGTATGCTCAGGAGCAGGTGTACTCCCAGCAGCAGCCCGGCGCCCCCCTGCAGCCCAACGGCCATCAGGCCTTTGACTTCAGCTACGGCAGTCAACTCCAGCAGCAGCAGCAGCAGCAAGTGTATGGCCTGTCGGAACAGCAGCACTACGGTGCCCATCAGCACGACGCATACGACGCGTACGATATGTACGGCGCTAGTCACTGGGAGCAGCAGCAACAGCAGCAGTATGGCGCGCTCCAGCTGGCGCAGCAGCAGTACCAGGGGCACAGCCACCTGCCGCCGCGCAGCGCCAGCGAGGCGATGCGCACGTCCGTGGGCCGGCCCCCGCACGCGCTGGCCGCGTTTGGATTCGGAGGGCGCCTGCTCGTGATGAGGCCCGTGCCGTCGGTCTCGCTCGGGTCCCGACCCAACAGCGCTGAGGTTTGCATCCTCTCTCTCGCACCCAGAATGCGTGTGAGGAGTGAGCCCAGCCCGCCAGCTATTCACCAGCTGGCGCGTCTGATCAACCAGTGGGTCACAAGGACGTGCAGGCCTGGGGGTTGGCGGAAAGGGGTCCCCCGCCATCTCGGTACAAGGGAGAGCCCTTTGGAGTCTGTGCAATGTAGAATGGAGGGGGCTAATGCGTCGGCGCCTCCGCTTGCACGTTACTCATGTTGTCTGCAAGGTGCCTGCTGGTGCTGCTGCTCTGTTGTGCACCCTCCCTGGGCCTAGGCGCAGTCTTCAAAGGACCAAAGACGTGACATATTCCGTTCCTCTATGCCCATATTGTGCTTGCCCAGGATTGCGCAACTCGCAGCTGCAACAGGAAAGGAGCGGCAGGCAGGCATCGCTGCAAAGCTGCATCAGCTGAGTGGAGGTGGTACTCGATCGCGCGTTTCTTTCTTTCTGGGGTTTTTGATTTTGATGTCTGTCTGTTCTTGGGGCACAGGACCTGACAGCTGGCGACTGGGCGCCGGGCCCCATCCAGGTGAGCGCGCTGAGCCAGCTGGTCGACGCCAGCGCGGACAGCGACGGTGGGCGCGGCGCGGGCGCCCTGTACTTTGCGGCGCTGAGCAAGCGCGCGTTCTCGGGCCCCCTGCTGGGGCCCGGCGTCTCGTCCAAGGAGCTGCTCAAGTGGCTGGACGAGCGCAGGGCGCAGTGCCACGTGGAGGAGCCCGAGTGCTTGCACCCTCACTCCTTGAGGATCCTGTGGGGGCTCACCAAGCTCGCCTGCCAGCACTACGGCAAGCTCAGCAGGGGCCCCAACGGCGCTCCCTCGCAGGTGGGCACCTCTCTCACCCTCTCTGTCCCTCGTTTCTGTCGCTATACTTTTGTATGCACATACGCACACATGCACGCGCACACACACACACACGCACACACACACACACACACACACATATATATATGTATATATATATGTGTATACATAAACTTGAACCACGTAGGGCTTACAGAGATACCAAGGACAAGGCAGCCCGTTCTCTCGCGCTCTTTGTTTTCCTGCTATACGTCCCACGGCGTTGCTCTTGTAGCTCTTTCTCGGCCAGTGCTAGCGCATGCAGGGCCCCTCCCTGCCTTGCACTTGCCCACTCACCTTTTCCACTCGCTCCTTTTGACACGTGGCAGCTACCACCACTGGCCCGTGTGCTGTGGGGGAGCGACATTGTCTATTGGGTGCTGTAGTAGTACTACATATGCCGTCTCACTCCCCACGCCACGTCTCCCATTGTGCAGGAGGAGAAGGGGCCCGAGGCTGACCTGGCAAAGCTGCTGACTGGCAGCGACCAGGTGGCAGAAGAGGGGCTCCTCGCTGGCGTGGTCCATCCGCACACCAAAGCTCTGCTGGTCACTCCTTCCGAGCACGACATGCAGGTGCACACCACCTCCCTTTTCTCCATCTCCTGCTCCCCCTGCAGTGAGACGGGCTCTGGTTGCGTGTGTCCTGTGGCCGTGGAACCACCGAGAGCGTCTCAAGTGCTGACGACGGAGGCGTATGTTGCAATGGAGATGACGAGAGTGTGTGAGTGCCGGTTGCAAGAACAGGGCAGCGTGCATCCAGTTCTTGTCCGATTGTCCAGAGACTCCAGATGTACGGCTTCTCTTGTGCTTCATAGAAAACGCCGCTCAGAAGGAGCGGCGAAATAGGGAAACGGGAGCGCTGAAGTGCACGTGCCGGGGGGGGGGGAACATTTGCGTGCGTGCGTGCGTGCGTGCGTGCGTGCGTGCATGCATGCAGGCGAGTGCGCGCGAGATGAAGCGGCTGCTGCTGGCAGGCAAGCGCGGGGAGGCTCTTGCGGTGGCTCGCCAGGGCCACCTGTGGGGCCTCGCGCTCGTGCTCTCGCGCCAGCTGGGCGAGAAGGTCTACGTGGAGACCGTGTCTGACATGGCGCATCGCCAGCTGGTCCCTGGGACCGCGCTTCGCACCCTCAGCCTTCTCATGGCCGGCCAACCTGCAGACATCTTCTCCGACAGAGCGACCTCGGCCGCTGCACCGCCAGCTGGCAGCGGCAGCAGCAGTGGCGGCATCGGCAGCATCGGCGGCGGCATCATGGCTGCGTGGAGCCGAGGGAAGTCCCCACAGGAGAGCGCGGGGCATGCGGCCGCCGAGGGCAGCGAGAGGGACGGCAGCAGCGGCGGCGGCGGGGGGTCGTCTACGGCGGCTGCGGCAGCGGGAGGGGGGCTGGTCCTTGACGAGTGGCAGGAGAACCTGGCGGTGATCGCGGCCAACCGCACATCGGCGGGCGACGAGCGCGTGATGCTGCACCTGGGCGACTGCCTGTGGCGCGCGCGCGGCGACGCGCTGGCAGCGCACGTGTGCTACCTGGTGGCGGAGCAGGCGCTGGAGGCCTACTCGGCGACGGCGCGCATGTGCCTCCTCGGCGGAGATCACTGGCGGCACCCGCGCACGTTTGCGAGTGCGGCGGCCATCCAGCGCACGGAGGCGTACGAGTACTCCAAGGTGCAGGGCAACTCGCAGTATGTGCTGCCCGCCTTCCAGCCCTACAAGGTGCTCTATGCCGCCATGCTGGCAGAGGCGGGCCGCCTGCACGAGGCCCTCAAATACTGCGCCGCCGTGCAGCGCGCGCTCCGCTCCGCCGGCCGCAGCGCTGACGCCGACGCCTGCCGGGCGGCGGCGGCAGCGCTCGAGGACCGCCTCAAGGTGCACATGCAGGGCGCGGGCGGCAGCGCGGGCGGCAAGGGCGGCCTCTACGACACTGTCAGCAGCGTCAAGAAGGGCTTCTGGCAGGCTGTGGACGGCGGCGTGCGCAAGCTCATCGGCGGCGCGCCCTCCGCCGCCTCCACGCCGCCCGACTCGTCCGCCGCCACCTCGCCCACCGCCGGCGGGCCCTTCTCGTCGTCCTCGCTGGCGCTGCCACCGGCGCCCCCGGCCCCCGGCTCGCTGTTGGGCGGCTTGGGGCTCTCCAGCGCTGCCAGGTCGTCGTCCCTGCCCGACATGGCGCAGGCTGCCGCCTCCTACCAGGGCAGCATGCTCAACGTGCTTTCCACGCCCAACATGCCCAACGTCCTCTCCGCGCCCAGCTTCATGGTGCCCCACAACAGCAACAAGCACAGCACAGGCGGCGGCGGCGGCGGCGGCGGCGGCGGCGGCGGCTTGTTTGGCGCCCCCTCGGCCGAGGGCGGCTCCGCCTCCTCCTCCTCCTCCTACGCTGCCCACCCGTCCAGCTTCCCCCCTCTCGCCCCTCCTGCTGCGCCGTTGCCCGGCTCCTCAGACGCCGTGCACGAGATGCCCCCATCCTCCTATGGCGCCCGCAGGGGGGGCCACGGCGGCGCCCCCCGCCAAGGCTCAGGCCTCAAGGGCGCCGTGGGGAGCCTGATAGGGGGAGCCGTGGAGGGCCTGCTGGGCACCCTGGACCCCGTTGGACCTGAGCGTCACGATCCCTATGCGGGCGCCGGGAAGCCCGGTGCCCTCAATGGAGTTGCCGGCCCACCGCATGCTTCTTCATACTCGTATGGCGCTCACACGGCGGCGTCGTCGTCTGCCTTTCCTCCCCCTCCTCCTCCTCCTCCTGCTGCCGCGGCCTCCTCCTCCTACTATGCTTCGTCGGAGCAGGAGCATCACCAGTATCAACAGCAGTCGTCGTATGAGCAGCAGCAGCAGCAGTTCACATACGAGCAACAGCAGCCCTACGAGCAGCACCAGGCATACGCGCAGCAGCAGTACCACCAGGAGGGGGGGCAGAGCTACTCCATGGAGCAGCCGTCCTACTACCCGACCCAGGACTATACTCACGAGTACTACGCCTCGCACAGCTACTCGGAGACGGCCGAGGTGCCGCCCCCCTTGCCGCAGTCCCCCCCGCGCGGCGCACCCCACGATAGCGCCACGCCCCTTATGTCGGAGTACGCCAGCTCCGGCTTCGGCGCGGACGCCGACGGCGAAACGTACGACAGCCCTCTGGACGGCGGCGGCGCCGACGACTCGACTTCGGAGCCTGCCGAGACTTTTCACGAGGCTGGGCCTGCGTTCATTGAGGCCGAGGGTGAGCCTAGCGGGTCCCCGTTTGCACTCGCTGAGCCGGGGCACGACGACTCAGACTCTGGCAGCGCTCCTCCTCCTCCTCCTCCACCTGTCTCAGGAGCCGCTGCCGCCCCACCCCTCGCGCCAGCGCCCCAGGCGGGTGGCAGGCGGATGCTCGGGGGCTTTCTGGGGAGCTTCATGGGGGCAGACCCAGAGACGAGCGCTGCGGTGGCGCCTGAACCGCCACCTGGCAGAAGGAAAAGCCTGGACGGCGGCGCAGAGGCGGGGGCTGGCGGTGAGGGGCTGGCCCGGAGCCGGCGGGACGAGCCAGCTCAGACGGGGGGCACGGAGGCGGCTGCCGCTGCTGCTGTGGCGGCCCTGGCAGCAACAAGTGGCAAGCCGCCAGCATCCGCAGGCAAGGTCTCCAACAGGCGGGGGAGCTTCTCGGGCTTCTTAGGGTTTGGGATGCGTCGGACCCCTGCAGCTGGCAAGGAGGAGGTGGAGAGGGAGGACCGGGAGAAGGAGAAGGAGGCGGAGGCCGAGAGGGAGAGGGAGAGGGAGAGGGAGAGGGAGGTGCTGAAGAGTAAGCAGGGCGCCGGGGGAGGAGCAGGAGCAGGAGGAGAAGGAGGAGTTGGGGACGGCAGCAACAACATGACTGGCTCGGCATCCATGGCCACCGTCACCAGCAACGGCGCGGTGAGCGGCAGCGAGGACGACGAGCGCGTGCAGCTGCCACCCCGCAGCGTCTCTGAGCCCAACTTTGCCCGCCAGGTCCCTTTTCTGCTCCCTCCTGCGCTCTGTGACGCTGTAGGATGCTCAGCTTGTGGACGCGCTCGCGTTCGCGGGCCAGCTGGCTCTGGAACTGCTCGCGGGGCTGCATGCTACTCCGAGGGCGCCGACCTGCGCTTCCCTTCTACTTATTTTCTCGTGTGACAAGAACATCGCCATTGAGGTATTGCGGAGAATTGCCAGCTCTTTCTAAGACGGAAGAATTAACTTGGAGCGAGTCGGTGTTCATCATCACTGCGTTCTTTTTTGGTCCAGACGGGAGTCGTCGGCCCTCTATCGTGCTGTTGATAAATTTATCTTGAAGAAGTTATGGCCCGTCTGGAAGGCGTGGAGCAGGGAGTCCATGCATTTGGAAGTCTGCTGACACCTGGCAATTGAAGACCTCGGGGCTCTGTGACATCTGGCTGTTGGAAGCGTCGGAGTCTAAGAATCTTGTGCCGACACAATGCCGCATGCAACTTTCGCCATCAAATTGGTGGTTGTGCCGCAGAAGCAGAGAAAATGCTTTAATTTCAAGACGTTTTGCGAGTGTGTGCGCTCTTTTTTACTTTCTGCAGAGCTCGACTTCGGTCGCAAAGGCAGACAAGGGCAGCGCGCCTGCCAAGGAGGGCGAGAAGAAGGGGGGAGGCGTCTTCAACAGCTGGCTCTCCCGCTTGTCCTTCAAGTCCAAGCAGGTCAGTTGTTGTTGTTGGGGCTCCTCGCTCGTGCTCACTTCATTACACGTGTGCATGTGCTGGATCCTACTTGTAGTGAATGGATCCCAACTTTTGTTCTTGCAAGGTTGATTCGGAAAGCAAGTACTAAGCGCAAACAATGAGTGCTGAGAAGAATGCTTTGCTTCAGCAAACTGGCCTCATTGCGGCTCCCGCTGCGAAGTGCTTGGTCCTTCTGTGGACTGTAAAGCATCCGCTCAACACACACGCATGTGTGTATGTGTGTGCTTGCGTGCGTGCTTATGTGCGTGCGCATCTCTATGTGTGTGCGTGCGTGTGTGTATATGTTTGTTGGTGCCCGTCTGTGCGTTTGTCCGTGTGGGCTGCACCTGTCGCAGCAAGCAAAGCTGGGGGACACAAACCAGTTCTACTACGACAAGGACCTCAAGAGGTGGGTGGAGAAGGGTGCGGCGGCCGTAGAAGAGGCAGCCCCCCTGGGCCCGCCCCCAACTTCCCTCTCGTATGCTGCCGCGCCAACAGCAGCTGCCAACGGCGGCCCCAACAACGGAGGTGACTCCGACGCACATGTCGGTCAGAACGCGGCTCTTCAATCCCACTCGGGAGCGCCGCCCCCCACAGCGTCGGCTGCTGCAGGCGCGCCCCCGGCGCTGCCCACAGGCAGTGGCGGCACCCCTCCAATCCCCCCCCCTTCTGGCGGGCACTCCGCTCCGAAACCGCGGGGGGGCGTCAGATCGAGGTGCTCTCTTAATCACTACCCTTTGTCTGTCTGATCCTTGTTAGTTGGATCAGACATGCAGTTAGGCAGCAAGTCAGGCAGTTGAGCAGGCAGGCAGTCAGTCAGTTAGTTATTTAGTCAGTTAGTCAGGCAGGCAGGCAGGCAGGCAGGCAGGCAGTTAGCCCGCTTGCCAGCTTCATTGTGCTCATACCTCGTTGGTCGCCGTCAATGTGTCTGTGATCGCAACTTAGAATAGTCAGTGCACGCCCCACAACTGGCTTTCTGCTCATTGGGGAGGGGGGGGGGGGGG
>WELA01010285.1:836214-853915 GCA_009602735.1 Mesotaenium endlicherianum
GGGGGGGGGGGGGCGAGTCTGCAGGCCCTGCCCGCCGCTGGTCCCTTGCTGAGTACCTTTCTTTAGTCCATAGACCCCCTCCCCGTGTTCCCGCCTGAGGCAGTTTCTGATTCTTTCGCTCGTCTTTGGTGGTCGTTCTTTGCTGAGCCCTTGCCAGGTACGTGGACACCTTCAGCAAGAGCACGCTGCCTCCCATGGGGAGCAGCAGCAGCAGCGGCCCGTCCGCCAATGGCCTGGTACCCAAGCCAGGAAAGTCGGGCGGCAGCGCGCCGCCCCGCAAGTTCTTCCTGCCGGCTCCCCTGCCGCCCGCTCCAATAGCAGCCGAAGAGAGCCTGGCGCCTGCCTCCTCTGAGGGCGAGGCCGACGCCGCCGGAGGAGGAGCGGCAGCAGCAGGCGTGCAAGAGCTGATGGAAGCAGCGGGGCCGTCTGGGAGGAGCAGCAGTGACGCCGCTGCCGCGCGGAGCGCAGGGGTGAGGGGGATCGGTAGGCCCAGGAGCGCTGGCTCTGCCCCTAGCTTTATGATGCCGGGGGTGAGCGGGGTGGCTGGCCAAATGGGCGGTAGCAGTAAGAGTAGCAGCAGGGATGGAGAAGGGGACGGGGACGGGGACGGGGACAGGGAGGGGGCATTGCCCAGCGGCATGGGGGGTCAAGAGTTCAGAGAGGAGGCCTCTGCAAGGAGCGGCGAGCGCGCGGCCTTTGGCCTGTCAAGCGGGCCGCAAGGCGAGGATGGCTGGGGAGGGCCGTCGTCGTTTGCCTCGCTAGGGCACGAGCCTTTTGGCTCGCAGATCTCCATGGACGATGGCAGCGAGTCGTTCTCGGGGGGGTACTTCTCCGGCGCGCCGCTGGGCGTGGGCGAGAGCGGGGGCAGAGATGAGCGATCGCTGTCGGGCCTGCCCCCGCCGCCTCTGGTAGATTCCGCTCTCCAAGCTCTCTCCGGGGGGGCTGCCCCGCTTCTTCATCCGCCATCTGGCGCTGACTTTCTGGGTGCTCCGCCAAGTGAGGGGCCCGGTAGCGAGGAGCTGCAGGAGATAGAGTTCTAGTGAGTTAACCTCTTTTCTCTTTTTTTTGTCGCGACTAGGTGATTCCTGCCACTGGGTAGATGCTAGAGATGTACTGCTAGGATTTCTTATTATGAGGGCACTGCTAGTCGCTGGCGTTATCGCAGGTGCTGGTGCTGTGCGACACCATCCTTCACTCTTCCAGATGTAGATAGCAATAAAGCGCAAACCGCATCTCCTATCTGCCGCATGCCATCCAACAAGTCTTTTTTGCCAGTGTATGATCACCTTTGCTCTGCAATTTGTGTTATAGAGAAATTGAGTTGTTTTAAGGGTTGGGGGTAAATTAACGTTTTTTACGTATACACTTTGCGAAGTTAACGTGAAGAATAAACTTTGGGTAATTACGAAACTTATGCCACGTGTGAATCTAGTCACATGGGATGGGCCAAATCATTCACATAACATAACATAACATAACTTATCTGACGGAGTCTGGCACACCCTACTCCTCAAATTTTGGACATTTCAAGGTGTTTCAAGGCTGACAGTTATGCAAAGTAGACTACCAATTTTCATCTGCTTTTGAGTTTTGTCTCACAGTCTTCTTCCCTACTTCTCTTTACTATATTTTTCCACCCTTTGTTTCAGAATTCAGCCGTCGACATTTTTGCCATTCCGTGCATACACTAGGTCGCCCAAAAAGGATGCAAGTAAGTTCGATTTAAACACAAGAAGCCTTGCAAATTTCCTAGAGCGCCATATAACGCTGTAACCTGAGTCCAAGGTGGGTTCCAAGTATCCCTTTCTTGAGGCGGACCAACAAACAACTCCCTGCAGCAAGAATGGAAGACGAGGGTTCAGCAAGGACCTATAAGCAACAGGTTGCCCAGGAATAATGAAGGTGCAGGGACGGAAAAAGAATCCCTTACCAAATCTTAAAACGTTTTACACCGCGCACCTAATGCCCTTCATGCAAATTTCAAAAATTTGGAACAAGGAACGTGTAAGGTATGTTTTTGCGCGAAACTTTTTGCTGCGTCACATCTGACGTGAACGGCATCGTGACTAGGCTTACATGCAACGTACATTTTTATGTGATAACCCAAGTTTGTACGTGCTTCACGTTATTTTAGCAAAGTAAACGCGTAAAATGGGGATTTATTCTAAGGGATTTAGACATCCTAGCAAAGTAGTACTCATGCATTTGTGGAATAGCATGTCCATAGTTCCTTGTGAGGCAAGTAGCTTGGTCCAAATTGTGGGCTGAAGTTGTCATTCTCGCTTTATCAAATACTTCCTTTGTTCTTTCGACCTCTTCATGGTGATTTATGAAGAGGAAACGCTTTCAATAGAATGAAAGAAGTGCGTGCGTATTCTCATGGTTTCTATGTGGAGCAATAGCATATTACTTACTCATATAGTTGCAAAGCGCTTGATTAAGTCAAAGAACCAATAGGACCAACAGTGCCGTGCCGATAGGGAAGCCACAAACGATAATAATATTTTGCCATTATGCCTGATCTAGCTAGTGCTGCAAACACATATTTTGGGTGAAAGTTTACTCGATAAAACTTACTATATAGCAACCAAGAGTATTGTTGGTGGTAATCATACGTGATCACACAGAATGTGCGTAGAACCTGATCATGTATTCTAGCTTAATAGCTTTTTAGCATACATTGACGTCCGTAAGTACATAGGGGTTGCTTGCTATTTGAATGGCCTAAAAGAGTAGCTACAGCCTACCATGGTCCTCTTGCCAACTCCTGTCTTGGTGGCAGATGCAATGACAGATTTGTTGCAACTCATTCAGTTCGAAGAAATACGAAATAAGATGGGACTTAGAGGGTAATTCGAATTCACTATTAGGTGGATGTGTTGGGCAGTGAGTCGATGTATCCTTTTTTTGTATATGACAACAAATTGACTCTGAAACATAAGGTGGTGAAATTTGTTTGCTTCACTAAGACGCCCTTCACGTAACTCTTGTGAGGAAGAAATCCAGGGAGGGCCCTGGCTCGTGTGAGCTTTGGCCCCTATGGACGTTCGAATCTTTTTCTCGTATCCTTACCAAATATGTACGCGTCTGACTTGGATCAACACGAAAGCGTCAGATTTTACTATGCTTGCCTTTTGCGGCCCGCCCTTTGGCGACCACCATAAAACTCACAGTTACCACAAATTGGGCCTTTTTCTCGAGGAAACTCTTCACTGAGACAGTGCGGCCTTGGATCTTTTCGTGAGCCGCCATAGGGGGGCCTCGCCTGGGCCGCGAGGTAAATCGTAAAAAGGGTGTGGGAGAGGGCGCTCTCAATCGTTATATGGGTTTGTGGGGTAAGGAGGTTGGAGCGGATGCTGGTGGGCAGCCATGGCCGCTTGTTGAACCAAGCGGCCATGACCGCGTGTTGTTTAGAGTGCATGAGGTTGAGAGGGTGGGAAGGTGAGAGGAGGGAGGCTATGTTGGGAGGGCATGAGTGATGGTTGTGTCAATGGCGAGCGTCAACAGTGAATGTGCTGTTCCAACGACTCATTTGTCGTAATTGGTTGGAGCGGCTTTTTAAGCAGAGAATTGTTGGTCACCTCACAAACATTGGTATTGGTCGAGAATTTATTTACAATGTGAAGTAGTAGTTTATGCAACAAGAAACTACACTAGTTGAAATTTTAACTTTAAATGTAAAAAGCTACATGCAATGGCAATGTATATACTTGGTCATGATGAATGAATCATAATAATTTACATCAACTAATATTTGTAAATTAACACATTTGTTATTCCAATGTGACATGAATTGACTTATAAAATAGGCGATTAACAATTAATAAAGATCTTTATATCAGCAAGTAATCTTTATGGTATTTTCCGTTAATTGATCTAACAGCAAAGGACAACACACTAGCAGTGAATAATACTCGTAAGTCAAATGCAAGTAAACTAGCATCAATAATGCAATCAGTAAACTTATACATAAGCAAGGTTGGAAGACAGTGCGTATCAATGACTTCTTGCCTTGGATTCAGATCTCTCTTCGTAAGCTGTACAAAAGAGTTGGCCTCGTTTCCGAATGCCGAACTCGAGAGCAACGCCTAACATATGTACAGGGAATGAGTTTACTGTTCAACAGCCAGTGCGATGGCACCGCCTACCCGGGAGTTAACCACGTTGGTAGGACCTCGGTTAACCAAATCCACCGCCATCTCCCATCATCCCGAATCGCCATCCATCGTAGGGATGTCATCTGGCCATTCATCTAGCATACCACACTTAGATGCATATCGAGGCAGTTCGCTGCTACCGAGTACGGAAGTCAGCTGGCTGTCCACAAATGTGTCAGCAAGCTGACTTAAGTTGGCTTCAGCCTGCTGCTTCCGGCTGAGTCCTTAAACTGATAATTATGTAAAGTCCAGCAGACTCAATACTACATTAAGTTCAGTAGGCTGAACTTACTTAACTATTGTATTTAAATGAATATTATATCTACTAATATACTGATTCATTACACAATGCTACTATGATTCATGTGTGTAGCTAGTGACTTGTTGTTCTAGTAGTCTATGTTCTGGAGACAGCCAATGTGTACTTATACAGCCATTAATAAATTTTTGATCACTTTTCTATTTGGTTGATTTCTTTTTTTGCTTTGAGAGCACTCGAGCTTGTCCGTATACCCTCTTGAAGTTATCATCAACTAGAGTTTACTCTCTGACACTGTATACTCTTGAGGTGACACAAGTAGGGAAACAACCTGAGCCCTTTGGTTTCTTAATTGTAATGACAATCATTTGCAAGACAATCACATAGTTCATTGATGAACTTGGCTTTTCACTTGCTTGACATCTATCATGTGATAATTGTGTGACATAGAAACTTTGACAGCAATGTGCTACCTAATGTCAAGAAGCCATATCACCAAGGACAACACAAATCTATGTGACAATACAAGAGTTTGTAATGACCTCATTTGATTTTAAGATGAATGAAGGCTGTGAACAAAAAAGGCCTTCAACAGCAACTATGGTTTCACTTCTCAAAATTTGCTGGAGTTTTTTAAGTAATATTTGGGCAATCCTCTTTCACTCTAATTTGCAAGATGCCTGATTTCTTTAAACACGCCTCACATTCTAGAAGCCTCCCTCCCAGCAACATAAATTCCTCCACGAATTGCTCCATGTAGTCCATAACGTTCATAAAGCGCTTTCATATTGAAGAAATTCTTGAGAGCTCAGGTAGAGGGATCCATGGACCAATCCTTCTTGGCTTCTCTTAGACGGACACTAGCAGTTGCGGTGATGGTGGTATAAAGCATTTTCTTGTTGTTCTTAATGTTGGCTAATCTATTCTCAACAAAGCCGACTTTGGCGTCAATGGAACCCGACAGTGTGGTAAAACAATGGCCGAGATGCTACCGCTTGAGTTCCAAGTCTTGTTGCTCCTCATGCTCTATCTTGTGGAATGACTTTGAGTTCTTGATGGTAGTCTACATTCTTGGTGATAATACTTAGTAGAAGCGGAAGGGAATTGCTAACATACCGACCACATCATGGCGCTAATTCGAGAATTTAGCATATACCGCTTCTAACACCCTTGAAATTAGGACGAACAGGTATCATATCATACATGTGGATATTGGACCATACCATGGGTTGTTCGTCGTCGCGTGTACGACTTCTGTCGTGCCTAACAGTGTCGGTCCGTCGGCACGTGCGTGGCCTTTTAGCATGTGTGCCTTTGACCTGGTCGATGTGTCGGTGGCCCTCCTCACGTGCGGGCAAACATGGTCGATCGATCTTTGCACGTGTGTAGGTGACAAGCCTTACCAGGGTTAACCCATCCCTGGGCGCCTGAACTTGCACCATGCAACCATGACCAACTCTCAAGGCTTTGTTTACTTTACTCAGCCCTCACCATCTGCTTATCTTAAGCCTTAGCAAAAAATTTAAAAATACTTGCCTTGCCTTAATTCCTCTTACAAGGACGGAAGTCTCTTACTTCCACATAGGCTTTATGCCTTAAGTTTCTTGAGTTCACAGGTGAGCAAATTGTGGTTTGCAGAAATCACACTCTAAGCAGCTTGACATGCAACGTCAGGTTCAGAGAAAATCGCCCTTCAGGCTTTCGCTTAACTTTCACAAGTCACAGCTTACAAAACTCTGAAACTACACGTCTATGCTGGCCTGGGTCAAGCTCTTCACTTAACTCCGCGCCTTAACAGCTCTTCACTGCCAGGCTGGGCTCACTCAGTACTTCACTGAGAGCTTTATCTGTCAATACTACTCTCTCTCTTCGAGATACGAATGCGACTTCTGAGAACCTGGAAACTAACACACAACTCACCATTTTCAGGCTGCTTCACACACACTTGTGGCGTTTGGCCGAATCTGTGCTAGTCTCCTAGCAGATTCTATTCTGCACTCCTCCTGCGGTCAACAGTGAGATTCCCTCTTGGGAACTCCTACAATCCTAACTTATCTATGATACACTGAGAAGAGTCTTCAGCGTCGGCAGAAGCGTGGGGCCTCGGCCCTCCAATGGCCTTGGGAACTCCTTCTTCTTCTTCGCGCCCTTCTTCTCCTTCCTTCTGCTTCCTCTGCTTCTTGGCAAAAGTGCGTGAGAGTGAATGACATGTCTCAGGCAAGGTTCGTGCCTTTCGCAGGCACCACACAGCGTCATCCTTCGAGAATGCCGTGCTTAGTCACAAAGCTTAGCTGCATGTCGCTTCTGCCTAGCCATGTTCAACTCAAACTCGTAGTCACTCAGCATGCATGCACACCTCGTGACTGTCGCACGTGGCTGCTTAGCTTCTCAGCTGGTAGTCACGCCTAATTGGCTCATGGCTAAGAACTCCTGCACGGTGTGTACAAGCAAATGCCACTTGCTCAAGATTCCCATTCGGGCTGCCGTAATCTATCTTGGCATTGCGGCCATGACCTGGCTTAATCTGCCAGTCACACAGTACTGGACTTGGTACCTGCTGGGCGGCTCATCACTGATCCCCCAGCTTCTAGTCTCACGGCTGTCGATGCTGTCAAAACCTCCCCCATTCTTGGGTGTGGGGCACATTGACATTGACCCCTTGCCAGTGGTCTTGATGCTGACATAACCGCTGACTGCGACGAAATCAGTCAAGTGGTCGGTGAGTCAACGTTGACTTTTCGTACCTGGGTGGCCGTAGCTTGCGCTGCGCGTGCGGCACCGTCAAACGGATAGTAGTCGCGACAGCTGTCGTGCCTAACAGTGTCGGTCCCTCGGCACGTGCGTGGCCTTTCAGCACGTGTGCCTTCGACCTGGTCGATGTGTCGGTGGCCCTCCTCACGTGTGGGCAAACATGGTCGATCGATCTTTGCACGTGTGTCGGTGACAAGCCTTACCAGGGTTAACCCATCCCTGGGCTCCTGAACTTGCACCATGCAACCATGACCAACTCTCAGGACTTTGTTTACTTTACTCAGCCCTCACCATCTGCTTATCTTAAGCCTTAGCAGAAAATTTGAAAATACTTGCCTTGCCTTAATTCCTCTTACACCCCTCCCTTTCAGCTGAGGCGTCCCTGCCTTTTTTGCTGAAAGCTATTATTTTCCAGCCTTGCGGCTAGGGGGTTTAGGAAGGCAGTCAGGACATTCCCATTGTCCTGCCATAATCTCTTCCTCGCCAATGCAGAAAGTGTGCCAACGGGCACCACACTTATTGCAAGTTACCATTGCTTCCTGATCATCCAGCACTTTGCAGCTGGCACAAGGCGTGGCTGGCACCGATTCCTCGGGCACAACCCTAACCGTAGGATCAATATTCGGCAAATGGCATAGCGAGCAATTCTGCACGTGGTCTCTCATGATTTTACCATCAGAACCTTCTAGTTATAACACACCAGTGTCAAACGCATGTTTCACGCGTAAGATCACTGCACCTGAACTGGTGTCGATGGTGGTCTTGGTCTGGCGCTTGCGGTAGACAAAGTCTCCTTCTTGAATCTGCGTCATCTGCAGGCGGTAACTCCTGTCTCGCGTCCTGGCGTAACGCTGCATATCCCTTTTTTGTGCAATTTTTAGATTGTTCAGTGCAGCCGGCATCATGCGTTCAAATAACGCCTTACGACGTACCAACACCTTTAGCAGTTCCTCAGGGTCGTCCAGGTCTTTCACCTGTTCAATCTCCTGCTTGATGCTGCTGGGCACTACTGGACTTCTGCCAGACAGTATCTGATGTGGCGAGTAATTCGCCACGGCAGCCTGCTTGCTAAATCTGTAACCCATAACCAGCCATGGCAGGGCCAGATCCCAGTCACGCTTGTCATGCTCGAGGCAAAACTTGCGCAAAGCAGACTTAACGATTTGCACCATCCTTTCTGCCAGACCATCTGCTTGCGGATGATCTCTAGACGTAGTGCGATGATCGATGAAGCATCTATCCAAGAGTTTCTGAAAAGGCCCTTGGAACTCAGACCCTTGGTCTGTCAGCACTTCTGCTGGAGCTCCATGACACACAATCACACCATTGAGGAGTGCTTCCGCGGTCCCTAGACTCTCCTTAGCAGTCAGAGGCACGACCTCTATCCACTTAGAGAAATGCTCAATCATGACCATGATGTCCTTGTTACCTCGCTTAGACAGCGGTAGCTCTCCTGCGAGATCGCAGCTCCAGCGGTAGCCTAGGCCCATGATCAGCAAAGGTTACAAGTGTGGATATTGCTGTATAAGACCAGCCTTGACGCGATCGCAGCTTTGGCAAGCCTTGATCACATCTTCAAACTGCTGCTTCATGCCCCTCCACCAGCAAGACAGTTCTAAAAGACTATACATCTTCTTGACACCATAGTGTCCAGTGTTCTCGTGCATTTCCTGCACAAGAGCTCGTCTCCTGATGGGTTCTGGTACTAACTTCTCCTGACCAGTTTCTTCAATTTTGAAGAGGTTGTTGCGTTTCCAGCAAAACCTTTTAGCTCGATAGCTTACCTGGTCCTTCTCCTTCACTGATAGTCCTTCCAAGTGAATTCCCGTCTTCAGCCCGTGCATAGTAGCTTGATCTTTCCAGATCTCTGGACTGAACAGAAGTAGAGGCTCAGCTTCACCTGATGCTACCATTCCAGCCATTTCAACTAGGCAGGCCACCAACTCTGCTGGGCTGCTCGGATCTTCGTCCTCTTGAGCTCCTGTTCTGTCGTTTGAAGATGGGTCTGGGTTCCTGCTGAGTCCATCGGCGTTGTTGTTGAGCACTCCTGCTCTGTGTACCACCGTCATTTGGTACTCTTGCAGCTTAAGAGCCCAGCGAGCCAACTTACCAGTGAGATCTCCATTCTTCATCAGCCACAGTAATGGTGAGTGATCCGTGATCAGCGTGAAGGGTCTTCCCCACTGATATTCTCTGAAGTGTGTGACAGCCCAAACCACTGCCAGCAGCTCTCCTTCATAGGACGAGTAATTGCTCTCCGCTCGATTGTTAGAGCGTGAGGCATAGGCAATGACATACTCCTCTTTAGGGCTTGCGACCTGAGTGAATACTGCGCCAATTCCCACACGACTCCAGTCAGTGTGCAGATTGAACGGCTTGGAGTAGTCAGGCGTTCGCAAGACTGGGGCTCATCGAGAGTGATCCGGAAGGTCTGAGGAAGCTTCCCAACATTCCTTGGAACCAGGCGGTCATGATCTGCGCGCTTCGCCGCCGTTGCAGCCACGGCCTTCTCAGGCGTCAGCTTCTCGCCTTTACAGACGGTCTTTTCGGCCACATCTGTATCATAGTAGACATTAGGCACATTTAGTCTTGCAAATTGAGCTTTCAACTCTGCAATCTCTGCACTCAAAGCATCATACTTCTGGTTACTCTTCCGGTTATCAGAGGTATCTTTCTCCTTTTTCTTACCCTTATCTGCCTCTTTCGTGGTAGCATTAGCCCATGGTGGCTTCAGATTTGGGTTCTTAGACCAACACTCATCTTTTGAGTGTCCCTTTTTGCTGCAATGTGCGCATACCTGCGCCTTGCTAGCAGACAATTGCTTAGCATCCGGGTACGGACAATCTCTTTTCTGATGTCCTGATTTCCCCCAATTCCAATAGCCCTCTGCTGTCTCAGCAGTGTTGGCGTGCTTAGCAAACCTATTGAAAGACCCGCTCTTCCTTTTAAACTGAAAATTAGAGCTATTGGCCTTAGGCTGAAAGGATTCCTCCCTTCTCTCAGGAGCCATAAGCGTCCTGGACGCCTCCTTGTACCAGACTTTACCTTCCTCGACATTGCGTGCTATTTCAGCAGCCTCGTCGATGTTGTAGTCGATTTCGCGTTTTGCAGATAGGTGCGGCCTGACCTCCCGATCTGTCTCTTTACCCAGACACAATAAGAATTTGTCAGCCACAATCCTAGGCTCATAGATTCCTACCTTCTTGGCAAGGTCTACCAATCTGGATTTGACCTCCATCAGTGTCTCGTTCTTCTGACGGACAAAATGCACATAACGTTGCACCTTAAGACTGCGATCCTCTGGAAATTTTGCTTCAAGCAACTTAAAGAAACGACGCAGACAGTGCTCAGAGTCTAACTGGTCATATCCAGCCTCCATATCCCTACGGCAACTAGCCAATGCTTGCGCATGGCTTGCTTCCGTGGTGGCATTATCACCATGCTACCTGGTAAAAGGTGCAGCCCTGCGTGTTACTCGTTCCTGAGCATTAGCAATCTTTTCAGACAATTCTGCACACACTTTACGCAATTCTGCGACAGACCCAGCATCATCATCTCGAGTAGCCGCTCGCTGCTGACCCTCGGTGATTGCCTCATGGCATCTGTTAATTCTTGTGTTAGTGCAGCTAAGTCTACGCTCTCAACAGGTGCAGCAGTTATCGCTCTTCCTGATGACAAAGCGGACAGGCGGGCTTTCGCAGCCTCTTCTTGGATTTTTAAATCCCTCGCCATCTTTTGCTCGTCAAACGCCCATTCCTGGGTAAGGTTCTCATCCTTCCGAAATTGGCGATAATGCAACAAGGCATCCTTGTCCAAGTACTGAACCAAACTTATAAAAGCGACTGACTGAGTGTAAGAAGAATCCTTTCGGATTTTCTCAAAGAAGTCAACCCAATAGATCTCATCAAACTCTTCGAAAGTGAGACTATTTACACCGGTTCGTCCACTAAAACACTTTCTAGACAGCTTGAACTTAGGATTTTCATCCTTATCATCACCAGTCATTTCGAATGGTGACCAAGACTCACTATCTGTACCCCACACGTCGTGCTCTCTGCCCCAATTAGGTACAAAGGCTTGCACGTTATACGGATTCTCACCGTTCGTGGCAGTATGGCGAGACTCGTCTCCCGACGGTTGCTCACTCTACAGCTTATCCGTGCGCTCAGATGTCTCACTTCCTCGTGGACTCTGGCTTGAATCAGGACCTTCCGCAGGCTCCACACAGTAATAGAGTCTTCCACTCCTCAATCGCATGTAGAGTTGAGTTTCTCCGGGTCCCCTTCCAGGTTGAGCACCGGCGGCCCTTACAGGCCTCAATCCCCAATTTGCTTGGGAATTTCTAGTCACCTGAACCACAGAACCGAGGTTCTCAGAAGTAGGACGAAAGTCTCTTACTTCCACATAGATTTTATGGCTTAAGGTTCTTGAGTTCACAAGTGAGCAAACTGTGGTTTGCAGAAATCACACTCTAAGCAGCTTGACATACAACGTCAGGTTCATAGAAAATCGCCCTTCAGGCTTTGGCTTAACTTTCACAAGTCACAGCTTACAAAACTCTGAAACTACACGTCTATGCTGGCCTGGGTCAAGGTCTTCACTTAACTCCGCGCCTTAACAGCTCTTCACTGCCAAGCTGGGCTCACTCAGTTCTTCACTGAGAGCTTTATCTGTCAATACTACTCTCTCTCTTCGAGATACGAATGCAACTTCTGAGAACCTGGAAACTAACACACAACTCACCATTTTCAGGCTGCTTCACACACACTTGTAGCGTTTGGCCGAATCTGTGCTAGTCTCCTAGCAGATTCTATTCTGCACTCCTCCTGCGGTCAACAGTGAGATTCCCTCTTGGGAACTCCTACAATCCTAACTTATCTATGATACACTGAGAAGAGTCTTCAGCGTCGGCAGAAGCG
The DNA here is from genome assembly GCA_009602735.1 of Mesotaenium endlicherianum. Lineage (NCBI taxonomy): Eukaryota > Viridiplantae > Streptophyta > Zygnematophyceae > Zygnematales > Mesotaeniaceae > Mesotaenium > Mesotaenium endlicherianum. Next base: position 848,301 of record WELA01010285.1, read on the forward strand.
TGGGGCCTCGGCCCTCCAATGGCCTTGGGAACTCCTTCTTCTTCTTCGCGCCCTTCTTCTCCTTCCTTCTGCTTCCTCTGCTTCTTGGCAAAAGTGCGTGAGAGTGAATGACATGTCTCAGGCAAGGTTCGTGCCTTTCGCAGGCACCATACAGCGTCATCCTTCGAGAATGCCGTGCTTAGTCACAAAGCTTAGCTGCATGTCGCTTCTGCCTAGCCATGTTCAACTCAAACTCGTAGTCACTCAGCATGCATGCACACCTCGTGACTGTCGCACGTGGCTGCTTAGCTTCTCAGCTGGTAGTCACGCCTAATTGGCTCATGGCTAAGAACTCCTGCACGGTGTGTACAAGCAAATGCCACTTGCTCAAGATTCCCACTCGGGCGGCCGTAATCTATCTTGGCATTGCGGCCATGACCTGGCTTAATCTGCCAGTCACACAGTACTGGACTTGGTACCTGCTGGGCGGCTCATCACTGATCCCCCAGCTTCTAGTCTCACGGCTGTCGATGCTGTCAAAACCTCCCCCATTCCTGGGTGTGGGGCACATTGACATTGACCACTTGCCAGTGGTCTTGATGCTGACATAACCGCTGACTGCGACGAAATCAGTCAAGTGGTCAGTGAGTCAACGTTGACTTTCCGTACCTGGGTGGCCGTAGCTTGCGCTGCGCGTGCGGCACCGTCAAACGGATAGTAGTCGGGACACTTCTTCCATGAACACCAATTTTTTAAGACTCACTTGGAATAATACTATGGTAAAATACCTGGGGGGACATCGTAGAACACGTGAAACTCCAAACTGCGACATAAGTGCTCCGAAATCGAGGGCAAACTGGGACACTTGAACCCATTTGAACCAACGCATGTACCACATTCCAATGCCAGCTGCTGCTCTTCTGCATGTCCCCTGCTCATAGACCTGCATGCTATTGACGTACTTATGAGGTAACACTTGGTTCGTGTGAGGAACAAGTCGACCTTGGTCCAGCCCAAGAAGACAGAAGCCGTTGTGCTCACTCCTGAGGATTTGACCTGGGCACGCCCTAGCTTCAGGGCCATCTATGTAACAATTTATGCAAGCAAGTTGCGCAGGAACGCTGACGACAGCAAGTAACAGATGCAAACGAGAGCTTGAAAGACTAGTGGCTTCTGACCTTCAGAAAGCTAGAGGAAAAACTATGGCAGGAGAGGAGAAAGCAGCAGCAGCAGCAGCAGAGTCTCGCTACTCGGAAGGTGGCACAATGTAAAAGATTTGTGCCGTTTTCTTCTTGTTTTGTTACTTTTGCAATATTGTCAACTGATTGGAGGTTGTTGCTTATACTTCTTGATTTTATTTTTTTTGACAGGGCGTTATGATATTCCTCTAAGACGTGAGCTTTTCTTGACAGATTTGACAAAATTGTCAGGAGGGAGATACCGGCTACAATTATCTTTGAAGATGACAAGGTGCACTTTTACATTTGCATTATAAATGGCCGCCTCCTGCTTTGAGTGGGGTTGATGAAGGAGAAAGATAGGGTCATGCAGGTTACATCAGATGGAATGTGTAGTGCTGCAGGTTCAAATTTAAGTAGAAAGTGCTCGTCCTGTATATTCTCGATGGGAAGACTACAAAAGGGAGCTTCTTCTTGGATAAAACGCGTTGTGGTCCGTTGGTATAGTGACCAGATCAAACTTTGTGGGCAGAGGCCTATCCTTGATTGCTATAGACTGACTTTGATACGGGAGCTTTTTTTTGCCTCAACAAAAGTCTGGCAAACCAGCAGCTGTCAGAAGGGAGGCTTGACTAGAGGACAGCGCCAGGTCATGCCAAATCATGCTACCGCTGTAAGCCATACTCCGAGGAAGGCCTATGTGAGCTCGTGACTTGTGGCATGACGTCCACCCAGCAGACGGAGCCACGTGGCAAGCTCTGCCGTCTGCGTGTTCAAATGCAGTATATGTGGCACATGACTCGTGGCCACCATGCCTCGCCTGGTAGTCATTCTAGAGGGCCAAAACCATGTGACATGGTACATGCAGGCAGGCAGGCAGGCAGGTCCGTGTTTGGTCTGGATTGTGCAATCTCTGGAGGCAGTGAGGCCACAGCTTGGCAGACCAGGTAGCAAGGCGGCAAGCAGGCATGCATGCAGCAGGACAGGAGGTGTACTGCACTCGAGGGCCTGCCCTGCCAGGCTCGTGCCAACTGGCAGGGATGCTGTGCTTTCTGACCCCTCCTCAGAGGGAGGGCATTACGCGGGCGCTGCTGCGTGCTTTGGAGCAGATGGCTCGCGATACTCTGGCCCTGCTTCGGGCCTCTGACGACTTCGGCTCCGGCTCCGGCTGTGGGTCTGCTCCAGCTCCGTCTCCGGCTTTGGTTCCAGCTTCTGCTTCGGATTCGGCTCCGACTCCAGCTCTGGCTCCGGCTCCGGTTCTGCCTCTCACTCCGGCTCCCGGTCCGGGTCCCAGTCTGACTTTGGGTTCAGCTCTGGATCCAGCTCTGACTTTGGCTCCGGATCTGGCTCCGTCTCCGTTTTCTGGTCGTGGCTGATGCGCAGGTGCTGGCCTTCAGGGACATCCACCCGCAAGCTCCCACGCATGTCATCGTCATTCCCAAGGAGCGCGACGGCCTCTCTGAGTTAGCCAAGGTGAATGGGCCGGTGAATGTTCGGGTGGATGGGTTGGTGGGTGGATGAAGCAAACCCCCTCCCCCCCCTCCCCCCCTCTCCTCTAATGCTCTGAGATGCATGACGGGCGTGATATCATGCTCCTTTCTTTGTCTAACACCTACTGGTCTATCAATCCTGGCTGACGCGTGGCCGGCTCTTGTCTCTGCCGGCGCGCAGCTTGGTGCCGCCATGCGGCATGGACCCCAGCTCCAAGCATAGCTCCTGCATCTTAGGACGTGACAGGTGCCACTTGCTTTATGTGTGTCTCTCTGCTGCTGGGCTTGGGCGGCTGGCGGCCGGGCGTGGGGACGTGTGGCGCGCTTGGCGTGATGCATGTGGCAGGCAGAGGAGAGGCACAAGGGCATTCTGGGGCACCTCGTGTACGCCGCCCAGCTGGTGGCAAAGCAGGAGGGTCTCGATGACTTCCGCCTGGTGGTCAACAATGGCCCCGGAGCCGGTGGGTTGCTGCTGCTGCACCTGCACCTGCACCTGCATGCACGCCTGCCTGCCTGCCTGCCTTCTCCCTCATGCATGAAACCTGAGCATTTTTGCATTGCTGTCCCTGGTGTGTTTTCCGCAACTTGCATGGAGTATGTTGCTGTGCTTTTTGGTGCTGCCGTGGTGCCAGATTTAGGGGGGAGCTCGCCTTACCTGAGGAGGATGGGGGCCAGGATGGAAAGAGGGTGCGATCCGGCTGAGACGGAAATGTCGTCGGCCGTCTGATTCTGCTTCAGCTTCTGCCGTGGCACGTGATGGGTTCCGGCTCAGCTTCGTGCATGGATGCTGTTTTGGTTTTCGTTCACAAGAGAAAGCGTCTCCTCGAGACAACTTTGGGAAAGGTTGTATGTAGTAAAAGCTTACCCAGCAGTTTGAGGCTGGGTACGGCTGCCAGCTGTCCTGAATGTAAGCATGCAGCGCCGTGCACGCACGTGTGTGGTGACCGTGAGTGCGTGTTGGGTGGTGATGGACGAAGAGTGCAGGGCAGTCGGTGTTCCACTTGCACCTCCACGTCCTCGGCGGCCGCCCCCTCCGCTGGCCACCTGGATAAACCAGGCCGAGCCCAGCTGGGGGGCATCGCGACACGTGTCATCATCTCATTGCCTGGACGTGCGACGGGTATGCGGAAAGTGAGTTGGACGAGGGCCATCGCAGAGGACGGCAAAGGTACCTCATCTTGGAGAATGGGTGTGCACTATATAATCCAGGAGATACAGCGAGCAAGCGTCGGCACGGCGTTGCTCACCTGCCCTCTCAAGCATGCGTCTCCCAGCTTCTTTAAGTTTCCTTCCTCAATATGGCCAGCCTATGCATGCGCACCCAGAGAAGCCTGCTCCGGCCGTGTGGAGCGCGCTGAGCAATGCATGGTTGAAGCAGCTAAGATTGGCCCATTATATAAGATTGCACAAAATTGGCAATCGAAGTCAATATGTGCAAACTGTGCATGACTGACAAAGACTGCAAGCCAGGAGTGGTGGGTCATTGATGCTATGTGTGAGGGGGCCTGACAAGACCACTTGGAGAAGAGCTAGCTAGGCAGTTGCCTTTCTCCATGGCAAGGAGGGCTGTTGTTGCATATGGGATGTGATGGATCCACATGCAAACTAGATGAGGCTTTGCCTGGTGTTGAGGATTTCATGTGGCGCAGCCTTTTAGGCAAGCTGCAGAGGCGCCATCAGAAGCTCTTGATCTAGGCTTGTGCCATTATAAAAACTACAAGTGCAGCAGCATTTGCAGCACATTAACAACCTACTTGATTGTTGTATGCGCATCTCTCCTCACACAAGACAGACGAGTACTGAGGTGGTACCTGTAACAGAATGATATCGTAGGAGTCTTCAACACATACTGTCATAAGAAGTGGCCAGGGACACTGACCAAGAAGTCATCATGGCACATCAATCTCAAAGGCAGATGCCCATATGATCTGCAACGCTTCAAATTTTGCATCTCCTGCAAGACCTTGTAAGGCCTCAGAAGTCAGAGCAATATCATCAAAGTCAATTTTGTCTGGAGGTGCAGAAGAAGCAGAGGTTCCAGGAATGCCCTGGCTGTTGAGCAACCAATCCCTGCAGGAGCATAGCCTGCATGTGCGTCTGTCATCATCGATGTGTGGACTCCTACTCCATTAAAGTCTGGGAGAGCTCTAAGGGACTGGGCACCTCCTACACCTCGTATTCGCTCAGCAGAGAGATCGCGCCGCCCACGGTCCCGACGACATCGCAGACGGGCGACAGGCCCCTCCACGCGTTCTCGTGCTTCAGGCGCGCACCCAGCCACGGCCCCACCGACTGGACAAACATATCCAGCGAGGGGGACAGGATGGCCTCCCAGTCCACCTTCACGACAAAGAGCTCCACACGAGCGCCATCAGCACAACTGGCATCTGTCAATGCAAGCAGCAGCTGTCAGCTGGCACGACCTCGGCTATGGCCAGGCCAAGCCAGCCAAGCCAAGCCTGGTGGTGACATCGCTGCAGACGTCCTTTTTTAGCGAGCACCTCCATGGCAAATTCTTCTCTGATAGAAGTGAGAGAACAGGAAGAGGTTCACCCCCCCATGGCAAGAGAGCAGAAAGAGTTCCACCCCCTCGAGTCCCTCTAGGTGAAGGAGCGTGCAGCATCGGGACCAGATCCGCATACCTACATAAGGCAGCACCAGGACCACTTTGACGACAGAAATTTAAAACTACACCAAGATTCCGTCTAGTCAAGTGCAATACAGGGGCTTGGCGCCCCCCTGCGGATAGGCGCCAGATTGCATCTACTGGGAGAATATGAGGGGGGGCGGGGAAGGAGGAGCGGAGGAGAGTAGGGCAGGGCTGACCTGGATCCCCCGTGGGATGGGAGCGGTGACCTCCATGGAGGCGGCCAGGAAGAGCGCGAGCAGCACCACGTAGCCCACCACCGCCGTGCCTCTCGCCAGCGGCATGAAGTTGTACCTGCCTTGCATAACATCCCCCCCCCCC
>WELA01010285.1:866641-889423 GCA_009602735.1 Mesotaenium endlicherianum
CTCCCCCTCCCCCCCCGGCCCCGGCCCCCCCGCACTTCCTAGCTCCCACGCTGCCTTCCTCTCTCCCGCTCTCTCCCACTCTGGGGGGCTCCCGGGGGGCTCTGGAAGCGCAATGTGAAGGCATGGCACACAAATAGTAGTCTCAAAACCACCTTCTACAAAAATGCAAGGTGAACCATGTACGAAGATGCTCACATCTGCGAGTAAGCACACTGCAAGCACTCTTCGATGCTTCAGCACCAACGGCGCAGCTGTGAGCAGAGCAAGCAAATCACTCAGCAGACATCATCCAGACAGATAAAGCCAGCTGGAACCAGTGCTAGAGCACGCAACAAGCACGCTGGCACATCCCAGGGGGAAAGAGGAGGGGGGAACAGAGAGTCGCTAGAGGAGAGGAGCGGAGCAGAAAAGGGGACAGCGAGGAAGCGGGGGTTGGTGGTAGTACTCACGTCAGCAGGTCCACCCAAACTACGGGGTCATTGGGCTCCGCCAGCTGTCGCCACCTCACGGCCAGGTTGTACACGTCGCGCCACCCGGTGATGCGCCCTATGGCAGCAGCAGGCGCGCCCTTTCCTCTGCCGTCTCTCTCAGCGTTCGCACTGGCACTTGCCCCCGCCGCTGAGAATGACGTTGAAGCGGAGGAGGCGCCGTGACTGGTGCTGGTTGAGCCACCCCGATTGCTGCTGCTCCCGCCGCCCCCTCGAGCGCCGCCACCTGGCGTGGGCGAGCCCTTCCTGCGGGCTCTCCTGGCAGCGGCCTTGCTACCACCCCCAGCGCCGCCCGCGCCCGCACCCGCGTCGGTGTCGGCCTCCGGCTGGCCGAAGAATTCACGGCCCTCGCGCATGGCTTGCCAGGTGGCGCTGACCAGCTGCGAGATCTCCAGGGCGGCCAGCCCAGCCATCCGGTGCTGCGCACGTTCCATTCACATGCGTGCACCACCGCCACCAGCACCAGCACCAGCACCAGCACCAGCACCAACAGGGTGTGGAGATGCGTCAGGAGGGAGAGAGGACAAGTGGCAGCAAGCGAGCGCGTCCACCCGTCGTTATACAACACAGGTCGCAGCATAGCTGCTGTAGCTGCTGTCAGTATCATGCTGCAGCAGCAGCATGCAGTACTTGATGCCGCAGCAGCTCATGCAGTATTAGACAAACTGCCCCCCCCCACAGGCTAGCTTGACAGGAAGCAGGCAGGTGGGCCCCCCTCCCCAAAAAGCCTCCGCGCGTATTCACGGCTACAGACTCATGGTGATTAATGGGTGGGATCACCTTTTTCAAGACAACAAAGGAAACATGGGCCCTGGACTTCCTCGATCTCCTCAACTGGAGGATTACTGGACCCAATCAGCACGCCGAAAGTTGGTCACTTGCTCTTATGACCTCCAAGAAGGTGGTCATTCGGAGCTTCCACTTAACGACCTGTAGAGTCTAGACGGAGATAACCACTCGTCTGACGGCCATGCTTCTCTCATATCCCACTCCCTGGCAAGGGCAGCCCGCAAGCTCAGATGCACGCATGTGAGCGTCAAAATTTGCACGCGGCTGGAAACTGGCCAAGGGAGGGAGGGGAATCACAGACTGCTGCGCTAAAGGCCAACGTAGAGACCAGATGACGTGGTCCCCACGCCTCTACCCCAGGGCACTGTCACCATGCACAGCTGGCAGCAGCGACGAACCTCTCGCAGCAGAGGCACCTTCCTCACAGAGGGCAGCTTTCAGGATCAGGTTCTCAACAGTTCAGGGTTCACCCAGGTTTTTTCATTTGTTGAAAATTGCTTCAGCCCAGCTACGCAAGACCATGACAGGGGGAGGGAGACGAGAGAGCAGGGGGGGGGGCGNGGCCCCTGGGCCGTCATGGCCGCCGTGGGCTACTGCGCCGCAGCCATGGCCGACGCCCTCACGGCGTCGGGGATGTCCATCACGCGCGTGCGGAAGGTCATACAGGCAAGCACCAATGCCTGCCCCCCCCCCAACCCACCCCTTCCTTCCTTTCATGCGTTTGTTACAGTGCAGATTCTCTCGCGCAGCTGCTTTAGCAATTTTTTCGGGTGTGTGTTGGCCAATCATGGGGGTGTTGTAGTGAAGAATAGTGGAGGCGAGTGCTCGCTGTCCACCGCAGCGCACAAGGTGTCCTTTAGCCATTAATTTGTTACGTCATGCAGCCTTCCCTCATTGAAAAGTGTGCACCTGTCTTAGGAGCCGCATGAGTCGCGGGAATAGGAAGCCAGGTGTCATCAGCAAGAAAGAAGGATGACGATAAATGTTAATGGAGGAAAATATTTACTTCTTGAGCACGCTTGTGGCTCAGGTTTGACATGTTTGTCTTTGTGTGTATGTGTGTGTGTGTGTGCGCGCGCGCGCGAGCGCATCTGTGCAGACGATTGGTTTTGGGGGGCCAGCTGTTGCGTTGGTGGGCCTGAGTAAGGCGAAGAGCCCCGAAGGGGCGGCGCTGTGGCTCACCGCCGCGCTCGGCTTTAGTGCCTTCAGTCAGGCTGGCTTCCTCGTGAACTATCAGGTCCGTCATCTCCCCGCTTTTCCCGTGCATCCTCGCTGGCCGGCCGGTCGGTTCCGCGTACACGAGTTGCAACCCTCGATGCTGTATACGTGTCTTACAAACAATTTCTGGCCCTTGAATGAGGAGAGAGCCGTTGTGCTTTGTGAGATTGGTCGTACGATGGCGACCACCTCCAGCGACGTAGTAATATGTGCAGCTGCGTGATTTGCGAAGCACACTACCCTGCCCTGCCCTGCCCCCGCGCGTCAATTGACTCCATACAGCATGTCATACCCCTCCCCCTCTTCCTCCTCCTCCATCCTCCGAAGGACCCTTCTTTTATCCGCAGTTACGCTGTGAGCAGCTTTGTTGGGGCAACAGCTTCATATTTGTGACGCTCATCTTCCGATGTATGACGTGGCATCTCCCGCTCTGCGACGCTCGCCTTCTAATTCGTGACGCGTCTCTCCCCCTTTGCGACACACGTCCTTGACCCTTGAGGCCAGCATCATGGCACACCGCTCGGCATGGTACTTTCAAGATGCGTCGGGGGTCTAGGGTTAGGGTTCGGGTTGAGGTTTTTCTGCGGAGCAATGCCCCTGCCTTTGCCCCTGCCCCTGCCCCTACCCCTGCCCCTGCCCCAGTCCGTCCCCCCTGAGCCTTGACCTCTGACCCCTGCCCTTTGCGTCTGGCCTGCCCCTGCCCCTAAACCCGCGCCCAATACAGAGAGGGGGCAAGGAGGCACACAGGTGCAAGGAGGCAAGGCTTGAGGGTGCAGCGCGAAGGCAAGAGCAGGGCCCAGAGGAGCCCCAGAGTCAGCTCTGGTGAATCGCAGCCCTTTCTCCACCTGCGGCTGGGCTTGCACGCGCACAACCGGACAGAAGGGGCCTTTCACACTTCTTTGAAGGCCTTCGTCTCACTTTTTTCTTTTGCCCAACGTGCTCGGGCGACGAGGGTGTTGCACACTGCTGAGAGCTGGCACAGCCTGGGGAGGTAACCTTGGATGCTGCGTCCCAGCAGGCTCAGCTTGGCTAGTAGGGGGCAGGAGAGCCGCCTGCGGCTATGATCCAGTTCATCCTCACTCTTGGTGCAGAATGTTACCAGCGTCGTCACATGAGGGCAGACAACAAGCGAGCAGGGCTGCCTGTGCGTGCAGCCTCTCAAGCAGCGTGCAGCCAAGAGCAAGCCTTTGAAAGGGCAGGGGGGAAAAGAGAGGCAAGCAGGGAGGGAGGGAGAACGGGCAGAAAACGACCAAAAACCTAGAGGTCATCCCCCCCACCTTTGCCCTATGCGAGGTGGGGGGATGATAGACATTTTTGCCCCCCCCCTCCGGGAAGCCTTAGCCTTGGCCTAATGCTCTAGAGCCTTAGAGCCCAAAGGGCCCCCCACAATATTCTGGAAAAGATGGGGTGAGAAAAAATATTCGATAGAAATATATGTGCACTCTTTTTATGAGGGCTTGTAGTTTAATCGGTTCAAACGCACCGCTCATAACGGTGATATTGTAGGTTCGAGTCCTACTAAGCCTATTTGGATCAAATAATCAAAGTCCCAGCTCATTGAGCCCCTCCGGGGCCGGCAGGGGGTTCTATTTTTTTCTGCTTCTGGGCGAATTTCTGGAATAATAAAATACAAAGAATCTAGAGAGCCCTAGATTTTTCCCGAAAATGTCTATTTTTGAGATTCACCTCGGGAAAAAAGCATTAAGACAAAGCCATAGGTGTTAAAAACGAAAAAGAATCTCTCGCTCCGGAACAATTGAAATGGTTTTGCTCACTGGTCTCCTGATCAGTCCGGGGAGCTGCGGACCCCTTCGAGTAAAAAAGGGACAGACGGACCTGGTAGTAGGCGAGGTAGATAAGCGTTGCCCCTTCATCGGAAGTGGGCATCCCCAGGCAGTCGTCGTAGTCTTTCTTCTGCAAGAAAGGACACCCCCGGTGGTACGTCACTCCCTCGCTCGCTGAGAGCACACCGCAGGGTAGCCCAGCAGGATGCACACGGGCCCCATCTGTTGCTGCTGCTGCTGCTGCTGTTGCTGCTCGTCTGCCTCCATTTTTCTCTCTCATTCTCCCGTTTCTGACGTCGCCTCCACCTGTCCTATTGGAGGGAGTACAAGCACAGGCTTTCCGGAGCTCGGCTCTGCTCTTGCGCAGGCAGCACAAGGGCCCACACACACGCATACACACACACACACACATTCGCCCTCACACACGCATGCGTCTCCCTCACTCAAACCGCAAAGGTCTCACAAACTTGCCTGTACCCTAAAGATACTCCTTGCCTCTATTATGCACAACAGAGAGCAATAGCGCGCCCCATAGACACCGGCTGTCAGCCCACATCGGAGCAACCCCTGCGCAGAGAGCAGCAGCTTGCGAGGCACTCGCAGGCAACCAGGCGCCTTCGGGGAACTCTCACTGCGATTGCTGAGTAACATGCAGCCCTCCCCCCCTCGCAGCAGCTCCCGCTGCATAGACAGCCAGGCACAATCGCACAATCACACAAGCACCAGGCCCCAGAAGATGCAGGCCTGCGCTTCGCACGAGCGCAGAGATCTTGGAAAAATGCAGAGAGCATCTCCTAACTCGCCGGCTTGTTGGATGTGTTCCTGATCAAGACGGAGCACCGCCAGGGCTCAACAAAGGGCATGGCGGGCACAGCACCACGACGATCTGCCCCATCCATGGCTGCTGCTGCTGCTTCCTGGGTCCTCCCTTCCAGTGGTGCTTACCGCCTCGGAGTAGTTGCCCAGCGCGTGGTGACAGGAGCCTCGTATGTACTTCACCTCCAGATATGACGGATCCTTCTCCAGGCTGGCGTCCAGCACCTGCAACGCGCCTCTGGGAGAGACGCAGAGAGAGTGTGCATGCATGCATAAGAATGTGTGAATGTGTGCGCGTGTGTGTGGGTGTGTGGGTGGGTGTAAGTGTCTGGGTGAGGTCTATGTGCATGAGTGTGTGTGTGTGTGTTTGTGTGTATGTGGGTGTGTGAGAGAGAGGGAGAGGGACCCGTGTTGTAAGGAGCCAGTGCCAGCCAGGCCGGCGTTGACAACTTTCTCCCTGGAGAGATATACACTTGGAGCAAACAGCGACACCCTTTCTGATGTGACACTCGTGCACGGCCGCTCCTTGAAATGTCGTGGCTGCATCCTAAGCGGTCCCTGTAGAGAAGTCATTTGAAAGCGCTCCAGCCAACAATGAGAGACGCACGCACATGTCTCTTTGTAGCGTGGTCAACGGAGAGTCAGCAGAACGTGCGTTGGATGCGCCGCCTGTTTGCGGGCATCTTCACCAGTGGTCTAAAATGAGGGCCAGCGCAACCATTCTAGGGAAAGAACATGTCCCCATCTCCAGACAAGGTAAACTCCCTATCTGCCTGCATGCCAGCCTGCCAGCCTGCCAGCCTGCTGCCTGTCCCAGATGCAGCTAAGACGCTTGCATGGGCAATATTTTCTCAAGAATTTAACTGCGTCAATGTACCCTGCAGTTACAGGTGATTTGGTCGCTCCGGCATGCACGGAGAATCACATCCTCAAGCGAGCAACAACAAGAGAGGCGCTTGGTCGACTGACGTATGTGGCAAGAGGCTCGGCAGGAGCACACGCATCGGATGCACATCGAGATTGGAGCCAGGGGGGCGAGAGCAAGGAGCATTACCTGTGGTCCCCCATGCCGTGCTTCATGAGGCCCCACAGCCGCTTGGCATGCCCGTATCTGCACACACACACACACACCTCTCCCGCCCAAATGAAAAACACTTTAGGCAACAGAAAGCACATGCTCACTGTTGAACGCAAGCCCCAACTCAAGCGCGCACACACCAAAAGCAGCTGAAAGCACAAAGCAGGCTCCAGCCAGGGGCGTGTGTAGAAGGAGCAGAAGCAGGCTGCTGCTTGAGGACTCATACAGAGAGCGCAAATTGCAGGGCCCCGCCCGGGGAGCAGGCAGGGACGGGCGCATACATGCAGCATATGCATGCGGAGTGCAGCGGAGATATGGCGATACTCACGAGATGTCGATCTCGAGAGCCCTCTGGAAGGACTCGGCGGCCCTGCGCACGTCCGCCAGCTCGCGGTACGCCTGGCCCATGTTGGCGTACGCCTCCCGGAAGGTGCCGTCGACCTGGATGGCCTTCTGGTACGCCTTCACGCCCTCCAGCGGCTCCCCCAGGGCCACCAGCGACAAGCCCTGCGACACAGCCGGCCGAGGGGGGGACAGGGCGGGGGGAGGCAGGAGTGAGTAAACCCTTGATTAGAGAGAAAGGGAGGGAGAGAGGGGGAGAGGCTGGGAGAGTGAAGGCCTTGGGCGGTCGATAGGGGCGAGCAGAAGCTTGCCTGACGGGACTGTGTCTAAACACAGATGAGGGTGGAGGATGGGGGGCGGTTCACGCGGCAGCAGCACACGGCCTTTCTGTGGGGGGCAAAGGGGTGGCGAGTGGCGCGAGGGGGGCTAACCAACGCAAGAGCAACAAGAAGGGAGGGAGGGAGGGGGGAAGGGAGGCCATAATGGGAGGGAAGGGGGGCCAGGAGGAGCACACAAGGTAGTCGTAGGCAGCCTTGTTAGAGGGTCTAGGGAGGGAGGGAGGGGGGGAGGGAGGGCATAATGCAGGGAGGGGGATAGGAGTAGGAAGAGCGCACAAGGTAGTTGTAGGCAGCCTTGTTGGAGGGATCTATGGCCACCACGGCACGCAGGTCCTGGATGGCTTGCGTGTACTCCCTCAGCTTCAAGTACACCAGGCCTGCCCTTACCCACCCCCCCCCATGCACCGAGAGCGTGGCCAATGGCCATGGTCAGATCGTGATGACGCACACCCAAGCACGCGCACGCCTGCGAACGCATGCATGCACGCACGCGAGCACTATTTCCAATCCATCTCCCTCTCTCTCCGTTTTTCTCTCCTTCTACTAGTGAGTTCATCAAGAAGGAGAGCAGGCCAGGTGCAGGAGGGGCGAGATTTGAGCCTGGGTGGGTCCGAAGGCCTCGTAGGGGAGCAAGAGACCGCGCACTTGCAAGTGCCACTCCAAACGGCGCAGGAGCAAGAGCCCATGCCTTGCCCCACAGAAGGATTTGATGCACAGTGTGGACCCCGCAGCAAATTCTCTTTGTATAGTGCCTACCGATTCGCGGCAGTCTGCTGGGGCTCCGGGGACCTCATGGACGACAGAGAGTGACCAGCCTGAGGAAGACTTGTGACGCTAAGGTTGGGACAGGTGGCAATAGGTGGCATAGGGTCAGAATTGGAGCAAACACATGACAAGGAGTCATTGACCATGGCTGAGAGGCAGCAAGACAAAAGGTGAAGTAGCGCGAGGTGTGCGCCGCACGCACTCCTGTCGCGAACCACAGCCTCCCGGGCATAGCTCAGGCTCTGTTTGCAGTGGAGCCAAGGAGCACGGAGTTTCCGCGATCAGCTGCGCCTTCCCAGTAGCCACTTCTCTGCTCCCCTTGATTCCAAAGTAGGGCCGCTCCCTGACGCTGGCATGCCCTCGTAACTCTACCCCCTCGGGGCTCTGTCTGCCCTCCACCTCACATTCTCTCTGGCAAGCAGCTGAGTGGAAGCCTTAAACGGCTCTGGGGGCAGAGACGACGGGCGTGGCGAGGGCAGGGGGAGCGGGAGTGAGTACCTCGCTCGTGATGGCATTCAAGGGCCCGAGGATCCAGCCGCAGCGCCTGCGTGAAGTCGTCAATCACCTGCATGCGTGCATAGGACCCGTCGCAACCCACACCAGACCAGAGAAGCCTGAGCACATAGCTGCTGAGCTCACCGGCAAGACCTTGCTCCTTCCTCTCTTCCCCCCCTCTCTCTCCCACCCCCCACACACAGCCCGCGACTGAAAGCCACCGCAAGTGGGCATGCATGCTGCCTGCCGTCAGGCCCTGACAGCAGCTCCTTGCAGTAAACAGAGCACGAGAACTGAACGGGAAGCGGGTGTTTATTCCTCTCACGTACGCCCGCAGTTTCGGCCTCAGCTGAAAGCTGTGCCGAAAGGCGGGCACCTTGCGCAGCTCACTACAACTGTGGTTGAGGAGAGGGGCGGGCTGCGTAACTCGTTGCTGATGATGCTCGAAGACGCGACGTGCGTGCTTTCCACGTGTCGACAACACATCTACCCCCAGGTTGCCGGAGCTCTCTCAGGTTCGCAGAAGGTGCAGGTGCACCAGTAGCCTTGACAGTAAGCAACCGCAACCGCAACCGCAACCACAACCAGGTGGCTTCTCTACAGCGCCGCCTACACGGGCTGTACCTACCCTGCCAGGTCCGCATCTATTCAGCTGTGCTTCAACGAGCCCTGCCTCAGAGATGCGGCGCAGGTGGGCAGCTGCTGCCAGGGAAGGGTGAGCCAGGTGGGGCTGCTAACTGACATCGTATGTGAGAGCTTTGTTTCCGCGTGCTTGGGCGCGCCTCTTCCACGCCTCCGCGGTGTTGGGGTCCAGGTCGATCGCCTGCGCAGCCAAGGACACGGGCTATCCCGCTCTTACCAGAGAGAGTCGCACATGCAAGCAGGCAGCAGGCAGCAGGCAGCAGGCAGCAGGCAGAAGCGCAGTCCTCTCTGATGTGCCTGCACAGAGCCTACCGGTGCGGCTGACATCAACAGCCGCCACAGCAGGTGTTACCCATCCTCCCTCCCAGGCATCTCCCTCCACTTGTTGCAGCCCTGGGCAAAGCAGCGGGGGGGGTAGCCACCGCACAAACGCAAGTGGTGCGCACAAGCGGGATAGGCAAGCTCGCTATGCACTGTGAGTGTCACATGCCCCAGGACTGCAACGCGTGCATACACGTGCGTGACGTGGCGTTTCCTCTTCCCTTTGAAGTGTGTGGTGAGGCCACCACAGACAGCACGCAATGCCCAAAACCTGGCACATGAGCCAGCACCACTCCCTGTGGCAGACAGCACGTAGAGCGTCAGAGGCAGGGTACGTACGCGGGTGAAGTCAGCGATGGCGCGGTCAAGCTTGTGCTGCAGGGCGTAGGCTGTGCCCCGCCCGATGTACGCCCCCGCGTCATGCTTGTTCTCCTCAATCACCTGCGCCATCACCACCCCGCTGTCCCCCTGGCAACCTTCAGCCCCGTCCCACTCGCGTCACACTCGCACCCACTACCTTCTACAGGACGAACCGTGTACCCCACACACGCACACACAAGCGCACACATGCACCGCGTGCAAACATCGAGGAAGCAACCCCTGCTGGCTTGGGGCTTGCCCGCACACGCACGAGGCAGACGCAGACAACTGGCGAGCTGAGCTCCAGTGCCCCTCCTGCCAGCTGTGCCCTGCCCACGGCAGCCAGCCATCCTTCTCTCGCTGGTGGCACCCAACAACAGCGCTGCAGGCTATAATTTCATGCATGCCAGCTCACTCCCTAGCCGTGAAGGTTGACCATGTGGCCTCTGAGGCTCCGATCATCCAGTAAGCCAGAACCCCCTGTAGGCCGTAACTCTGACACGCCTAGAGGATGGGCCATCTTGTCACAAATCCCCTTCTTCAAACCCCCCACGTCACTCCCCCTGAGGCTCTCAAGGCACGAGCAGAGAATGCAAGGGAAGGTGTTCCGCATATCATCACCTTGTCAAACTCCATGATGGCCTCTTGGAAGTGCCCAGCGTTCACCTGCCCCCCCCCGGCCCCCCCATCACCACCACCGCCAAGCAGGGGAGTGCATCTCTGAAACAAGTTTGTGCCGGAGCTGCTTCCCAAAAATAAGGAACTCTCCCCACCTTGAAGAGAAGATGTCTGGTAATGGATAGCGGAGGTTCACTTAAGGGCACTTCTTATTCCAATAACCTCAGAGCTACGACTCTGGGACGTGCATTCTTGTTCTTCAAGAGATGGAGGAGGAGGAGGAGGGGTGGGGGGGAGGAGGGGGGGAGTTAATAGGGGCAAAACCCTAGACCTTGAACTGGGAGAAAAAATGACTAGAGGGAAACGGAAGCCTTGCACATGGCTGAGGCAACAACGCGCATCCCTGAAGCTGGAAGAGCTTGCCAGATTCCATCAACGGGCTTCTTCGACAAAGTATGCATAGGGGTGTGGGTATGATGATGATGCAAGGCACAAGCATCTGTATTTCAGATAGCCAGCCCCTGTGGCATCACTTGATCACAATCGCAGAGGAGGCTGAAGGACAGACCTGTGATATGCCCAGTGAGACTCGGAAATCCATTCTAGCCATGCTTCCCCCCCAGCCAGAGGGCGGCCTGTCATAGCCAGCAGTAGCAGAAGCCCGTCTCCTCTCTGCAGCTGCTGTGGACGTAGTGGTGTTCTTCGTCTTCTTCTTAAGGCTGGAGGACGCTTCCGGTGTGCTGCTCTCCAAGCCTAAGCGTCTAGCAGCGAGCGACAAGGATTCGTCGAGTGAAACACGGCCACTTGGCTGCTTCTGAGCGGCAGGTGGGGCAGCGGCCGGAGGGAAAGGCTTGTCTGCTGCGGGTGGCACCTGAGCAGCTGGGGAGCTGAACTTTATGCTGAAGATAGAACTCGTACCATTGGCCTGCAACCGTGCACCTGGGGCAGACTGCTGGGTGAGACTGGAAGCAGCCGAGGGAGAAGGCGAAGAGGAGAAGGGAGCAGCGGCGACAGCGGAGGGCGAAAGGGAAGCGGCGGAGGGAGTGGTGACGGCAGCAGAGGATGAGACGGGAGCAGCGGAGGGAGTGGCGACCGCAGCAGAGGACGAGAGGGGAGCGGCGGAGGGAGCAGGGGCCGAGAGGGGAAGAGGGGAGGGAGTAGTGACGGCAGCAGAGGCAGGGGCAGGCTCTGGCGAAGCTAGCATGGGATCAGGCTTAATATGGAGCTCTCGAGCGATGTGGCCATTGCCATTTGGTGATGCCAAGGGAATGGCAGGTGAAGTAGGAGGGGCAGTCACTGCCCCCTTGCCAATCTGATCAGGGGTACTCTCAGGAGGTGACTCTGGAAGAGAGGAGGTGTAGGAAGGGGGTCGGGAGGGTTTGGTCAGAGGGAGGTGTTGCTTGATTAGATTATCAAACTGCAAGCAGAGCTCGAGATCTGCTTCCCTCTCGAGAGCGACTGCCAGGCCATGAAGCCATGCCTCAGTTGCTTCGTTTGCCCGGTCCAGAGCTGCCAAGGATTGCCCTGTTCACACACAGTCAATCACATTCCACAAACACCACCGGTTACCACCCCCCTTCCCCCTGCCAAACAGGAAACCAAGTAGCCCCGAGGAGAGTTGCTGGCGATCTTTGCATTGTGTAAACTGGCAAATTGGGTTGTCCAATCTGCCTGAGGAGGGAGAAGGTTGTGAGATTAAGAAAGGGGGCAGACTCTTTTGAAAAAAGAATTCAAATAATACAGGGTGAAAAGATGCCGGCTCATCTCCGCTCTTTCATGCTGCGAACATGCAGCCGGATCTGCACATCCTCTCTTTTTTAGCAAGAGCTTAGCCCATCCAACTGACAGGCTTGCAAAACTTGGTCAGCCAAACTGTGATGAGAAGTATGCAGAGGCACAACCAAATTTAAATTAAGAAAGATCTCTGGCCATTATCCTTCATATAAAGATATGCATTTAGTCGCAATTAGGAGGGGCTTCAGATCCTTTCTAAGAAGTGAGCTAAGGCTAACCTTTTCGAAGATATGCCAGAACAAAGCTGGGATCCACAGCAAGAGCCTTCTCTGCATCCTTTAATGCATGCTTGTAAAGTTCCAGCTTGTAATAACAGAATGCTCTGGTGCTGCAATGTCAATTAAGGGAAAAAAAAAAGGACATGTCAAAACAGCACGGCTAAAGCTGAAAGCTCCTGCTTATAAAGGAAAAAAGTGCTGCAGAATAACAAGGGCATGTGAGAATATAACGTTGTTTTCGAGGAACCAGTTTTGTGACATTACGATAGCGATGCACTCTTGGTTGTGATACTTCTGTCTGTACTCAACGCCTTGATGGCTTTAGACCATTCCCCTCTACTAACAGCACCCGCTGCATCTCTGTGCAATGAAGCTGTACTCATGATGTGTGACCCTATGCCGATTTTTCAGGGCTTGGAGCGTACTACATACTACAACCTGCACTCTGTCCAACTATCTCAAAAGATCACCCCGTTGTCCAGGAATTAAGCTTCAACTTTTCCGATGGCACTACTAACCTCTCAATCACATCGTTGTAACATCTACAACACCAGGTCTACAAGGAGCAATAACAGTCGGGACGTGACATACACATGCAATCGAATCCGAAAGGTGTGCCATCGAAAACTTATGCTGAAGTCTGCAGTTAACTCGGACTGCACCTTGAAAGCACTTGAAAGCACTTGAAAGCAACATGCAGTCAAGCGCCCGAGTAAGCCCGAGGGGGCAGCATGCTCGACTGTGCACGACACTCGAGTGCACTCGACACCACTCGAAGCTAAAACGAATTATTATCGATAACTGGGCAGGCAGCACTTTGGCCCACTTCGGCCTGCCCATTTTCTATCGCTCCGCCGGCAGTTGGCTTGAAGTGGCGAAGCATTTAAGCATAAAGAGCGCACAAATGCACTGACCACTATCTACGAGTGAAGGAAGACGGGAGTGGGTGTCAAAATCGCCTACGTTCCAGCTATAGTTGTTGAGAAACTTAAGGTATGAACTTCTCTTTATATGGTGAGGCTACTTGACGACAGAAGAGGTATTGCAGTAATCCTCATATGATGGTTGCAAAAAGCGGGGTAGCACAAGATCGTAGTGGGGTCAAGAAGTTAGGAGTTGTTGCAGAGCCCTCCAAGTCTCCGGGTAAAAGCAACCCCCAGAAAACTTCGGGTAAAAAAAACAAACAAATAAGCAAAGGAAGCGACATTCCTGCAAAGGCTACTGGAGACGCCACGGCTGCCGCTCGAGTGGTTGCGAAGGATGAGATAGATGCTATATTTGCATCTGCTAAGGTGAAATCCAAAGCGGATGTTGCAAAGCAGGTTACTACTGAAACAAATATTCTGCAGGTCAGTGGCAGTAATAGCAGGGTAGGTACAGGAGTTTCGGCACTAAAAGCCGGTAGTCAAGGGGAGTTAAAAACCAAAATTGGTATCATAGAGCCTTTGAAGCCCAGAAAACGCACTCAAGAAGGTTACAAGGTGTATGGTGAAGAGGAATTGAGGTGGAACAGGAAAGGGGCGGGAGGCACACCTTTGTGCCCATTTGATTGCCAGTGTTGTTTCTGAATAGTATATTAGGCAGAGGTTTCATAGCACTAAAACATAGCATTGGCACCTGACGTTAGGTCATTAGCTGAGGCTTGGGGTGGTTCTAGTACCCATAGTTCAAGAGCACCTTTAGCAATAGCCATTCACACGTGACTTTGGGGTATAAGCTGAAACTTGCGATGGGTCTAGGATGCTGTAGACTTTTTTTCTTCCTTGTAAGGTATTTCACTATGAAAGACAGAGATGGATGCAACACCTTCTGATGCTGCTGTACATGCATGCAGATGTCCCTCTTTTCCTTGTGGATGAACATTCTTTTGTGAAGAGTTTTGGGGGAGATTTGATGTACGCGGTCACCTCACTACACGAGATGCATGAGACGTCAAGTACCTTCAAAAGTGTGTAATGTGAGTGGGGACAAGTAAGGTCAGCGAGAAGCATACATGTGAACTATCTAGTGTTACAGCCTTGCTTACTTTCCAGTAGTGGTGGTATACAACAGTTTTTGTATGCGTGTGAATGCGTAGTAAAGCTTGGCTAGCTGTGTGTCACTGCTGCTTATGAAACATGAGCAGCGAGTAGCGCACTGCAGAATACAATATTACACCTCGAGTGGAAGACATAGTTGGCAGCGAGATGCTTCCATGCTTCTCTTGTCTTCAGCTGGTGAGGGCCTCTTCCATGACATTCTTAATGCTGAGACTTTCTGGAGTTTTTTTTTAATCTCAAAAATATTAGGGGCAAAAGAGTGCTGGTTACCTTACCTCGCAATGTGGTATTACGACACATTTGTGGATGTAGAATGTCACTGATTAGTCTGAGGGCATGTTTGATTATAGTAAGCGTCTAATCCCCTCCACGTGTTTGATTGTCCTGAACTTGGATGTATGCCGGATTGTGCCAGAACTTAGAGGTGTGCCAGAATAGCAAACCTCATATAGCTCAGTACATGAAGATGATGCCTTCATTTATTCAGAAAATGGGAAAAAAGCATCTCTGGCTTCATTTGGCGATCAGTGTCCTGTCAGGGAGGGCAAGGGCATCTTGGTGATTCTATAAGTGGGTATGCTTCTATATAGCAGACCTCTAAGAATTGTCATGTCCTGTCCCACTTGTGGGTTTGGGAGTCTGAGACTAGTCTCTTTCCATCGGGCTTATTGGACCACTGAAGGCTTGGGTGTTTACGTGCAATGCCTTGTATTTTGGTCCCCCCTTACTTGTGCATGAGCACAGATGCAATATGATCAGGGTGACCACTTCTCCTGAGGCAGGTTGTTCTCTGAGGCCTTCTGTTCCACACCATGCCTTGAACCACTTCTAGAAAGTTTTGTGTCCTGAGTGAGTGACTTTCGGCTCATGCATGGAGGCAAAGAGTATTTTCATATTTTTCTCTTCACAACAGCATCTGCAAACCCCTCCCAATTCTGTTCTCAACAAGCAGTTCACACTTTGTCAGGCCCTTCTCCGAAACTTATTGAATTTGTACCCGTTTCAAGACTAACGAGTGCATTGTGGCCTGGTTTGGCCTCGACTTATCAGCAGCCGTGGGGCAGCGATTGCCTGCAAAGCCAAAATGTGGGGTTGGCCATTAGCATGCCCTTGGCCACTGCTTGCAGTTGATCAGTGGCTTGCAGTTGGTCATATAGGTGGTGTGACAGTACACTGTGCTTGGCTCCTTTCAAACGTGGACAATGACATTCTGAGTCGTTCGGGGCGGTGGGAAACAGTGACCTTCCTACCCCCCAATCGCGGTAGAAGGCATGCCCTTAATTTCCTTGGCCATAAGTCAGCTTGCATAAAGCCCCTCACCTTTGCTGTAATTCCTACGGAGGAAGTCATTCTTTTTAATTATAATTGAGCTCAATTCTGTGGAAGCTGCATAACCACCTAAGTCAGTTGGTGCTTTGATTCAAAACAATATAATTCCATTGCGTTTCGTCACGCAGTATTAGGTGCCATGGAAAATGTTGTGGTTGACCACTATTATCTAACAGAGGAAAATGGTGGTGTAGAAGATCCAGATGCAGACCTTTAATTTCTACCAGTGCTCGTCACTACAAGCTCTGTTTTCCTAAGCAGCTCAAACATCACAAGAAATGAGCCCCAAACATCGCTATCTTTGGATATGCAGCACGCCTGCATACAGCAGGTACAACTTATTGTAGATGACACTGTGATGAATATATCCAGTTTGAAAGCGAAAATGAATGATGTAGAGAAAGCCAGAATAAAGTTCAGAATTTACATTACAAGCACCACCATTTTCTACAAGCTCTTCTGCACATTTCCGTTATATCTACATATTGCTGCTACATCTCACTGTCAATAATCAGGATGATAAGCACAGGAGCAGTAGATAAGGAAGCGACTTTAGCTAGACAATAAGAGCAATGTAAACTAATCACACACTCTGGTGTTGAAATTAAATGGGGGAGGAGTACTCTGACCAGCATGAAATAAGGAATAATGGAAATATTTCCAACAAGGCAATCAGGGCACTATAACGCTCATTAGCCCATACGTCTGAGGGTGCAAGTGTTATATCAAGATCGTATAAATAATGGAGTTCCAGAAGTAGAAGAGAGTCTAGTGTCTAGTGCACACCATATTCTATTGCTACCGGTGCTCTCTACTCATAGTGCACTTGTATCTTGTGCCCCTCTTAGTCACACCTGCATCTCCCCTCTTGAAGTACTCGCCTACTCCAGCAATTCGGCATTCAGTTAAAAAAGAACTAGCTCGAAGCAATTAAAAGTGAAGCCATTTTCCGCTAAAACCTTTTTTTGGTGAAATTCGCATTATTCCTACATTCATTATAGCAAATAATGGATTAATATGTTACGCATACAAATGCATCCATCAGGCATCATCGGGTGCCACGTAAACGGTTGTGGTTGACCATCGAACGCAAGGAAGTGGTGACGTAGACGATTCGAATGCGAACCTCCAGCACTACCACCACTGGTCACCACTGGTCACCATAAGAGGTATTTCTGCTGAAGCAGCTTGAAGGAGCTCAAGCATTGCAAGCAGTTGCAAGAGTAACCATACATTGAGCGAATTTTCACGAATTGCGAATTTTCACGAATTGCCCACAGAAGTAGCTATCATCCTTTTTTCACGAAGTCATGGCGGCTCTAGCTCTTCCCTTCGCAGTGTGCATTCCTTCAGCGCACTCTGCTTTGAGCAGAAGCTCACAGGCAGGGGCCTCGTCCAGCTCGATCAAGACCAGTTTCTTCGCCTCAAACTTGAAGCAGATCTCTAAGCCATCTTCTGCGCTGTTGACAACGACAAGGAAACAGCGTTCTTCTGTCGTGGTTTGCAAGGTACATTGGGGCTGCTCGTAGGCTAACCATATGCTCTGTCAATTGTTGAGAAGCCTTAGTTATGCAGCCCACTATATGTTTGTTCCATTTCCTATCGCGTCAGTAAGGTATTAATGGAACGCCCACTTAACTCTTTCTGTTAATGTTATCAGCTGCTTTTCTTGGAAGTGTATAGATCTACTGTTTGATCAGCTGCTTTATCTGGAGGCTTAAGATCTGTTGTGGGATGCAGAGACTTGCAATTAAAATGAGAGAGGTGTTCTTTAATCACTGCTTGCTGCATATTGAGACTGATCTGAAGGTCAGCTATTCAGAAGTTTAACCAGGTCGTTGATGAGGTCGTTGATGAGGGATGCTCATGTGCAGGTGGCCGAGGGTGATACTGCACCAGCTTTCACGTTGAAGGATCAGAATGACAGATCTGTGAGCTTGGCCAAGTTCAAGGGCAAGAATGTTGTCTTGTATTTCTACCCAGCTGACGACACCCCTGGTTGCACAAAGCAAGTGAGTGACACGCCTTCAGTGATTAGTGTTTGAAAATTGGTTTAGGTGACTATTGAGCAGTGAAGTTTCTCGAAGCTGCCTCAGTTTTGCAGATAATCTGGTGTCAACACATTTTTGTACTTCAAGGTGTCTCACCGGGCAGAGAACAAGCGAACAGACAAACAGACAAGAGAGAGAGGGTCTTTTTAAGGTCCAACTGAAAGTGAGGGTCCACTGTAGTAGTGAGTCGGCAGCCATTGTAGTACACAAGCATGAGCGCCACTTTATGCAGTCATGATGTGCTAAGCTAAGAAGCTTGATTAATTTTTATGTGGAGGCCATTCTTACCTAGAGATATTAGGTGCAGAAACAGCATCTGAATGAAAATTTGTGTTTTTGAATACCAAAAAACAGGGCACTATAGGAGTTTTCTTTTAATGCAGCCTCCTCATTTCTAAAGACCCAAGAACAGGGCACTATAGGAGTATTTTCTTTTTACAGAGCCTCCTCATGCACGTAACCTCCAAAAGTTATCGATTTCAAGACTGCTACATAGCCAGCACACCCCCTCCCCTCACCCGCCCCCCCCATCCAATGTTCCCCTGTGTGCGTCTGTGTGTGGGCGGGTGTTGGTTTGTGAGTTTGTGCCCATGTCCCTATTTTTCATTCTGTTCTGGCCTTTTACTCTTCCTCCCTGCTGCACGAAATTGGTTCAGATATTATCGTTGACTGTTGGTGGTTCTACCTTTTTACATAACCCTTGAGCCAAGGTACGAGGAGGCTGATCGTGGTGTTCTTATGCGGGGGTGGTGTTGGTGCGGGAGCAGGCTTGCTCCTTCAGGGACGCTTACACAGAGTTCAAAAAGGCTGGAGCTGAAGTGGTGGGTGTGAGCAGCGACAGCCCCGAGAGTCACAGGGTATGTTTCCCCTCCCCACCCACATACACACATCATCTCTCTCTCTCTCTCTCTCTCTCTCTCTCTCTCACACTCACACACACACAAACACAAATAAAAGGCCCCGCAGCCACACAAGGCTCTGGATAGAGCAGGGAGAAGCGATAGTGCAGGGTATCGGATGGAAAGCAGGCATCTCAGCCATGTATTCTATGGTGCCAGCCGTGAGGAATTTGGGGGTTCAGGACGGGTGGCATATGTGCAAACTTTGAGCATTTCCTCCACTCGGAAGCTGGTGAGCTCTCTAAAAGTCTCCAGAAGCTCTGGAAGGGCTGAAAGCGCTGGGACCCCCGGAAGAACTCAGAAGCACGTGCTTCCTTGTGCTGTTGGTGGCAAGAGCAATGTCTGTCTCTCCTGGTCCAGGTGCTAGGCCTTGGCTTGCACTCAACACAAATATGGGAGTCGGACGTGGATGGGAATATATGAATTCACGCTATGTTGGGCATCTCATTGCAGTCAGGCGTGAGTCTTGGCAGCTCGTGTGCAGCGGTGCTCACCTGCCATGCCGTGCTACTCACTGCCAAGACGCTGGGCCTGTGTTGGCTCGCTCTCCCACTGGAGGAGATAGGCTGACCAGGGCTTGGGGCGAGCGGTGTGGATGCTTGTGGGCTGTGGTTTATTTTCGTTAATGATGACAACAATGGCAACGTTGGCGACGGCAATGGTGGTGGTGATGTGATAATAATTGCAATGGTGGTGGCGGTGACGGTGGCGATGGCGGCAGGCATTTGCGAAGAAGCACAACCTGCCCTACACGCTGCTGTCGGACGAGGGCGGCGCCGTGCGCAAGGAGTGGGGCATCAAGGGCGACTTCTTTGGAGCGCTGGCAGGAAGGCAGACGTACGTCATCGACAAGAAGGGCATCGTCAAGGTGGCGTCTTCTTCCCCTCCTCCTGCTCCTCTTTTTCTCTTCTTCTTCTTCTTCTTCTTCTTCTGCTTCTTTCTTCTCCTTTTCTTTGGGTCCCTTGCATTCCTTCCTTAAGATGCTCAACACAAAAAAACACGACGTAGGAAGAGTATGTGCCATGGTCATGTGTTGCACGTGTGCTGAAGTGAAAGTGGATGGCGTGCAAGGATACTCACAGAGCCTATCTTTGTGGTTATAAGTCCTGCGCCGTGCGCCAGCTGCGGCTCAGTCTGCTTATCATTGAGCCTGATAGTGCCTTCTCTGCCTCGCACACGTCAGCTCTTTTGTGGTGCTTCTCCTCTTCTTCCTCAATTCGAGCTCTCCCGGGTCCCCTGCACAAGCTTCATGCATGCTGCTATGCGAGCTCATCACACCCTGCTGCCACTTTTAGGTTTCTCGCGACTTTTGTATGCAGCATCCCTACACCCTTTGGCCTTGCATGCAAGGCTCTGAACTTTGCTTCAGACTTTCTGTCAGTAGTTGCATGGCTCATAGCACACCAATACTTGCAGTGGAGAAAGGGTACTGAAAGGAAGCTTGCCTCCCCGTCTCTTCTTGCAGCTCGTCTTCAACAACCAGTTCCAGCCCGAGAAGCACATCGACGAGACTCTGGCTATCCTGTCGGAAATGCCGGTACAGCGTTTTTTGTAGTAGGGTGGAGAGGGTATGCAACTAAACTCGCCCACAGGAATAGGAGACTTTTGTGTATTATTATCACAGTATGCAGGGATACATGCAGTGCATGCATCAACTTTGTACCATAAGGTGATAGCTCGCGGCGCTATCCACATAGGCACGAGTTGACGAGAGTTGATTGGTCTATTTAGCGCTGTGCCTGGAGAGTTAAAGGAGACTAAGTTCTGACTGGAAAGGAACAGAGAACTTCATAGCTGACTTTGCTGTCTGGGACTTTGCTTTTAAAGATGGAATGTTGTTATCTGCTGTCTGTTGCCCGATCGGTGTGTATTTTATGATACGCAGAGAATAAGAACATTCTTTCAACAGCAGGCAGATGCAGAATGTGACAGCTGTCTCTTCTGAGCTCGCAGCCACTAGCTTGCCATTTGAGAAGGCTCGACCACCTTGTTTGACACACAGGTAGTGGCAGGCTGACAAAAGTCTATGTAACTCGGTAAAACATTGAAGGTCAAAATGAGCGTAAGTTGGCACAGCAAAAAGAAGTGAAATCTTTAGGGGAGATGATGGCAGGGTGTAAAAGGACTATATTGTGCTTTGCATGGAACTTGCCTATGTAAGCGAATTAACTAGCTCCACAATTTGTGTCCATATTCCTGTGGTAAGAATTGCGTATTCTCTCTTGAATCCAGGGGTTTCGTAATCTGCATTTGAACGTCATTGGCTTATGTGCAAGCACGACAAATGAACCCCAGGAGCTTCTGTGCCATGGCATGACATTTATGGCCGAATCAAATATCATGCAATTTACTCCCTTATATCAACTGTGTGTGTGACTGGCGGACAGAATACTTTTTATTGAAGAAGTCAGAATCAAACCACTCACCAAACAGCAAAACAAATATGATGTTTGGGCACAACCAATGTGAACCTCTGCAACCTCCAGCAGCCACTTACCCCTTGAGAACTTAATTCAATTACCTCGATTAAATAAACAAGGCAGAAGACAAAAGGCGTGGACGTCTTGAACCACCATGGCTTACAGAATTTCACAGTGGGATTGCTGATCCCACATGGAATCAATTGTTGCAAACTCAAATTCTTTCATGCAATTGAAGGTCTTTAGTAGCTTCCTAGGTGCGAATACGGCATATGCTCGAGGGTAGAAAGGAGCACAATCGCGAAGCTTTCAAATATGTAGTTAACTGTACGCACTGCAATAACAATATCCAGTAGAACTATGTGGACCAAAGCAGGCATAAGTAGCCCCCACTCCTATTAAGGAGCCAGTCAATAGCACCACACGGGTATCACAAGAGTGGGCCCACTCCATGACACAACAAAGGAGGTGCAATCCAGAACGGAAAAATACAAGTAATGATATTGTAGAGTGGTCCAAACAATGTATGCACATACAAGCATTGTGGAAGTTCACCCAACGTCGACAGAAATTTCCTCACGGGGTCAATCTTTTTGGGTCGCGGGGGAACATCGACGTTTTCCGAATGTTATCGAGTCCGCAGAAGAGCATCACGACGCGCTCTAGACCCACTCCCGCTCCGCCGTGAGGACACGCTCCGTACCTGGAGGCCCAAAGCATCGACGAAAAAGAGCACCCGGCAGCCGACAATCAGAAACCGAGAAGTACATAAAAATTTTGCAGTGCAGGATTTTACAATATTCAGTATCACTTCACGAGAGAAAGATTGAAATTTCAACCAAACAACTCAACAAGAAGACGAGACAGGGAAATGACAAGATGAGATGCGCAAGAACGTCGCAGTATTGGAACTCTTGGGCCGCCCGATTGCAACCGCGACGTGGTTGCTGCGGACAAGGACCCGACAAAGCGGAGCAGCCGGGAGACTCGTCGGCGCCCTCGCCAGCTAGTTGCTGCGTGGCAATCAGGTGCGCACATGAATGAGTGAGAAGGAATTGATGGAGAAGCTTGTGCGACGCCCGTCGAGAGAAAGTAGACATAGGTACTAGGCACGCGCGCACGCACACACATGCGCGCGCGTGCACACATACACACGCACGCGCGCGCACCTGAAGGAATCGATGTAGGAGCTGATGCTGGCCACGTCGATGCCGCACTCGCCGGCCCTCTTGGCCAGCAGCTCCGGCTCGTGCACGCGCTGCGCCCCCGAGATGATCTCCTCGCCTGCAACGACCGCATTTCACGTCCGTGAGAATGCATGCGCCCTTTTCCCCCTGCCCTTCTTATGCTCCCCTGTGAGGGCCTCGTTCCCACTCACTCAGTGTGGCCATCGCGTATAGGTGTGTACTAAGTAGTGTACCGACTTACACACGTGCATGCATACTTATGTACGTACACACATATACATGATGGACGCGTGTATACACGGTACACACTTACGCATACATACAAACAGACGTGCACTTGTGCTTGCTGGTGGATTGAGCTGCAAGAGCGCCGAAGCGGCGGTGGAGGATTGCCACCTGGCACAAGTGAAGGGAATACGTGTGCTGTCACGCTCATTGGACAACCAAAGCTCTACAATGAAGGCAGGTTGCGTCCATTTTGACTCCCTCCCTCTCTCCCTCCCTTTTTGTCTTTCCTCTCTCCCTCCCCTCCTTCCCCTTTCTTTTCTGGCCTTCATCCCCCTCACCCTCCCCCTCACATGCACACACACGCACACACAAGCACACACTCAGTCACACAGTTGCCTCGTGCGGGCACCCCTGTTGCACAGACCCAACACCTGAGCTCTGCTACATATGCAACTGACCAGGACAGAGCAGCTCTCTCAGTGACAGCAGTCGCAGTCTGCAGAACCGGCAGACATCCGCAAGGAGTCTCCCGGGGCGGCTTTTCAGACGAAGAAGCCGGGGGG
>WELA01010285.1:912076-948016 GCA_009602735.1 Mesotaenium endlicherianum
GGGGGGGAGGGAGGGACTAACCGATGTGTGAGGGAAAGTAGAGCGGGACTTAAGAGCGCCGTGTCGTTTGCGGCGCCGGCTTTATTTGTGGCTCCTGAGCCATGTGGAGGCCCCAGCCCCCAGCCCCTCCTGCTTTGCCCCCCCACCCTGCTGCAGCTGCTACTCGTCCCCCTCCCCCTCCTCCTCCTCTTCTTATTCTGGTGTCCTGTCTCCTCAATAGTGGCGTGGTTGGTGCCTTGGGGGCGTGCTGTGGGGGGCGTGGGAACGTGGGGGAGTGGCGCGTGGGGGGGGGCTGGGTTGCGGGCACAGAGCAAGGTGATTGCGGAGCTGTCGCACATGGGCCGCCTCGTCGTGGCCACGGGAGGAGGCGCCGTCATCCGCAACCAGAACTGGTGCCCTCCCTATGCCCAGACCCCTGACCCCCTGACCCCTGTCCCTTGTCCCCTGACCCCTGTCCCCTGTCTCTTGGCCCTGTTCTTCTGCCCCCAGCCTGTGGGACTCAGTCTCTGACCCCTTCCACCTCGTGTGGGTTACGAGTGAGTCATTGTTCAAACTCCACTCGAAGGAACAGCGTGCCCTGGGTTGACCCCCCGACGTGAGGGCGAAGGGGGTGCACCGGGCGGGCTCCGCTTTCCGGCTGGGGTCTGGGGTCTGTTCTGGCGCCGCGTGCCAGCCGGCAGGCTCTGCTCGCATCCCGCTCCGGCGGCACAGGGGGAAACAAGCCCTTCAAACCCCAAACCCAGCTAAATTCCAAACCCAACCCCAGCGTTGCTTCCCTGATGTGTTGATCGAGACGGCCCTCTCCGTGAGCTCCCTGCTCCAACCGCCGGGCGCGGCTCCGCAATGGCCGCACCAGGTCTCGGGCATGCCCTCGCCGCGTCTAGAGTTTAGAATGCAAGCGATAGCAGGCAGGGCAGGGCAGGGGACACAGGGAAGGTCAGGGCAGCTGCCTTGGCACCACTGCTGCATGCATGTCCTCTCGTCTGCTGGGCTCTCACTCACCCGCGCTTGTGCGCGTGCCCGGCGTGCATCATGCCGTAACGAGGGGAGGAGCCGGTGGCCTCGCTCTGTGCGCGGCTCCAGCCCCCCCTGCTTGGCTGGTTGGCACGCTCGTGCTCCCGCGGGGCACGAGCTCCTCCCTCCTCCGCTCCGCTCTGCTCTTCCCACTGCGCGTGCGCCCATCCATCCGCAGCATTCACGCTGTCGGCCCCCAGCCCCGAGCCCTCGTCCGCGCACGCCCCACACTTGGGGGGGGGACAGTCGTCGCGCCAACCCCCCGGCGCCAATTTCGGGAACCTCAGAAAATTTGGGCTCTGTATGCACGAGACAGTGCGCCCATTCAAATGCTTTTTGTCTCTGACACAACACACAAGCCTTGCCTGCTCTGCATTAACGTGCCGACGGGGACGTGGGACGCGGGGACGCCGCCTGAGGGGTGGGGTTGGTTGCGTGCACAGGGGCAACATGAGGCACGGGGTGACAGTGATGCTGGACGTGCCCCTGGAGGAGCTCGCGCATCGCTTGAGCACCGCCTGCACCTCCAGCAGGCCGCTGCTGGCCCACGAGAGCGAGAGCGAAAGCGAGGGCGAGGCCAACGACGAGGACGACAGCGGCAGCAGCGACAGCGGAGAGCCCAAGACAGATGTCTACTCCCAGGTGCGTGCCTTGACACGTGCACGCGCCCGTTTGTGTTTCCTCGCCCGCATCGCTGCCCATGGCCCCTCTTCCTCCCCCGCCGCCAGCAGGCTTCTCCAGAGTTTGCCTGCCATGCGGTCTCTTTCTGGCATCTCTGTCTAGCGCAGAGAGAGGAGGAGGATGATGATGCCTGCAACCCCACCCCCCCCCCGCCCCCCTCGCCCCTCGATTTTTTGCCTCTCCCTGAACCTGGATATGGAGCCGGTGATCTCCTTAAGGGTCATTCTGGGCCGCACACAAACTGTTCTACTTGCCAAGTTGAACAGCTCCTTGCGAGAGGTCCTGCCTGCGGGGTATGTGCCTGGCGGGCTTTTTTGGGCTTTCAGTCTTTTTCCGTTGATGCTCGCTCTCTCCACGGATGGAAACAACACGAGGGGCATTGGCATCAGCATCGGCTCAATCCCTTCTCCTCTGTGTGCTCTGCATGCCCCGCAATTGGTGCCCAGCATGTCTGTGAGATGCTGGCGGCCACCTGGCTGGCCGACTAGCTGGTCGGTTGCGTGCCTTTTGAACCCCCGTGTCGCGTATGCCCCCCTGCCATGGCGGGGTGTGGCTCGTGCACAGGCACAACGCCTGTTTGAGACGCCTTCTGTTCTCGAGAGCCTGCTGCGGCCGCGCCTGCCACCTGGGGCTGCGTCTGACGCTGGGGTTGGGGGCCTGGGCCTGGGGGCTGCGTTGCGTGCAGAGGCTGGCGAAGCTGTCGAAGCTGTGGGAGGAGCGCAAGGCGCTGTACCGCAACGCCGACTTCACCGTCTCCATCCTTGGTACCATTTGCGCGCGCACCCACACTCGCTTTGCCCCGGAGCCCCCCTGAGCCTTAGCTGCCCCCTGTGCCATTAAACCCTGCGCCTGAGACTTGGCCCGAACTCGCACTTGCTCTACCATTGCACCGTAATTTGAGTTCCCAAGTATGACTCTGTACTTGCCCTGCCCCCCTCAGTGTGAATACACTCCCCTGAATGTTTTGGATGCAAGGCCCCAGCCCCGCCCATGAGCCCGTAGCGTAGTACGCTAGACCCGGGCGCTCTCGCGCATCGGCTTGACAGTCTTGGATGTCTCTCCAGGCGTCGGCCCGGGCCCCCGCTCCCTTGGCAACGGCACGCTATTGTGGCTGTGCCCTGCCCACCCGCACCTTGGGTTCAGACTCCCCCCCCTCCCCCCCCTCCCCCCCCTCACATCATCGCCATACGGTCTTTGTCCAGTCTGGCCGGCGTCTCAGCCGAAAGCCCTTGCAAGCGCGCCTGCAGCGGTGGCCGGGGCGAGATGCGCTGGGTGCACGCCGCTGATTTTCTGATTTATTTCCTCCTTTTTGGGGGGGGGGGTGGGGGGGGTTAGCATCTTGCCATCTGTGCGTTTTCACGTGTGCATTAGAGATGCACAGGGTATGCGTATGCCGCTTGTGATGCTGTGCATGCTACATGGTAGCGATAATGTACGGCTGTAACGACGACTCGATGCGTCTTGCTTGCCTCACCGCCTCTCGCGCCTTCTGCCATGGGGCCGATTCCCATCGGCTGATCAAACGGATCAAGGAGCCAGTCACGGTGTTCCCGCTTCTCCCTTCCTGTCTGCAGGCTTGATGGGCACTCAGACTGTCAAATGGGTGGACGGGGCAGGCAGGTTGGCTGAGGGCAGACTGAGGGTGGAGTGTTGTTAGGCACGGCTGACGTGGTTTGACGAAAAGGATTGGTCGCCCAGCTGACCCACTTGGTGACTACCTGCTTGATGGGCTGGTGCGCGCGTGAAATTGGTTGGGGCCTGCAGACATAGCCGCCGAGATGGGGGTGGACGACCTCCGAGAAATCACCTCCACCAGAATTGCCCTGCAGGTCCGTCCTTTTTGCCTGTGCCCCAAAGGGGGCCAACGGGAAGGGGCCATTGGGACCAGTTTGCAAGGTTGAGTTCTGTTTTTTTCAGATCAAGTCTTTTCGTTATCGTTGTGTGTGCAAACCACGTGAAAGGCCTCCTGCGGTTGCTGCCCTCGCCCGGCTCTGCTCTGATCTCTCTCTTTGTTGGGGGCCTTGCTGGCGCGCCCTGGAAACAGCAGGCGCACGGTAGCCGCGCATGAGAAACTGAAGCTCTCTCTCGCATGCTCTGGAAGCGCATGCAACTCTCGCAGCCAGGCTTGTGTGACGCGTGCATAGGAGAGTCAGAGTATGAACAGTTTCTGTCTGGAGTTGGGGGGATGGGGTGGGGTGGGGNGGAAGGGGGCTTGAGGATAGAGTGCCAGCTGTTTGACTTTTGGGCGTGGCCGCATGCTTCTGGCGGGTGCCTTGCGCACATGCGCCGATGTGTTTCTTAAGGTGTAAGGGTGAGAGGAGTCTCACATGCTTTTTTTTGGAAGACAAGGGACGCGCCCCTCTGCACCTTTTCCTAACTTGTAGAGCCCTAAGCTAGCCTTTAAATCTTTCATATCAAATTGTAGACCATGAATTTAAGACCGTGCATGGTAGGCCCACAGGACTGCCGAATGTGTGTGGGGAGCTGCTCGCCCGCCTCTTGCAAGGAGAGATAGAGTGACGATGTGTGTTGAGGCGTCTGTGCGGTGGCAGGTGTTAGAACAACTGGGAGCCATGGTGAAGGAGAGGCAAGAGAAGGACAGGTTTGCTTCTTACACCTAGGTGCCGGGGGTCGTTAATGAAGAAAGACCGACGAGCACTCTGTTGAGCCGTTAGAATCTGAGTGGCCATAAGCCACGAGAGAGGAACATTGGAGCTTGTCTTCCGCAAGTGCAAGCTACGCACGAGTCGACCCCTTTGGCACCGGCGTGTTCGGATGGACTTGCAGAAAGATGAAGTTTCGGAGTCTGAAATTTATGGGCTTAAATAGTAATCTTGGTAGTTTCAGGGTGTTGCCCGACTGCATCTGCTGTGTTGTTTTTAGGTGGCAGTCTGTTGTGGAGAGCACTCCTTGCAGCCGACCAACAAGGCAAGCAAAACTTGTGGTATGTTAGCACGTCAAGGGCTCCACTGTAGAGAGTGCAAATGAGTGTTGCTACTGGATTACGCAATTTCAATGAGTGGGTGCAAGGTGATACCCACCCAACCATCCTCCCTCTTTTGGGACGATTTCACAACATTGCAAGGCAATCGATTAGTTTCAGTGTTCTCAACAATGATGTCAACCTCAATCAGTTTGTGAGTCACCTATTCTGCGCGATTGGAAATGATGAGGGCCAACTGTAGTCGAAGCAAGTCTTATATACGTTCACGGGTCACCTGAACAGTGTTTAGTGGAGTTGTAGGAAGATCAAGCGTGCAGGACCCTTCCCAAGCTACACAAAACACAACCAAAGCCTGTTGTTGTTTAGACGATATCGTGCGAAAGATATGAACCTCAAAGGCGACAATATAACTTGAGAGGAGCTACAAGCCATGCTGACCATCTTACAATAAATATATTGTCTTACAAGTTGCTGCAAAATGAAGCACAAGCACACACATAGTAAGAACTACCTACAATGAAGTGCACATTCCACATTTGTTGCCCTTAGCCACTTCTAAGTAACCGTTGGCTCGTCATGTATTGTCAACATTCAGTATCATGATGGTAGGTGCAGGACCTATTCCCACCTCAACAGAAGAGGACCACAACTTACTGTTATTTAAGTGAAGTCACGCATAACATATGAACCTGAAAGGGGACGAGAATTCGAGAGGAGTTGACTGTCACGCGGATATACAAATTGAAGGTTTGCGACATGAAATGTCGCAAACCAAAGTTTGACAAGTGTTCAAATTTGATCGATTTCACACGTGTTGTGTTTCATTGACAAACGAAACCCTCATAAGGCTTCTCTTTGCAAAGAAGCCTCATTGCAGCAGGAAGGTAGCTGCTACACATACAGGCGCGTAGACATTGCAAACCGAGACTTAAGCAATCTTATGTCAAGCATACAGAATTGCTTGATAGAGTACCATAGATCCGCAAACACTCAAGACGCGAACGTGTTTGCTCACTTACGAGCGATGACGGAGAGAGGTGAGGGAAGCCAGGGAGGCCCGAGTGACTTACGCAATGATGGCGAGCAGGTCAATGGCGAGCAGATTCACGACACTGGTAGGGCGAGTGAAGCGAGCCAGCTTATTGCTGACGAAATCACCAAATTACATGTAGAGTTTTTGAAAGAGTACAAAAGCGAGCAGGTCGAGCTCAGCAAGGCGGAAGCGGCTGAGCTCGAAGCTGCGCAGCACGCTGCTCATCTCAAAATGGCCAAGTTACAACAGGCAGTAAGCAAAGTAGCGCAAAGCAAGGTCTCGCGAGCTCACAATGGCAAGGGAGCAGGGGCGGACATCCTGCAGCAGCTCAAGCGGCTCAAGAGGAAAAGTGAGGTTGCAGGTGTGGGCAAGTTGTTTGAGGGCAATCGCGCCCAAATGAAGGTCATGAACGATCTCGCGGAGCTGTGCCACAACGCACAAGATGCATTGGACAAGGAAGACATTGAAGCAACCCAAAGGGCTCTTTGTCATGATTTATTGAGTCGAGGTTGCCGCACGAAACCGAGCTCCACATGTGTGAACCATCAACCTAGGAAGGCCGACTTTGCATAGACTTCACGCATCCATACGTTGACCTTATCTCAATTTCCAAGTCACCAAAGTGTAGCGCGTCAAGCCACCTTCTGAATGGCACCGGGTTCGCGTCATTTGGTCAAGTATCGAGCGAGATATGAGCGATGTAGTCCGCGTCACCTACCGGCCCCTAGCGGATCCTCACGAAAGGTCAATTTGTGTTTCAATGTGCACATTCTTGCCTATTCGTGACCCCCTAAAACCCCTAGGGTGTGCGCACAAATCCGCGAGCCCCATAGCCTACATAAGCTTTGCATTTCCGTAGTATATGTGCATCATTGAGACTATAACTTGGTGACTGCATCACCTACTCCTAGAGGAAGCTTCCTCAATTTTCAGATCCACTTTTGAGGCGCTATCTAGGTAAAATCACCCAAGGTAAGCTCGGCCAATGAGAGACACGTAGCATATCCTATGCACCTTGCTTTGATTGGTTTGAGTTATGCTTAGCCTATAGGAGTGCTAGTACATGCCTTGTACACATTAGTGGACATAGGAAAGCCTCCTAGAATGACTACATGCACTGGATCCGCCGCATACCCCGCCGGATTTCCAGGAGTATAAGTACTAGAGATGTCCCTAGAAGAGACATCTTTTAAAAGTCCATTATGCCAGGTGTAAGTAACAGAGATTATCAGTAAAGTTACACTTTTATCTCTTGTGTTTTCAGGACCACTGAGTTACTCTCTTGTGAAGAGCAAGCCCTCCAGGCTTCCAGTCACTTGAAGAACTTCACAAGTGGTGAGCAATGTCACAGCTTAAGCCGTTGCCATAGGACTACTCTGAAGATCATGATGTGCTTCCAGTGATCTTCTGGGCCATACTTCATTAGTTGTTTTCCTACCAGATTGCAGTCTTGAGGTGCTCACTCTGGAGAGTACACTTTCCTTAATTAAAACATTTGACGCTTGACTCCCATTTGGCTATAAATCCATTTGTATTATAGACCTCATTTGCAGCAAAGCCTGCTTGTCTATTGTGTGTTGCTTATGCCGACAGTGCGCACCCGATCTCTTAATGCACGACATGCATCGGACTGAACAAGATCATTCAAGCCATGCATTGCGAGAACGTCTATAATGTGGATGGTCTATTCTGTCTTTACTTAGGTGTGCATAGTAAATCTATTACAGCAGGGCACATTTTACACCTGCTCTACGGTATGCTAACGGCGATCCACTACCTCTAGCACCCGGGATGCAAATTCCATGCACCTGACGCATATACAAATGCATCTTGCATGCTACCTAGCATGCTCCTCTAGCGAGCTCAGTTAGCTGCGAGGTCGGCAGAAATTTAGCACACTGCTGATATGCCCAAATCGTCCTTATGACGAAGACACAAACCTCCTTACACTTGACCAAGTGTACAGGTGGCATCCAAAACAAATAGCCAACTGGACCTAAGGCAAGTAGTCAAACCCCCTCTAGTATCCACGTTGACTTTCCATACGTCAGTCAACACACCGTACGGACCTAAGTCTGGATATGCTCATCTTATTCGATTATCTCGCTGGCTTCAACGAGCCACAATCCCACAGTAAGACATGTCACGCACCAAGCATGGCAACACCAAGAGCTCGTTCAACTCAAGCACTCAAAGTACTCATTGATCGCGGCTGCCCTCGGACACTTAACCTTTAATAAGTCCTGCAAACTAAAGAGAGTTAAAGGAAAGTCCTTGCGTCCATAAACCCAAGCTCTTAAACCCTTTAACCACATTAGGTCAAATAATCCAGCAGACTGACTTACCCTAAGTCAGCAATCACATAAGATCCGCATCCAAAAATCTCTGCACACTGACTAAACTTATCTTAAGCTTAAACCTCAAGCTCCTACGATCCCATCAAGTATCACCAAAGCACCGTCTCACACATAGCATTCAAGCACAAGGCACATACCCTGAACCTTCCAACCCACGTCAATGTGGCAAACGAGAGGAGCACACAATGTCACAGCCATGGTTGGGAATAGAGGGTAGCTGTAGGATGCCATTGTTGCTGTGGAAGCCTCTTCTCATAGAAGTTGCAGCATGCTGAAGCTTGTGGACGACGTAGTGCACTTGGACCGTGGCGACGAAAACCTGTCGTAATCCATACTTGGAAACTTAAGTTAGTAAATCATGTGTGCACGCACTGTCTCAATTGCTCAACACATGCAGCCATACCCAAGCTCCCTCAACCTAGCTACCACACACATACTGCGAGAGGTACGTCTCTTGCAAAGCAACAAGCTTAAACCCGAAGGGTTGGCACAACAGACTAACAAGTCCTCTAGCACCGCTGGAGTGCACACCCCTCTCTATACTAGCCGTGGATTGCATATAACAACACACAACGACTATGATCAAGTGAGGTAAATGAGTCACATCCAGCTTGCTATGATGCAACTCCGTTGAGGCTGCCTTTGATGCTTGCAGACACCTCGTCCATCAAGCCTCCACTTTAGGCTTCTCCATGCGTGGATCTGTACACAAGAGGCTAGGAAAATTAAATTAGTATGCCGCATAGTACATTGAGCCCGGAGACACACTAGGTGAGCAAGTGGAAGAATCCTGGACAGGATGTGCAATGCTCTACATCATACACTTCCCCAAGCTCCACCTAGACTCATCATACCCCACAAGTAAGCGTCACACACTTACCTCATGAGTCAAAGAAGACGAGCACGGACATTCAGGAAGGACTTAGCTCCGATACCACTGAAATGAATCTTGCTTATTCAAGATTTATATATTTCATTTAAATATATAAGATCAGAGATAGGTGGAAGCGTGTGAAATCAGGGAGCGATGTTTGCCCTCATAATGAATTCCATTCATTCATCTACACCCCTTGACTCACTTACCGTAGTGTGCCATAGTTGCACACTAACACGAGGCACAAGTAAGAGGCGAGCTTGAAGACTTGAGCTTCTCCTTTAGAAACTCATGGCCTCTTGCCTACTAGGCACGTAAGCATGTATAGCACACGCACAACATCAGGGGACTGAATAGCAAGAATAACAAAGGCGCTCTCATTCAGGTGACCATAATGTAGCTAAAACACATCCCACTGACTTAGGTGCAAAACATGGAATCTGTCCGCTGTGTGACCTCAAAATGTCAGAGGGCATAAGTCTGCCAATACTACTCCAAATTAAGCACACTTATCGGCAACGAATGCATCTTCACGAGACCTTTCCAAAAAGTCCTAGTTTGTTGCATTTGGAGCGCAGACAAAGCAGCCATGTCATTTTTCGTGAAGGCTGGTCATTAGAACGAACCCAAAAGTGCACACATGACTTGCAAGTAGAAATCCGACTGTAAAGCCTACTGTCCAGAATGAGGGACCACGAGATCCCAGCCTGCTATGTACCTAGTGACCACCTGGTTGACCACGGCGCAAGGTGCGCCGTTTCGTGGGAAACTCGTTAAGTTGGGACCCACGGATCTAGGTATAACGACCATATTAATTGGTCGGTTGACTGAAGGCTTAATTGTTCAGTTGACTGACAACGGCTCCGCCTACCCAGGAGTTCACCACACTGGTAGGACATCGGTTTACCGAATCTCAGTTGACCTTCCGACTTTCAGTATACTACGGTCACATGTGCCAATCTACAAATAATAATCTAAATGAATATATCTACCCTCAGCGTACTGAAGCTAAGTATACTGACTAATATCCAGCGAGCTTACTATATGTCATCCTGCTGATTTTACATCCTATATATAACTGATATATAAATCTCAGCAAACTATACTATGATACAAAAGTCATCCTGCTGACCTTTTCAACAAAGTCAGCAAACTACACTATGATACAAAAGTCATCCTGCTGACCTATTTGACAAAGTAAGTAAACTCGCATCACATCGACATACATTCATTTCAGATGAACTCGCACATGTGAGTATATTGACATAATAATTATTTAGTGTTATATTTATATATGCAATTAATTAAATAAATAACGAACTGATTCATTACACCCAACGTTAGTAGAATTTTTTGTTATTTGGAGCGTGGGTAATTGGACACTGTTAACCAGGTCTTTGGCCTCCATGGACAATTTAAATCATTTTTGTGATTTTTTTTAAATTATTTTAGTGGCACATTGTTGCTGAATTGGTTGGCCACCTAGGCCCCTTGGACAGTTGGGTGCACATGCTCAAATAAAGGAGCATAACATTTTTGGATGTGGGTGGGATACCAGGCCTAGGACTCCACAAACATTGTTTGTTAGTTATTGTTGTTATTGGTCATGTTTGATTGGTTGTTGACTCGGTTTTTGCTTGTGGTCGTTGCATACATGATGGTGTTTGTTGTAAATATTGTCAGGCTGTTTGTTGGTTGTTTTAGTTGCCATTATGTGAGTTTGCTTGTTGGGCACAGTAGTAGGCGGATGATGCATGTCCCTCAAATCGAGAAACGTACACCGCACGTATGGATGTG
The DNA here is from genome assembly GCA_009602735.1 of Mesotaenium endlicherianum. Lineage (NCBI taxonomy): Eukaryota > Viridiplantae > Streptophyta > Zygnematophyceae > Zygnematales > Mesotaeniaceae > Mesotaenium > Mesotaenium endlicherianum. Next base: position 922,777 of record WELA01010285.1, read on the forward strand.
CGTGGGTGGACGAAAGCCTTTGCAGGCCTCCTAGGCGCTGGCAGATTGCGCACGGATGGAGACCACTCTCATTGAGCGTTGGTTTTTGAGGCTGGTTTTTTGCTTGTTGGCGTGTCGCCCCTCGCGCACTGGCGCGTTGTATTGCAAGGTTGCTATAGGCCAGAGAAGTGTGGGCAAAAGGTTTTCAAAGCACAAATTGAATGCACGCGCACTGGCGCAAGTATGCATGTAGGCTCCTGCCAACCATATAGGCATTGGCAGTGGGAGCACGGTTGGGGTCACTCCTATGGAGTTTTGGATTGCCATGTACAGAGGGGCTGCAATGCGATGTCGCAAGGGTGCACATGTGTGCCACACAAGCTGGTGGCCGATGCATGCATAGCGTACCCCGATGCTGCAATTGCGGAGCAGGGTAATACAGGATGCTAGTCAATCGTTGACACGTTCGAGGCATCGTGGCCGAGACCAACCGCGGGTATGCTATCTCGTGTGTTGGGTCATAGGTAATTTTGTGAGCGACGAGAAGGATTTTGAACACGAACTCCAAGTGTTCTTGGGCCGGAAGGAAGAAGCTGTGCAGTTGGACGGCACCACATCGAAGGTACCACCGCAAGCAACCGTGGTTCCAGGAAATTTGGGAGCAAACGTTGCCTGGTGGAAACGTTGGTGTACGTCTTCGTTAGTCCTCTCTACTATTGAGAGTGGCTACAAGTTGGTGTAGGACACGCATACTGCACCTAGGCATCACCAGCGCAGCCATAAAGGTGTGGAGAAACACATACAGTTTGCCCGCGAGTCAGTGGGGGAGCTAGTAGCCTCCGGGGTGCCAGAGAGTGGACTCCCCCGGGTCTCCCGCACTGCATATGCCCCTTGAACGTGGTCGAGGGCAAGAAGTTAAAATCGACCTCAAATCTAGCTATCATTACATCAAGATGCACAAAGATGCACATACGCTCTTGGGTTCGAGCTGGATAAGAAGATCTACACTTTCACATGTCTCCCATTCGGGCTTGCCATTGCACCTTACGTGTTCACACGAGTGGTGAAAGAGCTGGTGGGAAGGTGGAGGCACATGGGAATACGAGTCATAGCGTATCTAGACGATTTTCTGGTGAGGTGTCCCAGTGAGGAAGCCCACGCGCAAAAAATGTGGCTGGTGTTAGGCGAACTTGCACTACCAGGATTCGTGGTGAATATGCAGAAGGCATTACTTACGTGCTCAAAAATCACACAATTCTTGGGTGTTGTGATAGACACTCGTAAACACTGGGTGCACATTGGCAAGACGCGCAAGGAAAAGCTCCTGCTAACACTCCTCCACGTTTGAGCTATGGCCCACAGGACCAGTAGCGTGCACATTAGAACGATAGCATCATTACCAGGCCAGCTTATTTCCATGAAGGTGGCTTTTGGGGGTATCGCGGGCATGTACACACGCCATATGTACACTGTTATCAACCAGGGGTTTACCTGGGACGATATGGTCCCCATGACGGAAGGGCTGCTCCACGAGCTTGCTTTTTGGGAGGATGTCGTAACAGTGGCCGTCGGCGGACGCTAGGCATCGACACTCTTAATCTACACAAGTGCGGAAACAGCATGGACCGGACATGACATTAAGGGACTAGGCATGGACTGGCTAACCTAAGTGCTGTGGGTAAAAACCCCCCCTATTAGGGGGAAAAGCCAACAGCTTGTGAGCTGTAAATGAAAAAGAGTACGAGAGGTCTGAACTGGGCACTACTGGGCAATTGGGCAGCTACAAAGTACTAACTAGAGAGCGAAAAATGAGCAATAAAACCCCCCCCCCCCCAGCTGCGGGCGAGGGAATGTGAGCGCAGCTGAGCGTGGAGTAGCTAGGATGTGGTCATCTGGAACAACAGAAGTGTGGACGGTCTCTGGAGAGCCTGGGAAGTAGAACCCGGGCGGAAGGTACTCCAGGTGGTACACGTGTCAAACGGACACAAGGTAGGCATCTGAAACGATAAAGAGGTGGGGCGACTCGGCCAATTGACGGCCACGGGGCCACTGAGAAGGTGTGCGCGCGCGCTCCAGGAAGCTCCCGCGAAGAGCAGGCGTCAGCATCGGCGGCGGGAGACTCCACGAGTCGTGGAGCAGGGACTCCAGCCACCATGAGGAGGGAGGGTGGCCTGCAAAGACAGCACGGAAGCAACGGGGCAACGAACGGATACACGTAGAACACCAAACGTAATGGAATATATGAAAAGGGAAGGGAAGTAATGAGGGGGTCCTAAGCTAGAGGTGGCGGTCTGCACGAGGGGCAAAACCAGTCACCTTCAGAGACTTTAAGTAAAGGTGGAACCAAACAAACTAAGTGCCAACCAGCATTGCAACGATCGCACAACAGCATAGAAGCAGGACGACGACTCAAACCACACCCTCGACAAGGGTGATTAGCGGGAACAGTGGCTCGCATCGGGTCAACTTCGTGCACGATATTAGGCAAGTGACATGGTGCGCAATTCTTCATGTTCTCACAAACAGTGCGACCATCAAACCCCTCAAGCGTGAGGACCCCATTAGGACTGATCGTGCGCACACGAAGAATGACAGGACCAGCCCGCACATCGAGAGTGTCCCGCACCTCGCAATGGAAATAGACATAATCACCAACCTCAAACTTGACCATGCGTGGTTTGTACACCCCGCTTCGCAAACGAGCATAACGCAGAGTGTCCCGGTGCTGAGCAGTGAGCAAGTTACCCATAGCAATAGGCAGGTGCTTAAGGAACAATGCAGCCCTCGCGTTGAGGTGAGTCACCAGCAGATCGTGATCATCGGTGTGAATGGGGACAGTAACACGACGACGAATGGCAGAAGGGAGGAGGGGTTCTTGACCGTAGAGGAGGAAGTAAGGGGAGTATGAACGCAAAGAGACTTGGTTGCTGAGATTGTAACCCATGGCCAGCCATGGAATACGCACATCCCAGTCCAACACATCACACGTGAGAGCATACTTACGGAGGCTGCGCTTGATTGTTTGGACTATTCGTTCCGCAAGACCATCAGCCTTAGGGTGGTCTCGAGAGGTAGTGTGATGATCGATAAATGACTTATTAAGCAACTCAGCCAAGTCACCCTGAAACTCTGACCCTTGATCAGTGAGGACCTTAGCACACGCCCCATAGTGGCATAGAACTCGCTCAGTGAACGCTTGAGCAATGTAGGCACTAGACTTATCAGGAATACTCACCAACTCGATCCACTTAGTGAGGTGCTCGATCATGACAAGGACGTAGCGCATCCCACACTTAGAAAGGGGTAAAGGCCCAGCCAAATCCAATGACCATCGATAGAAAAGCCCTCGCAGGGGGAGAGGGTTGAGAACGGAGGGGAGTGCATTGAAAGTGTTCTTAACGCGGTCACATGACGTACATGAACGAACAAAATTGCTGACCTGAGCAACTAACCCCTCCCACCAAAAATCGGTCTACAGAAGAGAACTCGTGCGTTTAACTCCAAAGTGCCCAGATTCTTCATGGACCTTACGAATAAGAGTTATGCGTTCCAAAGGGGGTGGGACGACTCAAGTGTGGTGAGGAAAGACACGCAACAAAGTCCCGTCATGCCAGTGATATCGAACACAACGATGCAAAACTCAGTCCCGTTCCCGCGACGAGAGGGGAGAAGACCAGGTGTGAGTGCGCAAATACTCCATCACAGTGGAATCAGACCATACATCAGGCACTGTATGCGGGAGGGCAGCCGGACTGACCGCAAACGCACCCACGGGAATAAAATGACAACCGAGGTAATACGCCGCATGCCAGGCTGGCAGGATATGTTCCTGCTGGCTAGAGGCAAAACGCGCTCCGATGAGATCAACGTCCGAGGGGTCAGGGTTGCGGCTGAGACCGTCTGCATCCTGATTACTTAACCCAGCCTTATGTTTGATGGTGAAATCGTACTCTTGAAGTGTGAGGGCCCAACGTGCGCGTTTACTCGTGAGTTTCTGGTTGGTCATCAACCATTTAAGGGGTTGGTGGTCGGTGATGAGTGTGAAGTGAGTATTGTAGAGATATGGGCGGAAGTGCACCACAGCACACTGCAGCCAAGCATTCCCCTTCATACGAGCTATAATTCCGTTCGGCAGAGTTATTACTACGACTGGCATAGGCCACCACATATTCATGACCTTCCTCATCCTCCTGAGCAAGGACAGCCCCCAAACCGAGATGACTCCAATCCGTGTGAAGGGAAAACGGCTTACTGTAGTTTGGTCTGCGCAAGATATGGGCAGAGGATAGGAGATCTTTCAGCTTGCCAAAAGCTACTTGACGTTCCTCAGTCCATTCCTAGGGCACATCCTTCTTCAAAAGTTCATTTAAAGGTGCAGCAATCGCACTAAAGTCAGGGCAAAAACGGCGGTAATACCCCGTGATCCCCATGTAGGCCCTCAACCTAGACACATCCGTCGGGACGGGTAGTCGGCGAATGGCATCGACCTTAACCTGTTGCGGTGTTAATCCCCCAGGAACGATGTGGTGACCCAAGTATGGAACTGAAAGGGGCGCAATCTTACATTTCCCAGGATGACACTTTAAACCCGCAGCCCTCAAGCATTGTAGGACCCATTCTACGTGTGTCAAGTGTTCCTCTACAGTACGGCTAAATATGAGCACATCATCGATGTAGCAACGAGCAAAAGGTAACCCACTAAGCACTCGGTCCATAATGCGCTGGAAACAAGCAGGTGCGTTCTTTAACCCAAATGGCATAACTTTCCACTGATACAAACGGCGGTTTGCACAAAAAGAGGTGTTATGTTTATCTTTAGGATCAATGAGGATCTGGATAAACCCTTGATGCAAGTCGAACACACTGAAAACAATGGCGTCCTCAAGGACATCAAAAATATCCTCGGGCATAGGCATAGGGTAGCGATCCAATTTCGTAACAGCGTTAAGTTCCTGGTAATCCCCACACATACGTTTTTCCGTGTGATTACCCATTGTGTCCTTCTTAGCAGGCATAACAGTGGGGGCGGCGAAGTCTGACATTGACTCCTCAATCATATCAGCCTTTAACAACTCTGTGACTTTCTCTCGCAAAATATCATGCTCGACCTTAGCATGACGATAATCCTTCAGAAATACTGGTTTGGTGGTAGTCAGATCAATGGTAAATTGAGAGACGGTACACCGCCCCGAATCCATGACTGACCGTGCAAAACAAGCCTCATTCCGTTCCAGCATCTGAGTGAACTGTAAGGTTTCCTCCGTAGTTAGCTGTGAGCCCAGGTCCCACCCGTCCCTAAGTGTGAAAGCAAAATTATTGAGAGATGGACCTGAGGTCTGTAACTGCTATGCAGGCGTGAAAAAGTCCGACTGAGCCCCCCCCCCCAAGCTGAAAGCATGTAAGTGGTAGGCTGGGGTGTGAAGGAAAGGAGTCGTGTGTTGAGGACAGGGAGTACATAGAAAAGCCAGGCGAGAGCATGAATGTCCATAACCCGACCCAGAAGTTGGCAGCGCTGGGAGGGGGATAAGGCAGGAGAGGCAGTGGCTTGGGGAAGAAAACCAAGGATGAATTCGCGTTCGGACGCGGAAGGCTCCACATACTGATTCGTGTGAGAATCAAATAAAATCCCAGACCCATAGTTTCGGAAGGCAAAAGAGTGGGGACGATTGACGAGAGTGGGGAATGCAGCCCGAGGGTAATCAAGGAAGTTCACTGGACAGAAGGAAGAGTGGTCAGGACGACTGACTTCCATGGGACAACGGTGAGGGGCCAGGACGGAGGTGACAGTGATGCGAGAAGGGTGCGCGCGAATGTGGTCAATGATGGGCTGTAGTGTAGGGTGAGGGACGAAATTTTGCCAGAACACACGCGAACGGTAAGCGTAAGACCCCACGGCTGCGGTGTCGAGTGTAACGCCGGGCCCCAAAATAGATGTGATGGTGAGGAAGTCAGCACGGATGTGAGCACGAGCATCATCCGAAGAGTTCACGTTTTTGAGGAGGTATGCAGGTGGGAAGGACTGAGAAGTTTGAAGGAGACCTAAGACGCAAATCAGCTCAAAGAATAATTGAGAGTGTGGATCAGCCAACCCTCTTCCTTGACCAGCCCGAGAATGCCCCTGACACTCCCAACCGCCGACGATAAGGTGAACTAGATCGATAGCGAGCAAGTGATCTCGGTGGAGGAGACGTATATCCTGAGGCAATGCAAAATAGGCGGTGTGATAGGAGGACGTAGGGAGTAATGTGGGGAAGGCGAGGTGTAAGGCAGCAAGGTGTGTTTGACTTGCCAACTGGGCAACGGGATCGACATCACAATAGTAATAGTGAGCAATACGATGCCCACTCTGCAGTAAAATTGCGACGGTAGAGGACACCTCGGCAAACAAATCCAGCACAGTAATCCCCTCGGGGGGAGGTAGCCAAGGAACGGGCGAGGTGCTAACGACGGCAAGAGAGGGTGTAGAAGTGAGATCAAGTGTAGGAGGGGGAGTGAAAGGGGCTGTAGTGGAGACCTCAAGAGACGGAGGGTAGTGTAAGGCTGCGTGGATCTGCTGCAGTGTGGCGAGAGGAAGAGGGTAGGAGGGCAACGGGGGAGGTGAAGGAGGGTGAACCGAACAGGCAAGAAAGGAGGCAGGTTCAAAGTCATGGAGGAGAAGATAGGAAGGATCGGTGAGATCATGGGGACTAACATCATGAACAGTGACAGTGAAGGCTGCGGCCGTGGGACACGCGAGGGTAGAGGGGTTATGTATAAGAAGGAGGGGAAGGTAACCCAGGAGGTGACCCAGAGACTCAAAGTCAACCCGATACGTAGCGATCCCTTGCCATAAATCAATAGTGAGCCCAATGAGGAAGTTAAATTCCTGACCCAGAAGTATATCGTAAGCAGTGGACTCAGTGACCATGCATTGGGCATAAAGGGTGACAGAAGCGGGGGTGTGGGCATTGAGGGTGACAGGGATGCGGCGACGGGTTTGATATGCAGTATGGTGGAAGGAGGACATGGCGATAGAGACGAGGTTTGGGCAAGGCTCGAGATTGGCGGCGGTGATGTTAAGGTGTCGACACATGACTGCCCCCAAGAGGACCGGCTGAGCACGCGTATCAAGGATAACCACACAAGGGGCTAGGCCAGCAATAAGGAGACAAGCATGTTGGTTGTCGAGCATGACGTTCCGAGGCAAGGCACGCTGCCGTTCAAGAGGAGTGAGGAAGGAGGGTGATGAAACTTATTTGAGGGAGGGCGGCTCCTGTAAGGGGGAAGGGGTGAAAGAGGGAGCAGTGGGAGAAAACCCACCTGGCGTCGAAGCTGCCGACGGGTCCGATCCCGCGAGACAGGCAGCCAGAGGAGACGCGGGGGCGGACGACTGGGATTAGTCGCTGGCGGCACGTGGGAAGCTGGCGCAGGCGAGATGGCGGCGCGTGGGCGTCGGCGGAGGAGCTTCAGCGTGATCTCGTCCTGGGCTTGCGTCAGAGCAGCCGAAGATACAGTGAACAAGGATGGAGGGAGTAGTGCACCCGCGCGTAACTGCGAAGCTGGCGGGGGAATAAACGGCGCGGGACGAGGAACCATGGAAACAAGCGCAGGGACCGTAGGGACTGAACGAGGCAGTAGCTGATCAGGATCACTTGAAGGGGGAGAACAGACAGAGCTCTGCGGGGAGGAAAGACGTACGTCCGCATCACAGCGAGCATAAGTGACCTGCCCGATGCAGGACGTGACAGTGTAAGGCAAACCCTCGGCAACGGACTGCAATAAGGCCCCGAGAGGACTCAAAACCACCTGGACTGCGTCGCGACCGACAAGCACGGGCGTCGGAGCTAGCGAGGTAGAAACTGTCGGGGCTGCGGCTGCCTCCACCACCACCAACGCCGTAGGAAGGGGTCCGGGTGATGCACGAGGCGAGGTCGCCGGTCGTGGCGGGCTAGGAGGTTGGGACAGGTCTGCCACCACTTGGGCATATGAAGGGGGGAGCAGCAACTGGCACTTAACAGATGCCGCTACCGCGCGGAGGTAGTCACACACCAGCTGTACCTGCAACTGGGCCGCGGGGACGTCGTCTGGGAGGATGACCAAGGTACCTGCATCAGCCAAACGAGCTAGCACATCCCAAAATCAGGGTTACGCCGTTCGCTTGTTGGCTTAGTTCGCCAAGTGCGCAAGTTCGCTTAGTTCAGAATTCAAAAAGAAACCTTAGTTTGCCTAGTGCGCCAAGTCGCGACGGCGTTGACGTCATGTACCTTCGACGTCAACGTCCGATGACGGTTGCGCGTGTGGAACTCTACGTCGTGTCAGGTAGTTTTTTTTTGTTCAAAATGGCTGGTTTTTTATAAATGCGCTTTCGGAAGTTTTTGTTGCCCGCTGTATAGCGACGAGTCTCGAAAAGGACGTTCACTATTGACATTTATTTTAGTCGTCGGCGGACGGATTTGAACCCCCGCCACTAATTGCAGGGGGCGTTGACGTACCAAAGAGCCACACAGGTTTGTTCACGCATTTAGTTTTTGACTTAAATATAACAAATTGCAAGCTGCTCTTCAAATTTGTATGGCAAAAACGTGGATCACGTCTGACGGAAGCAAGAACAGCAGACGGGGTTGAACCCCCACCACCGGTTGCAGTGAGCGCAGCTTTACCTAAGGGCCATGAAATGGTCTTTACCAATGTAGTGCTTTACTTTTAGTAGTACCTTTAGAGACTTGGGAGAGAAGCTGGGGGTGGAAATTGGGAGGGCCGCTTAGCAGCGCCTTCTTTTGGTACTTCTTAACAACTTGACTAGTTCGGGCATAAGATGTAAGAACACTTCTTCATCATATTTGAGACTAATAAGGTTAAGTAAAGCTAATAAAAGCACTGACACTCATCATCAACAATCGCATAAGAATTAAGAAGTTCTTATTAACTGCCTCTTTGTGTGAGAAAAGGCAATTTAGACTAACCAAAAAAGTTGGTAAGAAGACACTGGGAGGGCTGCTTAGCAGAGAATATTTTTATTATATCTTATATTCTTGATTAATTCATACAAAAGGCATCTTTGCTTCATTGAGTATAAAAAGCTTCAACAAATAAGTGTAAAGAAGATTAAGCCTTTTAACAAGCATGTATAAGAATTAAGAAGTACTTACTAATGCGACATTTAAGAGTGAGCAAAGGCTTAGTGAGAAAAAGTGAGTTTGACAATAATTTTGAGTACAGGCTAATTCTATGTACAAGCTAGTTGACAAACACTTCTACTACCTAGTAACCAATTGCTCTTGGTCTTCGTCTTCCTGAAGCTGCAACACTAGGTCGCTCCTCCACCTCCTCTTCCTCTACCTCCTCTTCCTCGACTTCCATCTCCTCTTCCTCACTCAACGAGGCATGCATGGCAAGAATGAGACCCTCCTCTTCAGGTGTCTCCAAGAAATCCGCTTCTTCAACCTATGGAGTCGCGCCGACACTTGGTCCAAGGAAGTCCAAACTCTTCTCCTGAAGTCTCAACATAGAATGCACGTACACTAACTTCCTTGCTCAAGTAGGGAGCAGCCTATTGCGAAGTGGACTATGAACAAACCTGTTCTTAGACCAATTTCTCTCACATGCAGCTGCTGAACCAGGTTGCGACAATATTCTTATAGTAAGATTAGGACAATGACTTCCATATGTTTCCCACCACACGTGAGCAGGCATCATCGTCTTATTAGCCTTGCAAACGTCATCGGCAAAAATGTCACGGCTCTGCCGGTAGAGCGCCAACTCTCGATCCACCAACGCTCGGTCAGCCACACCTCCTCCGACAAGGGTATTCCGCACGTCAGACCAATCGGTAAGTAGACACTTCTCAACTGCCCAAGACTCATGGTCTTGGAACTCGGGGTCTAGATAGTATCCTGTAGCCACACAAAGTCAATAAGCAAACTCAATATATGATCGACAACAGAATGCACTTAACACAAAAAAGAGAGCAATAACAATAACAAGCACAATAACAATGACCAACACACAACAACAAGCATGCAAGAGAACAGCAGCCGTCGAGCAAGAAAGGTGAGCAACAACAAAATAGACTTTAACCCGCAGATTGTAGGGGGCTGTGAAGCTGCTCCCAGCGAGCCTTCACGTCCTTCTTAACTTGGGTTCTTTATGTTGGTTTGAGTCCTTCAACCTCATGCATATGAATTTTAATGGCACTCATGCGAGCCCAGATCTTCCCAAGAGAAAGTTGTGGAGAGTCGACTAGTCGAAGAAGAACTACGATCGGCTCACACACGACTACCCATACCCTCACTGGCTTCCAAAGTTCATCGTCACAAACTAGGTCTCTAATCCCTGTAGCCTCACCTGCACAACCGTTCTTTGCCGCCCACTCAAGCCACCTACTGTCAGACACCATAGCTTGTAAGGTATCCCTCACAACGATGAGTCTTTGCAAGCAAAGGAAGTTACTAGCAAACCTCGTGGGTCCTGGCTTCAACAACTCTAGTTTATTTTCTAGCCTTGCCCCATGCTCACGGTAAAGAGCGTGAGGGATGTGGTGGTTTGCAACAAATTGGACCAAGTGCTTGAAGCTATCAATTATGCCCTCTAGCTCTTTCATCTTTCCTAGGTCTTTCAACAGCAGGTCCAAAACGTGCGCAGCACAAGGGGTCCAGTATATGTGCGGGTGCTTCTCGCGAACCACATTACAGCCAGCTACAATGTTAGCTGCAGAGTCTGTGCAAAGCTGTACGACATGGTCGGCGCCTATCTTCTCCACGGCCGCTAGCAGGTGGTTACCAATGTAGTCACCCGTTTTCCTTTCACCCTCTGTGTTGATAGCATCCATGAACATCTCAGTGCCTTCCACAACCATAAGCACAATAAGAAGAGGATGCCCGCATGGATCAGTCCACCCATCTGCTACAATGCTACAACCTTTCATTGGTAGCCCCATCTTCTGTTTCTTCTCCCAAGCTTCCATCTTCAACACCTTTTTATCTAGTAGGGTACTTCCGAGCGGCTTATCCTTCATCGGGACATACACTACACCCGTTTCTTGGGTGTATTTCCTGACTGCAACCAACATCTCCCTAAAGAACTCGCTACGAGCAACATTGAATGATGAACCAGTACCATAGAAGAAGCGAGCGACAATCTCATGGACAGCATCAGCATTCATGTTTTGGAACATGTCACTTATAGAGGTCTGTCCAGTCTCCCTGCCTAACGAGGGGGAGCCACTAGCACCAGACCCCATTCAAACACGCGCTTTCGTGCAGCTTGCATGGCACTCTTACTACGTCGCTTTCCCAAGACACCACTAGACGAACCATTAAAACGAGGAATCATGACATCTGGAACCTCATCAAGAACCTCCTCGCACTGACTAACATCCTTAAGTCCTCCCGTGAGATGGCCACGAATCCTGGTAACCCCAGCGACAAATTCGTTGAAGCAATAGTTGCACTTGACCTTCGGATGTGAATTCTTCGTCTTGGCTTCCACAACGATGGATACATGGGCCCACTCTGGACCAGATCTTGCAGCATCTGCTCTAGGGGGCAGACGAGCGGTTACTGCTCCAGTAGCCCCTCTCATTCCAGCAAGCGTTGCTCCACACGAAGTGGATGGTTGAGACATGATGCGCGTGAAACCTGCAATAACAAAGGAAGTAAATAAAGCAGTAAAAAACTAGGCTCAGTAATGAGAGCAACAACAGAGCAATAGTGAAGGCAACCATATACGAGCAGCAGCAGGGGCAAGCACAGAGAGAGCAACAACGGAACAGCAAGAGAGGTAAGCATAGGAGCAGCAGCAGAGCAAGCAAACAAAACAGCGACACTGGGGCAGGCAATTGCAATAGTGCACAGCCAGTCCGCCCCGGGAAAGCAACAAAAAAGGATTACGAGGGCTGCTACAAGCAAAAAACGAGACGGGGGCGGGCACCTGCAGCACAGCAGCAGCCAGCCCGCCCCGGGCAAGCAGAAACGCAATACAGGGACGGCCAGCTGCGGCACTGCAGCAGCCAGCCCGCCCCGAGCAAGAAGAAACACAACAGGGGGGCGGCCAGCTGCAGCACTGCAGCAAGCCAGCCACTCCCAAGCAAGCAAACAAACAGGGACACGGGGGCGGGCAGCTGCAGCACAGTAGCAGCCAGCCCGCCCCAAGCAAGCAAAAACACAATACAGGGGCGGCCAGCTGCGGCACTGCAGCAGCCAGCCCGCCTCGGGCAAGAAGAAACACAACAAGGGGGCGGCCAGCTGCAGCACTGCAGCAAGCCAGCCAGCCCCAAGCAAGCAAACAAACTGGGACACGGGGGCGGGCAGCTGCAGCACAGTAGCAGCCAGCCCGCCCCGGGCAAGCAAAAACACAATACAGGGGCGGCCAGCTGCGGCACTGCAGCAGCCAGCCCGCCCCGGGCAAGAAGAAACACAACAGGGGGGCGGCCAGCTGCAGCACTGCAGCAAGCCAGTCAGCCCCAAGCAAGCAAACAAACAAGAAAACGGGGGCGGGCAGCTGCAGCACAGTAGCAACCAGCCCACCCCAGGCAAGCAAAAACACAATACAGGGGCGGCCAATTGCGGCACTGCAGCAGCCAGCCCGCCCCGGGCAAGAAGAAACACAACAGGGGGGCGGCCAGCTGCAGCACTGCAGCAAGCCAACCAGCCCCAAGCAAGCAAACAAACAAGGACACAAACGGGCAGCTGCAGCACAGTAGCAGCCAACCCGCCCCGGGCAAGCAGAAACATAATACAAGGGCGGCTAGCTGCGGCACTGCAGCCAGTCCGCCCCGAGCAAGAAGAATAACAGGGGGGCGGCCAGCTGCAGCACTGCAGCAAGCGAGCCAGCCCCAAGCATGTGGGGCCATGTACAAGGGGGGGGGGGGGGGCAACGGACCAGTTAATTGAGGCGGATAACGGTGGCGCGTCAGTAGGCGCAAGGGCTGCCACCTTGCTCCTCTTGATCTTGTCCTACCCGACGCAAATATCAAACAAAATAAAGATTTAGTATATAAGGCAAAAACAAGTAGGACACGGTAGAAGAGGGAAAAGAACACCAAAAAAACAGCAACACGGGGGCGAGCAACTGCAGCAGTGCAGCAGCCAGCCCGCCCCGAGCAAGCAAAAATATAAAAAACAGCAACATGGGGGCGAGCAGAAGCAGCACTACAGCAGCCAGCCCGCCTCGGGGAAGCAAAAACACAACAACATGGGTGCAGGCAGCTGCAGCAATGCAACAGCCAGCCCACCCCAACTACAACACAAAAACAGGAACAAATTGGCAGGAGGCGGGCATCTGCAACACTGCAGCAGACAACCCGCCCCAATTAAAGCACAAAGACAAAGAAGCAGCCAGCAGGGGGCCGGCATCTACAGCACTGCAGCAGATAGTCCGCCCCGACTAAAGCAAAACAACAGCAACACGGGAGAAGGCAGTTGCGGCACTGCAGCAGCCAGCCCGCCCCCAAAAAGCAAAATTATATAAAAACAGCAACACGGGGGCGAGCAGTTCCGGAATTGCAGCAGCCAGCCCACCCAGACTAAAGCAAATAAGGGGCAAGCAAGGGGCTGGCCGTCTGCCTTGACCAAAGCAAGCAAGGGGCGGGCGGGCTGGTGCCCATCTAAACCCAAAAACAAGCAAGCAAGTGGCAGGCAACTGCAGCACAGCAGCAGCCAGCCTACCCCGACAAAAGCAAGCACGGGGTGGGCAGCTGCAGCACTGCAGCAGCCAGCCGGCCCCACTGAAACCACACAAACAACAAGCAAGCGGCGGGCAGCTGCAGCACTGCAGCAGCTAGCCCGCCCCGATTGAAACACAAAACCAACATGCAAGGGGCAAGCAACCGGCCCCGACAAGGAGCAAGCAAGTAGCGGGCGGCTGCAGCACTGCAGCAGCGCGCCCGGCTCGACTAAACCAACAAACAAGCAAGCAAAGGGCGGGCAGCTGCAGCAGGCCGCCCGCCCCGACATAACCAAAGAACAAGCAAGCAAGGGGCGGGCAGCAGCAGCAGCCAGCCCGCCCCGACTCAAGAAAAACGACACAAAAACAGCCAACAAGGGGCGGGCAGCTGCAGCAGCCAACCTCCCCCGACTCAAGCAAGAACAAAAGAACAATAGCCAGCAAGGGGCCGGCAACTGCAGCAGCCAGCCCGCCCCAACTGAAACAAGAAAGGGGCAAGCAAGGGGCAGGCAGTTGGCCCCAACCAAAGCAAACAAGGGGCGGGCGACTGCAGCACTGCAGCAGCCAGCCCGCCCCGACTGAAACAAGAAAGGGCCAAGCGAGGGGCTGGCAGGTGCTACTCAAAAAGTCGACAAAACAAGCAGGCGGCAGGCAGCAGCCCATCACAGACAGTTACTCCCGAGCCTGTGAGTGTGAGAGTGCAAATTGAACCTGATGCACGTTTAGGAGGAAGGACAGTTGCGCGTCAAAAGTTGCAAGGGTTGCCAGAGGACTCCTTGTCTTGGCCTGCTTCCCACAAAAGCAAAGCACGAGGAGAAGTCAGAAAAGCCAATTAGCTTCTAGCAAGCAGTATAGGACAAGACAACAAGCACTAATTGACAAAACAGAAGCAGATGACAGCAACCTGTAAGCATAGCAACAAGGAACAACAAGAGCAAAGTACAGGAGCGGACAAAAACCGAGGTCGTAAAACGAGTCGAAACAGTAACTTACCACCGAATGAAGCTGAAGAATGACATGAATGTCGCTGCAAAGATGTTTAAGTAGGCCTTGGGCTTTGGCCTCAAATGGGTTCGTGCCTGTGCATTGAACCAGATTTGGCAAATATGAAACTTGAAAGCGGGGGTATTGTTTGGCACAATATTGGTGGCTGAGTTTTGCAAATTTCTGAAAGTTCCCGCCGGTGCAAAACTTGCCACATTGTACTTTAAACTTTCAATTGCGTCAATTGACGCGTTGTTTGGACTGACGAGTGAAAGAAGCCGACGCTCACACACGTAAACTACGTCAAAACGTCAATGGGCGGCGCGCACGAGTGAAGCTCATCTAGTTCGCTTAGTTCGAGCGAACCGACTCAGTTCGCTTAATTAAGCGTACGAAGGTCGGCCAGTTCGGCGAACGGCGTAACCGGGCCCAAAATGGCACAGGCAGCCGGGCATGAGCGGGGCCCTAAGGTATCATCGGGCTCGAACAGGTCGAACGAGCGCGGAAGCTGAGCAGACTGCTCAAGCATCCGCCCGTGGTCGGGTCCTAGGGCTGGGACATCCCGTCCCTCCGCGGCAGCCACACGGCGATCGTGAATTGCATGGACGCCCACGACCAGGTCGCCGTCCTCATCCTCAGTCACATTACGTGCATGGTCAGGAGGGAGGGGGAACCGGGAAGGGTAGGTGGAACCAGGCCCACGAGGCGGCAAGAAATGCAACCCGACAAACTGAGCAGGAGTAAGATCCGACTGCGACCCTACGCGACGATGCATGTCCGGCATGCCAGCTTGCATAGCAGCCAACTGCTGGCGCATAAAGAAATCCTGCGCTGTGGGGTTAGAGTTAGAGTTAGAGGTAGGGTTAGGGTTAGGGTTAGGGTTCGGGCGAGAGACCCCAGCCTGGTATGCGGGGGAGAATGAAGTGGGAGCAGGTGAATAGGAAGGGGAGGACCCTGCAGGGCAACTATGCGAAGACGGAAACCCCAAGACCCCCGGATAAAAACTTGGAAAGGCAGATGGTGGGGAAGCATAGTAAGATGGCACCTGGGCTGGAAGAGCGCCATTGAGCCCTGCAAGCGGCACTGTGCCCTTCTGGGGCTTGAAGGACCATCCCGACGGCGCCAAATGGGGATGAAGAAGGAAACACTTCTCCACCAAGTGCCCCTTCTGGCGGCTGTAGTCGCACACTGGAACCACCCGCTTGGGCGCGGCGGCAGGTCCCGCTCCTAGGACGGCCGTGGAAGCTGGCGAAGTGGGTACCTGCACTACATGCACTCCCACAGCCCCGCCCTTAGCAATTCTACACTCGACTTGAGACGCAGCCTGCACCATCTCTATCTGCTCCGCCCACTTGCAAACCTCGTGTACACTCCGCTGTGGTATAGCAGTGAGAGCAAGCTGATGATTAAGGGTCTGACACAGGAGGTAGACGCAGAGAACGCACTGATGAACTTAATGCAAGCCTGAGTCACATCCACATACATACCCGTATCCTCCCGCAACTGCTCGAATCGCTCGTAAGCCATGTTAGGCGTCTTACGCGCAGAACGCACAAATACCCTCGACTCATCCTGTCGAGAACAGGTGTTAGCAGGAAAATGCTGACGAAACATCTGCAGAAGAGTGTCAATGCGATCCAAGACAGCTCCAAGTACGGGACCATGCAAAGGAAGAACAATGCCCAGCACTGCCTTCTGCAGGCGCTGTTGCATGGACCGATGATGGCGATCCACCACTCGCGCCGCCTGCTGCTCCACGGCAGTGGCATATGCCGGTAGAGCGAGCTCAACTGGTCCAGGTCCTGCCGGTTCTACGGCAGCCCCCCCATGAAGTGCAAGTGCTCCCCCTTCACCCCCAGCCGGATCGAGCCCCGCAGTTGTGACAATTACTGCAGCGGCGGCAGCGTCTAGCGCGGCAGCCATGGCGGCTGCAATAGCAGCAGCTGCAGCTGCTACTCGAGGATGGTCCGCCGGCGGGACTGGAGGAGCCTCGACGATGGGAATAGGGATGGCCCCAAGCTCAACGTTCAGTACCGTCTGGACGATGTTCGCTCTGAACCTCTGGTAGAATAATAACGCCTCCCCGCCCAGAAGTGAAGGTAACGTGTCGAAAAACAAGTTACGCGTGAGGTCATGGTTACGAGCACGCATCATCGCCATCGAAGCGTCAATCTTAGATTCCAATGCCACGATGGAAATGCCATCGGAGTGTCTCGTGTAGGTCTGAGAAAGCAACGCGGAAGTAGCCATAGTAGAGAACTCCTCAAAACCCAACAAAAACTTCTCCCCGGCAAGCTCTAGCTCATGTGCTAATTTGCGTCCCTCAAGCAAAGGCACGGGCTCGAGGGGGAGGGGAACGGCCAATGCAGAAAGGGGAGCTAGTGAGACCCGAGGAAACAATTTTGCACTTACCAGAGGTGCTGAGTGGAACGAAGAAAACAAGTCAGAGGGTCCGTCTACAATCCCGATAGTAGACTCCTCTCCCCTAATGCCAGAAGAAGACAAGTCAGGTAGCAATTTACGGTGATACAATGCGCCACTCCTTGTGCGTCTCGGCGTGTGCTGCATGCAAACCTGCACAAGGCGGATAGCCGGCGTCCACTACACCCAGACCCAGCGAATGCGTGACTAGGAAGGGCGACAAAGCGCCGGCTCCACGACCGAGCGAATTGGGTGAAGGACGGCAAGCAAACGCCTAGCAACGGCGTACGTGGCGAGGTACCTGGCCTCACTCCACAAACTACCAAAAGGATGGCGGCCGCAAATGGCGGCTGCCGCTACCACTAGCACAGTTTTGACGCAGCTGCGCTGCACGTAGCTGCTGTTGGCGGGACTGCAGTTGACGCAGCTGCAGCTGAACAGCTACTACTGACGCAGCCGCAACTGACGCGTCAGCTGCTAACAAAGCTACTGCTGACGCAACCGCAGCCGACGCGGCAACTGCTGACGCAGCTGGAAACAGCTGCTGAACACAAATGCCGCTGTAGCAGCCGCAGCTGGCAAAGCAGTTGCTGACGCAGCTGGCGCACTTGACGTTGGCGCAACTGTTGTTGACGCAGCCGCAACCGACGCAACGGCTGCTGACGCGGCCGTAACTGATGCAACCGCAGCCGACGCTGCAACTGCCAATGCAATTGGCGCTGTTGATGCTGACGCAGCTGCAGCTGACGCAACAGCTGCTGACGCGATCGTTGCTGGTGCTGCAGCTGCAACTGCAGCAACAGCTGCTGACGCAGCCGCAACTAACATTGCAGCTGCTGACGTAGCTGCTGCTGACGCAACCGCAACTGATGCTGCAGCTGTTGACGCAGCTGAATCAACAGCAACTGACGCAGCTGGCATAGCTGACACTGGCGTAGCTAACGCTGGCGCAGCTGCTGCCGACGCAGCTGCAGCTAATGCACCAGCTGCTGATGCTACCGCAGTTGATGCTGCAGCTGCTGATGCAACTAACACAGCTGCTGAGGCAGCTGCTGCTGATGTAGCTGCAACTGGACAGTTTGCAAAAACTTACACACACTCGCAAAACTTACCCTCCCACGCCCAAACACGCACACAAAAACCCAAAGGGCGTGCAATCTGGCCAATAAGGGCCGGGATTGCCCACACACAAACACTAACAATCCCCTCCGCCCCAATCGGCCCACACAACACTAGCTAGCACGCAAGCAAGGATGTGCCCGATTCGAGGAGAAGCAAACACAAGCAACTAACAACACACAAACGCGCCCGGCCTAGGTGACTAACCGGTAGGTATCAAGGTCGAGCAACCGGCTCAAGGGATGAGCTGGCTCCTAACTAATGCGCACAAGGGATGCAGCCTAGAGCTCAAACGACACACACACGCAAGCACACAATGCTAGCACATAGTGCACGCAACCGGTCCTATTGAGAGGCCGGTCCTAAAAATTTACGACGTGTTCTCACAGGTTGCAACGTGTGGCTTTGATGCTCCACGTGCTCACGATTAGCGCAAGCAAGCTCCGCGCACGAGATCTCTCTCCTCGTGAAGTCGTAGGACGGCTTTCGCCACTAGAGTAGCTCCACCCGTCCCTAGCATTACTATTAACTAATCCGTTTATACGGATTAGTTTTGTACGTAAACAAGCCAAGGCAGAGCAGTACCACCTAGGGCGTGAGTGCACGAACCCACTATGTCGAGCAAACTACTGGTGGAAAGCTATGTTATGGCCGCGAGAAAGAATGGGGTGTTCGCGACTAAATGTGAGGGGTGATGAACACTACGAGTGACCTACACATAGAAGTGAGGAAAGCAAGAGTGGGTAAGCACACACCACGAGCATTTAGTCACATAGAAACAAATATCATCTCACTCATAAAAACGAACATACAAAACTAACACCGAAATGGTGTTAGCTCGCGGCCTAAGTAGCGTGCTCTCGAATGCTATGCCCGGTGCCTACAAAAACTCACTAAACTTTAAAGTCTCCGATGAACGTGTCATCGTGTCATCTCACACAAATCCACAATAAATTAAATATGAAAAAGAAGGGAACCTAGTGGTCAACACACACACGTACAACTCAACGACTATGGCAAAAAAAGGAACCCGACACCCCAATGTCCCCTACTCTCCCTAACCCCTAGCAATCCTTGGGCATACCCATGGGGATTTCCTATGGTACAGTGATGATGTAGCCATGGACCATGGGGGATCCCCCTCGGTACCCGCGCCGACCCTTCAAGCGAGCGAACCTGAGGGTCGACCTCCACACATGTGGGCGGTAACACCATGTGCGGAGGTAAAGAGAGTGCGCGTGATCTGGGAAGAGCCTCACAACTGCTCAAAAGCAGAACCTCGTGAGCAGATCCTAGGTCCCAGGGTCCACCACCAGGGCACATAGACTAGACCATCCTCACCTATCGCCCTAACCCAACTAACCACTAGAGCTTGCAAGTAACCCTCCACCCTCAAGGAACAACTAGACACCCAAAGGGGACTCGACAAGGACGGGCACGACAAGGAGCACTTTGATAATTTCAATGGTGCTCCCATTTGGGCCACCATGGCCCCTGATTTTGTCATGCACACCGATGCTAGCGTGACCACATGGGGCGCAGTATTGAGGTCGGTTTCCTCATGGCAGACGTGGGAATTGTTGGACCCACTCCCTGCTGCTAGCATTGGGGGATCGTCAACATTAAGGGAGATACTTGCCGCTAAGGCAGCGTTGGATAAGGCCATTCAAGTGATAGGCGGGCGACAAGTGCTCTTGCGCGTCGACAGCCAAGCAATGTATAATGTTTTGAAAAAAGGCGGCTTGTCTAAGGCAGATCCAACAGATGCTTGTGCTCAAGTATTTGGTATTAGTCTTCGACACCAGCTCAACTTGTTCGTAGAGTGGATTCCTAGGGAATTGAATGCAGTGGCAGATGAGCTCTCCAAGCGAAAAGACTTGGACGATTTTTTCCTCCGACCGGAGGCTTTTCAAAGACTAGAAGCAAAGTGGGGGCCGCATTTGGTCAATAGATTTGCCACAGCAAGTAACACGCGCCTGCCGAGGTTCAACTCTAGGTGGCTAGAGGTGGGCGCTGAGGCCATCAATGCCCTCACCGAGCAAGGGGCAGGTGAAAATAACTATTGTTTTCCACCACCTCAGAAGGTCGCTCCAGTAGTCGACCACGTACTGCGATGCAAGGCCAAATGCACGCTAGTGATACTCCAGTGGCAGTCAGCCAATTGGTGGCCGCGGTTGCTAGATAGCGACGCGGAGTGGATAGATTGTGTGCAGGCAATCATTACGCTAGGCTATAGCTCCACAATTTTGTTGCTTGGCACAGACGAGGCTGCGTTTGGGGGCAAGGGCATCCATCAATGCATGGTGCTAGCCTTACACCTGGGTGTATGAGGTGTTGAGCAAAATACCAACTTCTTGAAAATCCGGCATTACAAGCCTTGGAAGCCACGAGCGTGGACGTGTTGCTCCACACTATCGCGCCTACCAGTCTGCGTATATACAACACTTACAGGAGGCGTTTTCAACGGTGGTGCGAAATACATAAGTTGCAAGATCTTCCGGCGTCAGTCAAGGTGGTCAGGCTCTACTGCTTGTATCTCATCCAAGAGCGTGTCACCTGGTCTACGTACCACTTGTCATCAGCTGCAATTTTTTGCGTGCATCGCTTAGCTGAGCTACCTAGCCCACATCGCACGACAAAATCAGTGCCCTTAGGAAAACAGCGCAAAGGTTGCTGCCCAGACCCAAGCACACCATGATGCCAGTTGCACCCTCCACCCTCACTGCAAATTTGACTGAATGCACGAAATCAAGCCATATGGCAGTTTGGAGACTTTTGACAAATCGCAAAGAATTGTGACAAATCGTTTCGCGCCGCATTGGCATAGTCACATCTATTCAACTTTTTGTATAGATGTGATTGTTTGTAGTCACGTCTACGAGTTTCCTCGAATATAGACGTGACCGGCCGCGCAGTTGCGAATAGTCGCGTACACGTCGTTTCGTGATGACCACGTAGTTCGTAAAAATTACTTTGCCAATTGGTTAGGTGTGAACGTTTTAAATGAGGAGTCGCGGGTTCAAAACTTTGCATAATCAACTCGTTTGACTTTTCGACTTTGTTCGGGTTAACGACTTGTCGTTAATCTGTTATCAGTGATTGTGCATTATTCAAAGTAATGTCAATCAAAATAGCTTAATCGATCCGTAAATAATAATTTAGTTTTCATCTCACAATTATTCAAAGTACGTTATGAATAATTATGTCGGACTAATGCGAAGTGGTCCAATTACTTTACGACGCTTTTTGCAATAGCATCTTGGTCGTTTCGCTAATCGACCACCAATTAGTCGGCACACACTTGTGACAGATAATATATCAAGATGCAATCATTTATCGAATAATATATTGATAAACAGCATAACGTATATTACGTAATTGGGAAAACGTCCCAAATACGCCTAAAATAGCTCAAATCGTTACACTCCTCCCCCCCTAAAAGAAATTAACGTCCTCGTTAAGCCTCCTCTTTTAAGTTTGGTGTGTCAATACTGACCGTAATCAGCGGAAAACACTGGTGAGCAAAATGGACTATGCATCTTCACAAGGACGTAAAAAGAGCGTATATTTGTGCACGTCTCTTTTGCGTTTGTTCATTGCATTACGACTTGTACCAGGTAGCACACTTGCCGTGGCATAGAGCTTGCTGAGCAAAAGCCCATCGTACCTAATACTGTTTGAACCAGGTCACTACAATCATGTAGGATTTGTCTTGAAGTTCGTACGATTCCCCACTGGAGTCGTAATCAAGCCATTTGATCAAAAGCTCCCTTGGGAGGCTCATGACGGGTGTAGTGATGTCGTGAGACGTTCCCTCCATCCCAGGATGTGACCCATTTGACTAAATGCACAAAATCAAGCCATATGGCAGTTGCAAGGCTTTCGACGAACCTCGACAAATCGTGACGAATCATTTCACGCCAAAAAGGCGTAGTCGCGTCCTTTGAATAGACGTGATTGTTCGTAGTCACATCTAAACTTCTTGTGAAGTAGACGTGACTATTCGTGGTGATGTCTTCAATATTTTTCAATAGACGTGACCGTTCGTCGTGCGCACATGCTTTCGTCATGACCAAGTAGTAAAATTACTTCGCCAATCGGTTAGGTGTGATTGTCTGATTCGTCTCAAACAAAGGGTCGTGGGTTCGAATCCGCATGGATGCAAAGTAACTTTTCATAATTATTTTGTTTGAGTTTTACGACTATGTTTGGTTTAACGACTTGTCGTGAATCCAAAAGCAATGACTGTACATTATCCGAAATATGACGATCAATCATAAACATGGCACTTTGCTTACGCACTTACTGGGAAGCGAGTTCTGAGAGACAAAAGAGGCACGAAGGGGTAGTCTCGCATTTGATACATGAGAGGGATGGGACTTGCACCATCGTTGCCAGCTTGAGAAGAGAAGAATCGGGTGTGGAGACGAGTGTAGGTGAGTCGTCACGTCTCTCACGCACGGACAAGGCAGTTCGATTGAACAATGCTCATGCACGTGCTGCTGAAGAGCAGAATATTGCGAGCCCCCCTATGTCACCTTTCCAAAAGGAGTTGGCCTTTGAGGATCAGGGAACATAAGTGCCAGACTTGGAGGATGAAGAAGGTTGCCCCATCCTTCCCCAGCAGCAGGTTAGTCGTGTCACTTGGGACCTTTCTCTAACACACGCGCAAGAATGCAGGCCCTTGAGAGGAATCTTTGCTACTCATGCCCGTACAGCAGACACCCCTTCACTTCAACAGAACACATTAGGCGATTTGTGATACAGAGTATTATGGGGAGCATGGTAAGAAACAATTTGAGAAACAGGTGCATGCCGACAACGCTGCCACAGCACATCTGCTCTCGCCAAACTGTAAAGAGAGGGTTGCTTTGTCCTTGGCTCAAGTGGGTCTGTTGCATCGCGGAATGTTGAGCCAGTGGCCAGTTGGATTTTTCTATGCATTGCATTAACGCCATTGAGTACAATCGCCGCAAAGTTTTTTGATGTGTGCTTGATTGCCTACTGTGACGCTGTTTTGAGGCTTCTTCAACAGCAATGCAACCGTCCCTTGTAGCAAAACGAGGTGTGGGCGGTCGTGGGAGGACTATCACCCCTTGCAGCAACTATTGGGTCCGCGTGAATGCGTTGCAACATAGTGGTCGGCCGAGGGTGAACGAGGTTATGGAGTTTCCAGAGGACTTGAAATACAGGGGTTATATCAATGCGAAGGTGACCGGCCTCCAGCATCATGAAGGAAGGGCGATTCTCGACGAGGTAAGTCAAGCAATTTCGCACTCGGTAAATACAAGTAGCTCATTCTACTTATGCTCCCTATAATAACTTCAATGTGTCGTTGTATCGACCTTGAGCAGGTTTTTCCTCTGGCCAGGGTGCCCACCAACCACAAGGACTACAACTCTTTGCCAGACCTTCCACAATATCATTGTGTTTGTTCTCCATACTTTGGGAGCGACTAGTTTGAGACCTGGTCTCAGCTACCATGCAAAAATTGTGATAAGAGCTCCGATATAACCGAAATGAATGAACTTACCAATAAGCGATTAACAATTCATAAAGATCTTTGTATCAACAAGTAATCCTCTTTGAATTTTGTGGTGTGCTTATTCAACAGCCAAGACCACATGGCTAGTGTAAGCAATACTCATGAGTCAAATGCAAGTAAACAAGCATCAGTCATGCAATAAGTAAACTTATACGTAAGCAAGTTTAGAAGACAGTTCGCTTTAATGGCTTCTCGCCTTGGATTCAGATATCTCTCAATATGCGATATAAAAAGAGTACGCCTCATTTTTGAATGCTGAACTTGAGAGCACAACCTAACCTATGTACATGGAATGAGTTTATTGTTCAACGGCAAGTGCGATGGCACCGCCTACCCGAGAGTTAACCACGTCGGAAGGACCTCGGCTAACCAAATCCACAACCATTTCCCATCATCCCAAATCGCCATCCCACCCAAGGGTGTCCTCTTGCCATTCATCTAGCATATTACACTTAGATGCATATCTTGGAAGTTCACTGACACCAAGTACGGCAGTCGGCTGACTGTCAAAGAATGTGTCAACAAGCTGACCTTTGTTGACTTTAGCCTGCAACTCTCGGCTAAGGCATTATCTTGAATAATACTACAAGTTTAGCAGACTTAATATCTACTAAAATACAGTAAACTGAACTAATTAACTATATTAATTAAATGAATAGGATATCTAGCAATATACTAATTCATTACACATATCTTGACTAAATATCGCCATCAACCTGATCAGGCACTCCCACGCTTTGGGTGCGAAGTACATGGGCACTCCATCCTCCAGCAGTTTCAGATCCTCATGCACGATGACCCGCATCACCTCGTCGTCTTTCGCCTGCTTGTTGCTGAAGCATATGACCCTTGTGCTGTTGGATTTCTAGGGGGCGCTGTTGTCCAGAGTCTGACAGCGGAAGTATATCCGCACACACTTTTGTGTTTTTTCTTAAACACTCCAAAATCGTCTGCAAACACGCTTATCACGAGGTTGACAATC
Source organism: Mesotaenium endlicherianum (assembly GCA_009602735.1). Taxonomy (NCBI): domain Eukaryota; kingdom Viridiplantae; phylum Streptophyta; class Zygnematophyceae; order Zygnematales; family Mesotaeniaceae; genus Mesotaenium; species Mesotaenium endlicherianum. Next base: position 947,448 of record WELA01010285.1, read on the forward strand.
GGCAGCACGGATTTGGGGCCTGCGTCTCCTGCAAGAGCCCCCTCGATGAGAGGCTTCTTCACCGTTCCATCCTCCTCTATTTGTCCGATGCACCACAAGGTGAACACACCTACTACAAAGTAATCTACATATTATGCGATGCATTGTAACGACCTCTAACAGGTCCTGTCCGCATGTAGCACCTGCCCTGCGTGAACCTTGACACGCTCCTGGGAGAGCAACACTGCCGCTCTGTTTTGGCCACCTAGGTTGGGATTACAACAGACCAGCAATTGCCCTACCGCGACAGACATGCCGTCTTTGTGTGTCTGTCCACACAATCTTGCGCACCACGATCACGTGGACATCCGCCGCTCCTCCATCTCTGCGCCACGTCACGCTTTAGAGACGTGTCAGCTTTTGATGTATAACTCCACTACACGTGAGACAAAAGTGGAGAGAGTGAAAGCGGGGAGAGAGATGTGAGAGAGGGTGTTAATGCCTGTGTGCGTGAGAGAGAGAGAGAGAGAGAGAGAGAGAGAGAGAGAGAGAGAGAGAGAGAGAGAGAGAGAGAGAGAGAGAGAGAGAGA
>WELA01010285.1:948244-962227 GCA_009602735.1 Mesotaenium endlicherianum
GAGAGAGAGAGAGAGAGAGAGAGAGAGAGAGAGAGAGAGAGAGAGGGGGTGAGAGATGCAAACAAGGGGAGAGAGAGAGAGAGGAAAACGGGAGTAAGACATGCAGAGGGTTGAGAGGGAGACCAAACAAGAGAAGAGGGGGGAGAGTGCAGGGATTTAGCAGGGTAAGAGAGAGAGAAAAGGAGAAAGAGAAAGATAGAGAGGGAGAGGAGAGAGAGAGGGAGAGAGAGAGACCGAGAAAACAAGAGAAAGATATCTGGAGTTGTGGAGCTAAAGAGAGATAGAATGGGAAAGCATTCAAGTTAGGGGGCATGAGCAAAGGTGCAACTTTTACTCACCGGGTGTGTCAGACAGGACCAGCAAGAATTCCCCCAATTTCACTATTCCCAAGTTCCGAACAGGGCAAGTGGACACCTTGAGAGCGCGTGTTCTATGTACCAACTAGAATTATACACTCGAGTCACTTTACCATCCACTAGATCTTTTGCCTTGTAATGAAGCTCCAAACAAAACTCAGTGTCTCTTAAAATTGCTCTCAGACTTGCGGTGATGAGCTTCAACCACAAAATCGGTGGACCCCTCTCAATGGGTAGATCGTCCCCATCTTCCACCGGGGGCACATTGTCAGGTGCCTCCATTATTCTGTCCACGAGGTCCATGTCCTATAGTCTCCTGTGTATGCTGTTCTCCACCGTCATCGTGCAGAAGGCCTCCTCTTTGGTGCTGAAGAGGCCAATGTTGGGATGATAATTGGAAGTAGCCCATCTTTGCCTTCGGGTTCCCGATTTGTACACCTTACTAATGATGTAGTGGCAAAAGATTGTGAGATTTCTGAAGAGTCCAACCATCCCGTCCAAACTATAATCTCTCAGACGATCCTTTACGCCTTGAAGGTCCCACTCATCCTCCTCCTTTGCACCTCTTTCTCTCCTCTGGCCAACAGCGCCCCCTACAACACCTCCTGCTGGCCCCCGTCCAAGGCCAGCACCTGCAACCTCCTCTGCTGGATCCATTTTGTGCCCCGCTGCCTCGTCACCTCTTGCACCACCACCGTTCAGCTCCGCGTGCTCCTCACCAGCTCCTGCGTCTCCTGCTTCAGTAGGCACGTTCCTCCCTCTGTGAGGATTGACTTTATCCTCAGCCTTCTGTAAACCTGCTCAAGGACCGAGGTCAGGTACACATGCATGGCAAGCACAAAACTCCTCGAGTCTCTGCATGAAAGGAGTCAGTTGACAAACGTGATTGGGCAGGCACTTTATGTTGTATTTGTTGGCGCACGCGGTACACACTAAACGCTCGAGTCTGTTCAATTGGAACCTTCTTGCCTGCCTCCCACGAGCACCTCCGACCCCAAGGTCAAGTACTTTGTCCATTTTCCTAACCACACGCCTTGCTAGCAGCAGGCAGCCATGAAGGCTCCACCTCCAAGCAATGAGAAGCTCCTTGGGACTCTGTAAAGATTCATCGTTGAACATTCAATTCGGCGCCGTTGTCGACGACGCGTACACCTCTAAAATTTGTTGCCAAGACACTAGTTTTGGCTCAAGCGCAGAGAGTACGACGGATAATTGGACCATTGTACAACGACCTACTCCGTTCCGTCACGCCCTCATTCAACAATGGTCTCTCCTCCGCACCACCTCGGTCCACCACCATTAATTCCACAATTAAACGGTGGCCTTCAGCATGCCTTACAGCATAAGGAGCAGTTTCACTTCACTGTATAGAGCACACATTGCCCCACATGCTCAGTATATATCTTAATTTTTGCACTCACATTTGCGTCCGCCATGGCGCAAAAGCCGCAACATGATGTCGTTGCCGACGCACACAGGCTTAAAAACACGTGAGTTAGAGGAAGAGTTTGCAGGACGAGCAGCTTAGACTTCAAAAAAAGTGAGAAGATGAGAAATTTTTAGAGAGGGAAATAACTTTGCTCAAGCTAGCTAATACTAGATTGTCCAAGGAGGCTAAGGACATGGCACTATTCTTACGGACATACCGCAAAGCACGTTTTGAGAGGCAAAAAAATGCATTTGATGCACAAGAGGGAAGGGCTCTGCACCATCGTTGCAAGTCCGAGAAGAGAAGAACCGGGTGTGGGGACGGGTGTAGATGAGTCGCGACGTGTCTCAAGCACGGACAAGGCTATTGCAGCAAAGAATGCTCATGCAAGCTGAAAAGGGGCAGAGTGCCCTAATGGAAGCGTAGTGACTCACGAGGAAAAGAACTAGTTGCAATCATACTAAAGAGTGCAACGGCATGTCACTAAGAAAGCTTAGGAAAGTAGCAAGAATTTGCTCACAAATGATGTAGAATGAACGATCTTGTCATTACAAACCCGTAGAAATTTACAGAAGTGAAAACTGATAAGAACTGAAGTAGTTATGTCTATTTATAGTTTTCTACGACGGCCGCTCGCCCCTAGGCGAGAGGGCCGCTTAGCAACGGATTTTCCTAAGCGTTTGTCAAATCGTCCCTTCCAGAATATTCGTGAGAAAGCCAAATCAGTCTCATCTGACGTGTCGGGCCAATTTGACGTCCACATGCATGCATTGAAATATCTAGAATATACTACTTTAGACGCGCTAGGCTAATCCGAAACTTCTAAGTAAATTGACCTAATCGACACTCCGCGTCAGCCGAACTTACGTGAAGGTTCGAATTCACTCCAACCGGCCAGATCGCTCAACGCTGTCAGTGAATCCGACGGTCGCGCTCACCGCGAATTAAGGAGAGTCGTCAACCGATCTCAAAACTAATTAAAGTTTGGAAATCCATAACTCTCTTAAAACTTAACCAAATTCAATGAACTTTATACTAAAATGACCACAAAAATAAAGTCCACGCTTCTATGCTATCAAAATATACTTTAAAGGAACTCAAAAATGCACTTTGTAAACCTATGACCTTACATCATCCCCCTCCTCAAGATGCGACGTCCTCGACGCATTTTGTAGGTAATGCCTCAACTTACTCTTACAATGAGTCAAGTTGGCCTCTGGCTCCCAAGTGTTGTCGTCCGCGTGGTAGCCTTTCCACTTGACCAGATACTCTTGAACAAGTCGTTGACCTCGCTTGACTCGTCGATCGCCGACAATCGCCTCCACTTCATACTCCAATACATCCTCGATCTCGACCGGTGGTGACGGTGTAGGTAGTCGTCCTGGATGTCCTTCATTCGGGTCAACGTATGGCCGCAAAAAATTGACATGGAACACATCATGGATACGCCAGCCTGAAGGAAGTTCCAACTTGTAGGTCACTAGATTAACCTGCTTGAGCACCACAAAAGGACCCGTGAACCGTGCCCGCAGTTTCCTTTTGCCCGTGGAAGGTAGATTCTCTGTTGACAAGAGTACTTTGTCACCCACATGGAATGTCACTTCCCTCCTGTGCTTGTTAGCATGCTTGACCCGCTCTTCCTGTGCCTTTCGAATACACGTCTTTGCAATATTCCAAGTGTTGGCCATTTGCTCCATAAAAGCTTGTGTAGTAGGAACCTGAGTCTCCTTGGCCTTCTCCAACAAGATGTTCCTTGGATGATATACTTCTCTCCCATAAACCATAGCGAATGGTGACTGCTTGGTCAATCCTTGCATGCTGTTGTTGTAGGCAAACTCCAATCCTGGCAACTTCCTGTCCCACTCTAAAGGTTCTTCCATAGTGAAACTCCTGAGCACCTCTTGCAGAGTTCTGTTGAGCCTCTCACTCTGCCCGTCTGTCCGAGGATGATAGGAAGTGCTCATACTCAGCTTGGTCCCCATCAAAGTAAATAATGGCCGCCTGAAGTTGCTAGTGAACCTTGGATCTCGATCTGAAACAATCACCTTTGGCAACCTATATAGCCTGAAAATATGATCAAAGAATAGTCGTGCCACATCTGCTGCCGTACAAGTTCCTTACATGGGAATGAAGTGAGCCATCTTGCTGAGTCTCTTAGACACAACCCATACTGCATCGTGCCCTTGACCACTCACTGGTAAAGATGTGATAAAGTCCATAACAATCTGCTCCCAAGTATACTCTGGAATAGGTAGGGGCTGCAATGTACCTCCCTTCTTTTGATTTGGTGTCTTGTTACGCTGGCACGCATCGCAACTCCTGATCCACTCCTCGATGTCCTTGTCCATATTTCTCCAATAGTACTCCCGCTTTAGCATGCTTGCCATCTTCTTGCTTCCAAAATGTCCAGCATATAAGCAATCATGATGCTCCGCGAGTAGTAAGTCTCGTAGCTCCTTGATGTAAGGTACCACCACTCTCTTGGAATCACCATAATACCATATGCTGTCCTTCTTCTGCATACTCAAGTTGGACTCAGCTGCTCCATCATCAGCAAACTTTGGGTCCTCCCTATAACCAATGTAAGGTCATATGTTTATAAAGTGCATTTTTGAGTTTCATAAAAGTATGTTTTGATTGTTTATTAGTGTAGAGTGCTTTTTTGTGGTTACTTTGATATAAAGTTCATCGAATTTGGTCAAGTATTGAGAGAGTTACGGATTTTTGAAGTTTAATTAGTTTTGAGGTCGGTTGACGACTGTCCTTAATTCGCGGTGAGCGCGATCGTCGGATTGACCGACAGCGTCGAGCGATCTGGCTCGTTAGAATGAACTCGAACCTTCACGTAAGTTCGGCTGACGCGGAGTGCCGACTAGGTCGATTTACCTGGAAGTTTCGGTTTAGCCTAGCGCGTCTAAGATAGAATATTCTAGTAATGTCGATGCATGTATGTGGACGTCAATTTGGCCCGACACGTCAGATTAGACTGATCTGGCTTACTCACGAATATTCTGGAAGGGACAATTTGACGAACACTCAGGAGAATCCGTAGCTTCCTCCTAGGGAGGAGCACTTGGGCAGAAAATTATAAATAGGCATAACTTCTTTGTTTCTCATCAGTTTTCACTTCTGTAAGTTTCTACGGGTTTGTAATGACAAGGCCTTTCATCCTACATCATTTGTGAGCAGTTTCTTGCTACTCAAAATGTTCAGTATTTTTCCTAAGCTTTGTTAGTGATATGCCGCTGCACTCTCTAGTATGATTGCAACTAGTTCCTTTCCTCGTGAGTCACTACGCTTCCTCTAGGGCACTTTGCCCCTTTCATCTGGTATTGGAGCAGGGCTAGTTTGCATATTATATTATGGAGTCGCAGTCGGCAACTAGAGGAGGCGAACATGTCGAGCATATTGAGCGCGTGGAGCAGACGGCACCACCTTTGTCAAGGGAGCAACAAGAGATGCAGGCGATGTTGAGGAAGATGGCAAACGCAATTGGAGGAGAAGTCTACACCCAGTTTCAACAAAATATGCGCGCGGAGGTGGAGAGAATGGTGCAAGTTGTTATGGGGAACGCCGCTTCGACGAGTTCGGCACCTGCACCTGTTGTGCCACCAATTCATATTAACCCAGTGGTGCAACCAGTTATTCCACCCGCATTGGGAGTGCGTGCGCCGAAGCCTGAAGTGTATACTGGAGAGCGTGGATTGCCGCCTGTTCATCAATGGAATTTTGGAGTGAAGTTTATGGAGTATTCTGCGCTCACGCCCGACAGGCAAGTCGCCTTTGTCATAACTTTGCTGCAGAAGAGTGCTGGAGCTTGGTATGAGCGACAGGAGCAGCTGTCTGGAGTTCTTGCTACTGTNTTGCTATTGTTGATCAGCTATTTGAAGGCTTGAAGAGGCAATTTCAACCTATTGCACCTAAGGCTACCGCTTGAGATCTATAGGTGCGCCTTCGTCAACGAGGAAGCATTCAGGAATATGTATCGCGCTTCAACGAACTGGTGCTTCAATGTCCATCCATGCACGAGTCAGAGATGATGGACAAGTTCAAGAGAGGACTCAAGCAAAGTGTGGCCAAGGCAGGGGCGCTCAAAGACCCTACCAGTCTTGGAGAAATAATGGCATTGGCAACCAGGGTTGACGCTCTGGAGTATAGTCAGAGGCAGTGGGGCAGCCACAACTTTGAAGGATATCGACACTTTGGATCTCAAGCGCCAAGCACGAGTGTTCAAGGTCCAGTAGCTATGGAGTTGGGACTTGTTCAGTACCAGCGCAGCCAACAAAATTTTAAGCCAAGAGGACCCTGCTATAATTGTGGCAAGCTTGGACATTTGGCTCGAGACTGTCATGTGAAAACAAAGCAACCTCAACAACAGGAAAAAGGAGGACGCCAGTAAGTCGTTCTGGGGTGTCTACTGGCGTGAAGATGAGAACTCACAAGGAGGTTATCCCAAGGAGCCTGCCGAGGAGCAAAAGACGAGATGTTGACAAGCCTATCATCGTGGAAGAAGTGGTCGACGGCAACAAGGCGAAGTGTATGGTCGACAGTGGCGCAAGTGCAAACTTTGTGCACCAAAAGCTGGTGAAAGAGTGGCAAATCCCTGTGCAAAAGCATTATGAGCCTAAGGAGGCAATTTTGGCGAATGGGCAGAGACTCAAGTGTGGTGCGCCTACGGAAGCTATTCACGTGGAAGTAGCGGGGCACCGGAGTAAGGAAGTTATGGAGCAGGCAGAGTTAGGTCACCATGAGGTGATATTGGGCCAACCATGGCTCAGAAAAGCCAACCCTCAAGTGCACTGGAGCACAGCACAAATGAAAGTCCAAGGGCGTGATGGTCGAATGGAGACAACGAAACAGGTGGAGGTAGATACGACCACAAGTAATTGTCTTCTGTCGAGCCTCCAAGTTAAGAAGCTATGTAGGGCGAATCAGGTGAAGGAGATAAACCTTGTTTCGGTGGCCCTGGCCAGGTCATCAAATGGAGCAAGCGTGAATCCTAACAACCTGGGCAAATGTACATCGCCGGAGGAGCAAGTAGTGGTGTCTGATCCCCTTGCTCAGAAGGAGCAGAGCCCAATTGCTGAAGAGAAGAAGCCTGCTGAGATGCCTGCCCAGATTAAGGCGCTGTTGGAGGAGTTTAAGTGCGTAATTCCTGAGGAACTACCTGCAGAATTACCTCCACAGAGAGCTATGGAGCACAAGACTGAGTTGGAACCAGGGAGCAAGCCACCAGTGAGACCCGCCTATCGTCAATCGTTTGCGGAGTTGGACGAGTTGAAGAAGCAGCTGACAGAGTTATTGGAGAAGGGATTCATCCGACCCAGCGAGTCTCCATTTGCAGCGCCTGTCTTGGTTGTAAAGAAGAAGGATGGGACTATGAGGATGTGTGTTGACTACCAAGCACTCAACAAGGTCACCATCAAGAACAGGTACCCACTTCCACGAGTGGACGAGTTGATTGACAGGCTTGTTGGGGCGAAGTATTTCTCGAAGATCGATTTGAGGAGTGGTTATCACCAGGTACGAATTGCGGAAGGAGACGTTCAAAAGACTGCTTTCAGGACTCGTTATGGGTTATTCGAGTTCACAGTCATGCCTTTTGGGTTGACTAATGCACCTGCTACATTCATTCGACTCATTAATAGTATCTTCGGACCCTACTTGGACCAGTTGTGGTGGTATTTTTGAACGACATCCTGATCTATTCGAAGACCTTGGAAGAGCATGTGGAGCATCTGAGGAAGGTGTTGGAGGTCTTGAGAGATCAGAAGCTGTATGGGGAGATGAGCAAGAGCGACTTCTGTCTCAAGGAGGTCGACTTTCTTGGACATATAGTGGGAGCTGAAGGAGTCAAGGTAGAGCAGGAAGTTGAGTCCTGCTCAGCAAAACTATGCAGCACACTAGCGGGAGATGTTGGCTATTATCCAGGCTGTGAGGATTTGGTGATGTTATGTGGACGGCCGGAAGGTGTTCATCAAGATCGACCACAAGAGCTTGGAGAAGTTCATGACGCAGCCAACGTTGACACCAAGACAAGCAAGGTGGATGGATTTTCTGCAACAGTTCGACCACAAGATTGAGTATTTACCTGGGAAGATCAACTTTGCAGAAGCTTTATCCAGAAGGTGCGACCAGGCAGCTGTCTCGGTCATTAAGGAGAGTATTGACTTCAAGGAGAAGCTTAAGAGAGGTTATGAGGAGGACCCAGAGTAACCTGATGGTGGAGCAGCTGAGTCCAACTCGAATATGCAGAAGAAGGACGACATATGGTATTATGGTGATTCCAAGAGAGTGGTGGTACCTGACATCAAGGAGGTACGAGACTTACTACTTGCGGAGCATCATGATTGCTTATATGCTGGACACTTTGGAAGCGAGAAGACGGCAAGCGTGCTGAAGCGGGAATACTACTGGAGAATTATAAACAAGAACATCGAGGAGTGCATCAGGAGTTGCGATGCGTGCCAGAGAAACAAGACACCAAATCAAAAGAAGGGAGGTACATTGCGACCCCTGCCTATTCCAGAGTATCCTTGGGAGCAGATTGCTATGGACTTCATCACTTTGTTACCAGTCAGTGGTCAAGGGCACAATGCAGTTTGGGTTGTATCTGATAGACTCAGTAAGATGGCTCACTTCATTCCCATGAAGGAGACTTGTACGCCAGCAGATGTGGCACGGCTATTCTTTGATCACATTTTCAGGCTACATGGGTTGCCGAAGGTGATCGTTTCAGATCGGGATCCAAGGTTTACTAGCAACTTTTGGCGGTCATTGTTTACTTTGATGGGGACCAAGCTGAGTATGAGCACTTCCTATCATCCTCAGACAGACAGGCAGAGTGAGAAGCTCAACAGAACTCTGCAAGAGGTGCTCAGGAGTTTCACTATGAAAGACCCTTCAGAGTGGGACAAGAAACTACTATGGTTGGAGTTTTCCTACAACAACAGCATGCAGGGATCCACCAAGCAGTCACCATTTGCTATGGTTTATGGGCGAGAAGTATATCATCCAGGGAACATCTTGTTGGAGAAGGCCAAGGAGACTCAGGTTCCTACTACACAAGCTTTTATGGAGGAGATGGCCAAGACTTGGGATATGGCAAAGACGTATATTCGAAAGGCACAGGAAGAGCAGGTCAAGCATGCTAACAAGCACAGGAGGGAAGTGACATTCCATGTGGGCGACAAAGTCCTCTTGTCCACAGAGAACCTACCATTTACAGGCTGGCGTATCCATGATGTGTTCCATGTCAGTTGTTTGCGGCCATACGTTGACCCGAATGAAGGACATTCAGGACGACTACCTACACCGCCACCACCGGTCGAGATCGATAATGTATTGGAATATGAAGTGGAGGCGATTGTCGACGATGGACGAGTCAAGCACGGTCAACAATTTGTTCAAGAGTATCTGGTCAAGTGGAACGGCTACCATGCGGACAACAACACTTGGGAGCCGCAGGCCAACTTGACTCATTGTAAGAGTAAGTTGAGACGTTATTTGCAGAATGCGTCGAGGACGTCGTATCTTAAGGAGGGGGATGATGTAAGGTCATAGGTTTATAAAGTGCATTTTTGAGTTTCATAGAAGTATGTTTTGATTGTATATTAGTGTAGAAAGCATTTTTGTGGTCATTTGATATAAAGTTCATCAAATTTGGTCAAGTATTGAGAGAGTTACGGGTTTTTGAAGTTTAATTAGTTTTGAGGTCGGTTGACGACTGTCCTTAATTCGCGGTGAGCGCGACCGTCGGATTGACCGACAGCGTCGAGCGATCTGGCCCGTTAGAATGAACTCGAACCTTCACGTAAGTTCGGCTGACGCGGAGTGCCGACTAGGTCGATTTACCTAGAAGTTTCGGTTTAGCCTAGCGCGTCTAAGATAGAATATTCTAGTAATGTCGATGCATGTATGTGGACGTCAATTCGGCCCGACACGTCAGATTAGACTGATCTGGCTTACTCACGAATATTCTGGAAGGGACAATTTGACGAACACTTAGGAAAATCCGTAGCTTCCTCCTAGGGAGGAGCACTTAGGCAGGAAATTATAAATAGGCATAACTTCTTTGTTTCTCATCAGTTTTCACTTCTGTAAATTTTTACGGGTTTGTTATGACAAGGCCTTTCATCCTACATTATTTGTGAGCAGTTTCTTGCTACTCAAAATGTTGAGTATTTTTCCTAAGCTTTGTTAGTGATATGCCGCTGCACTCTCTAGTATGATTGCAACTAGTTCCTTTCCTTGTGAGTCACTACGCTTCCACTAGGGCACTTTGCCCCTTTCAACCAATCTGAAGCTTCTCCTTGAAGTCCATATTCGCCTTGATGACTGAGACAGCTGCAAGGTCACACCTCTTGGGTAAAGCGTTTGCAGGGTTGATCTTCCCAGGTAAGTACTCAATCTTGTGGTTAAACTCTTGCAAAAACTCCATCCACCTTGTCTGTTTTGATGTCAACGTTGGCTGCGTCATGAACTTCTCCAAGCTCTTGTGGTCGGTCTTGATATACACCTTCCTTCCGTCCACATAACATCGCCAAATCCTCAAAGCCTGGATAATAGCCAACATCTCCCGCTCGTGTGCAGCATAGTTTTGCTTAGCAGGACTCAACTTCCTGCTCTCATATGCCACGGGTTGCAATCCTTTACCCTGGTCCTGAAGAAGAATGGCTCCCATTGCAAAGTTTGATGCGTCCGCGATGATGGTGAAAGGAAGCTCTGGACTTGCAATTGCCAACACAGGTGCTTGGGTCAACAACTCCTCAATCTTCTCAAAAGCTTGCTGCTCCTTGTCATTGCATAGCCACTTCTCCTGCTTCCTCAACATAACCGTGAGCGGTGCACACACCTTGGCAAATCCTTTAATGAAACGTCGATAATAATTTGCCATGCCAAGAAAACTCCTGAGTTGATGAATATCAGCAGGTACCCGCCAATCTCTGACTGCTTGCACATTCATCTGCTCCACCTTGACTCCTTCAGCTCCCACTATATGTCCAAGAAACTCGACTTCCTTGAGACAAAAGTCGCACTTGCTCATCTTCCCATATAGCTTATGTTCTCTCAAGACCTCCAACACCTTCCTCAGGTGCTCCACATGCTCTTCCAAGGTCTTCGAATAGATCAGGATGTCGTCCAAAAATACCACCACAAACGGGTCCAAGTAGGGTCTGAAGATACTATTCATGAGTCCCATAAATGTAGCAAGTGCATTAGTCAACCCAAAAGGCATGACTGTGGACTCGAGTAAACCATAGCGAGTCCTGAAAGCAGTCTTCTGAACGTCTCCTTCCGCAATTCGTACCTGGTGATAGCCGCTTCTCAAATCAATCTTCGAGAAATTCTTCGCTCCAACAAGCCTGTCTATCAATTCATCCACTCGTGGAAGTGGGTACCTGTTCTTGATGGTAACCTTGTTGAGTGCCCGATAGTTGACACACATTCTCATAGTCCCATCCTTCTTCTTCTCAAATAAGACTGGCGCTGCAAATGGAGACTTGTTGGGTTGGATGAATCCCTTCTCCAATAACTCTGTCAGCTGCTTCTTCAACTCATTTAACTCCGCAAACGATTGTTGATAGTTGGGTCTCACTGGTGGCTTGCTCCCTGGTTCCAACTTGATCTTGTGCTCCATAGCTCTTTGTGGAGGTAATCGTGGAGGTAGCTCCTCAAGAAACACGCACTTAAACTCCTCCAACAGCGCCTTAATTTGGGCAGGCATCTCAACAGGCTTCTTCTCTTGAGCAGTTGGGCTCTGCTCCTTCTGAGCAAGGGGATTCGACACCACTACTTGCTCCTCCGGCGATGTACATTTGCCCAGGCTGTTAGGATTCACGCTTGCTCCATCTGATGACCTGGCCAGGGCCACCAAAACAAGGTACATCTCCTTCACCTGATTCGCCCTGCATAGCTTCTTAACTTGCAGGCTCAACAGAAGACAGTTACTTGTGGTCGTATCTACCTTCACTTGGTTTGCTGTCTCCATTCGACCATCACGCCCTTGGACTTTCACTTGTCCTGTGCTCCAGTGCACTTGAGGGTTAGCTTTCCTCAGCCATGGTCGACCCAATATCACCTCATGGTGACCCAACTCTGCGTGCTCCATAACTTCCTCATTCCGGTGCCCCGCTATTTCCACGTGAATAGCTTCCGTAGGAGCACCACACTTGAGTCTCTGCCCGTTTGCCAAAATCCCTCCTTAGGCTCATAATTCTTCCGCACAGGGATTCGCCACTCCTTCACAAGCTTCTTGTGCACAAATTTTGCACTTGCGCCACTGTCGACCATACACATCGCCTTGTTGTCGTTGACTATTGTAATGAATCAGTATGTTAGTAGATATAATATTCATTTAAAGTTAATAGTTAAATAAGTTCAGCCTGCCAAAGTTTAGTTAATATCTAGTCTGCTGGACTTTATAAAATAATCAGAGTATCACTAGATGGCCCTGTGGAACTGACACTTTTGGGTTCGTTTTGAGCACATATTTGGGAATTTCTGTAACTCACAATACAAGTCCAATTGGGCCATGAGTCAGATTTTTGAGAAGTACACATCATAAGGTTTCTACTTTTGTACTTTTTATATTTAATAATTAATTTTGTTAGTGATGTAAATGGCATTTAATAATGCGAAATAAGCGCGCGATGTTTCTCCAACTTTGAGGCATTGTATCTCGTAATTGCCAATACTTGAGGGCCTGGGATTTAGACCAGGGCTGCCCTATTGTATCATGAGTGAGTACCTCAAATCTTGGGCTGATATGAGAAGTATTGACAAAGATACAACCATCCAAGGATATGCACCCACATAGGAGCGTCTTTTTTTCTTGGGTGCATTTTGATCTCAATTAGTGTCAAGTACATATACATTCTTTGTGAGCAGTTCATCATGTTTTTGGTCAAGATATTTCATACACAACACTAATACAGTGTTGTCTTCCCACTGGTATTTTCTTTTATATTATTGATTAAAATAATGAATTAATAATGTCCAAAAACTCTTTTTTTCCCAAATAACACATGAAATAATGCTTATAATCTATGATAATGAAAATTTTAAATTCAATTGTCAATGCAGGCACCCGTTTACACTCACGTATGGACTCTCAGCCGCCCCCTCACGACGCCTCGCATCAGACCGGCGAGACCTGGCCTCGCACCACGGCATCCGGGGACGAGGCCATGCGGCAGGCAGCTTATCCTGGCAGATCCGACAACCAGTCCCTCAAGAGTGAGGAGGAGACACAGTGGGAGCAACTGCCAGAGGCATCCGTCGAGGCACTCGGCGCGGCGCCACCAGAGGAGCCCCCGCCAGCTGCCCCTACGGCACGCAGGCAGCGCGCACCTGCTGGTCCGCCTGGCTTCAGCGCACTCAGCGAGCCCATGACACACGACTGGCCCAGCAGGGCTCGCACCGACGCCGTTGGACCCAGCCGCCCAGTATCACACGACTGCTCGACGAGCCACGAGTGTCGCCGCATCGCACATTTTTTTGCGAGAAGCCGGGCTGCCGCGGCCTCCTCTAGCGCTGGCACACACTCCATACAACAGCCAGCGCCCAGGCTCAGCGTCCGCGAACCACCCCGCACGACCCCGTCTATCTGCGCTCATCTGACCTACGCACATCGCACTTGGCCGACCATCGGACCCGCTCGAGAGACCACTTCTCTCCGCGAGACGAGCCGCTCCCGATCGCTCACACCCCTTTGCAAGACGCAAAAGGTGACTCCCCTCCGCGAGACGCGAGCCCGCTCCATCACACCGCCCTACAACAACAGGGAGCGCACGCCTCCTTACGACAACAGGGAGCGCACGCCTCCTTACAACGACACGCACGCCCGCGGGGACACGTCGCCATACGACGACACTCGAGACCGACACCGCACTCCGTCCTTCCGGCCCTTCTCAGCTGGCGATGACGCTCAGTCTTCTTCCGAGGCGCATTTCGTGATGTTGGCCCCTATAGCTCCGCGCGCCAGCGTCCCTCGCAGCCACATCGCTGGCGAGGGTCCCTCCGAGTCACCTCCTCCCAAGGTGGCCCGCACCGCCAGCAGGCCGCCCAGTCGACACCCATTTACGGCCGCCGCACGCACACGGNGCCTTACGCGTGCCTACGCAGACCATGCTGTGGCCGCCCTCCGCATGGCGCCACATCAGCACAGCGCCGAGCGTACCTTCCCGCCGCCCGCTC
>WELA01010285.1:967857-980319 GCA_009602735.1 Mesotaenium endlicherianum
CGACTCCTATCTGCGCAGACGCTCTAGACGAGCGGCCCGGCGGCATCGTCCTCGTCGAGCTCTTTGCCGGCATCGCCACCGGGTTACTCGCAACCTTACAGGCCGGCATCCCGATGCGCCGCTACGTCTACGTCGATCCCAATCCTGAGGCCCAGCAGGTGGCCCGTCGGCAGATGGCGTTGGGCCTCGAGCGGTTCCCTGACCTCCTTCCCGCGCACGCATTCCGCCGCGCTCAGACAGACTGGCCCATGGACATCCGCGACATCACCGTCGAGCATGTCACCCGACTGGGGCCCATTGACCTCGTCATCGCCGGTTGGGAGTGCCAGGGCTTCTCCAGAGCCGGGCGTGGCAGGGCGCTCAGCGATCCCCGCACGGCCCTCTTCTGGCAATTGCTCCGCGTCCTCAACATTGTTGAGGATCGCCAGCCGCTACACAAACTTGCGTGGGTCCTGGAGAACGTGGCCGCGCGCCACGATCGCCGTCCCGATGTTAGCGCCGACTTTGCCCTTTGCAGCAGCTACGTCGGCCGCGAGGCCGTTATCGACGCTGCCCAGATTGGTTCCTTCGCGCACCGTGTCCGCGCCTACTTCACAAACCTGGCGATGCCAGGTACTCTCGAGGCGTTGGCCGCCTCACATCCACGTCACCCACGCACCGTCGACTCCATCCTCGATACCCCTCACCTGGCCCAGCGCGTGACTGCACTACCTCATCCCTCCATGGCGCGGTGTGAGGTCCTGCATGACGTCACACGCGCGCTGCCGACTTTTGTCAGCCGCTACGACAGCGACGCCTTCGTCGGAGATCAGCTCGAGATGGTCATCGACCAGGAGACAGGCATGTTTGACAGGCCACGCCCTGCGGAGATGGAGCGTGCCACGGGCTTCCCGCCGCATCTCACGCAGGTGGACGGTCTCACTGAGGTGAACCGCATTCGCCTCTTGGGACAGGCGATCGACGCCAACGTCCTCACGTGGATTCTGCTGCAAGCGCAGGCCTTGGCGCCTCTCTACGCCGCAGCCCGGCATCCCGAGCTACCTCAGCCTGCCGATGATATGGACGATGACTCCACCGACGATGACAATCAGACCCCGCCAGGCCCGACGTGGCATCCTCAGCGCGCAGGGCCTGCACCGCCAGCGCGCACCTGCCCCCCCTCCCCACCGCCGCGCGGGGAGGACTCTGGTTCGCTAGGAGGGGGCCAGCGGAGAGAGGAGTCCTCACAGCGACCCAGGGAGTCCCGGTCACCTTTTCTTTTTCCTCGCTCACAGGCAGACGGTGCCAGGCAGCTGGCCGCAGCTGCCACGGTGCAGGTACCCGCGGCAGACCGAGCGCCAACCGCTGCGAGGCAGGTGACACCTGCAGCACCACAGTCTACCCCAGCGGCAAAACAAGAGACTCCAGCTGCAGGCCAGGCGACGCCACCAGCTCCACCGACATGGAAGTTGGGGGGGACACTCACCAAGGCACAGGCTGCACAGTTGACGGCATTGCTGGATGGGAGGCGCAGCACCATCTTTGCCAGCGGCATGCACGATCTCGGGCGCTACATGGGGGACCCCATGCGGATTACTCTCACGTCGCAGGAGCCCATTTTCCTAAAGCGTTACCGCTACAGCCACTTCGAGGATGGCTTGATCAGCGCGCAGACAGGCAAGCTGGAGGACAGTCGGCTCATTTGGGAGTCCTCCTCTCGCTATGCCGCACCCACGGTCATGCCAGCCAAGAAGGATGCCTCGGGCAACTGGTCCGAGAAGAGGATGTGCGGTGACTATCATAGGCTGAACGAGGTCACCGAGCAGGACAGATACCCGATGCCGACGCATGACGAGATCTTTGACGACATTGGCACGTGCACTTGGTTCTCAGTGCTGGATTTGCGTCAGGGCTTCAACCAGATTCCCATCGCCGAGGAGGACCAGCATAAGACGGCGTTTTGGGGAGCACAGCGGCTCTACGAGTGGGTAGTGATGCCGTTTGGGTTGAAGAACGCGCCGGCTACCTTTCAGAGGGTGATGGACAAGGAGCTGGCCGGGCTGTCCTTTGCCCGATGCTACATTGATGACGTGCTCGTCTTCAGTCAGACGTTTGAGGAGCACGTGGCGCACATCACTGCTGTCCTGGACCGCTTGGAGGCCGCTGGGCTCAAGTGCCATCCAGGCAAGTGCACTTTTGGGACCCGCGAGGTGGAGTACCTTGGTCACCTGCTCTCCTCCAGCGGCTTGGCACCCCAGCTGGCGAAGATCTCGGCCATCACAGGCATCCCACCTCCTACAGATCTCTCGCAGCTGCGGGCCTTCCTCGGCATCGCCAACTACTACCGCCGCTTCGTGCCAGGGTTCAGCGAGCTACCCAAGCCGCTCAACGACTTGCTCCGCAAGGGCGTTGCCTACGTGTGGGGGCCAGAGCAGCAGGCGGCATTCGATAAGCTCAAGGAGCTGCTAGTAAGCGCTCTTGTGCTTTGGCGTCCCGACTACGCGAAGCCCTTCATCCTCCACACCGACTGGTCGCAGGCAGGGCTTGGCGCTGTGCTGGTGCAAGAGCATGACGGCTTCGAGCATGTGGTGGCCTACGCCAGCCGCAGCAACAACCGCGCGGAAGGCAATTACGGCTCCTACGAGGGGGAGTGCCTGGCAGCGGTCTCGGCGATCGTACACTCCAGGCACTATCTCTACGGCACGCACTTCCGCCTGGTCACCGACCATCAGCCACTTAAGTGGCTCATGACGTCGGAGCGCTTGATCGGCAAGTACGCACGGTGGGCGCTTATCTTGCAGGAGTACACCTTCGACGTGCACCACCATCCAGGCTCGACCAACCTGGATGCTGACGGTCTCAGCCGTAACCCGCTGCCCTCCTCGAGGGATCTCACTGTGGCACACCACGATGAGGATGAGCCAGTGGCCTGGCACGCGGCGGCCTTTCTGGCCTTCACCGTGGACGGCAATGTGCGGCCCGCAGGGCTCACTAGCCTGAACATGGTGACCGTCACCACTCGGCGATTGGCCCTGGCAGCGGCAAAGGATCAGGACAGCTGGCAGCGCAGTCCCGAGGACGTGTGGGACGACGCCCCAGTGCTGCAGTACGTCACGGCCAAGGAGTTGGCACCCGATGTCAGCGCACGCGAGCGCGACCGCATCCTCAGGCGCAGCCGCGACTTGTTGTTCATGGAGGGGCGCATGCGGCGCGTGATGGCGGACGGCTCCGTCCTGGTGGTCCCTGAACCTGCCATACGCAGTGAGCTGGTGCGCCGAGTGCACGAGTCCCTCGGGCACTTCGGTGTCAAGCGCACCCTCAGTCTTCTCTAGGCCGAGTACTGGTGGCACGGTGTAAGGTCATAGGTTTATAAAGTGCATTTTTGAGTTTCATAAAAGTATGTTTTGATTGTGTATTCATGTAGAGTGCATTTTTGTGGTCATTTTGATATAAAGTTCATCAAATTTGGTCAAGTCTTGAGAGAGTTATGGATTTCCGAAGTTTTATTAGTTTTGAGGTCGGTTGACGACTGTCATTAATTCGCGGTGAGCGCGACCGTCGGATTGACCGACAGCGTCGAGCGATCTGGCCCGTTAGAATGAACTCGAACCTTCACGTAAGTTCGGCTGACGCGGAGTGCCGACTAGGTCGATTTACCTAGAAGTTTCGGTTTAGCCTAGCGCGTCTAAGATAGAATATTCTAGTAATGTCGATGCATGTATGTGGACGTCAGTTCGGCCCGACACGTCAGATTAGACTGATCTGGCTTACTCACGAATATTCTGGAAGGGACGATTTGACGAACACTTAGGAAAATCCGTAGCTTCCTCCTAGGGAGGAGCACTTAGGCAGAAAATTATAAATAGGCATAACTTCTTTGTTTCTTATCAGTTTTCACTTCTGTAAATTTCTACGGGTTTGTAATGACAAGGCCTTTCATCCTACATCATTTGTGAGCAGTTTCCTGCTACTCAAAATGTTGAGTAATTTTCCTAAGCTTTGTTAGTGATATGCCGCTGCACTCTCTAGTATGATGGCAACTAGTTCCTTTCCTCGTGAGTCACTACGCTTCCACTAGGGCACTCTGCCCCTTTCATCTGGTATCGGAGCAGGGCTAGTTTGCATATTATATTATGGAGTCGCAGCCGGCAGCTGGAGGAGGCGAACATGTCGAGCATGTTGAGCGCGCGGGGCAGCAGGCAGCACCAACAATGACCAGAGAGCAACAAGAGATGCAGGCGATGCTAAGGCAAATGGCAAATGCAATTGGAGGAGAAGTCTACACCCAGTTTCAACAAAATATGCGCGCGGAGGTGGAGAGAATGGTGCGAGTTGTTATGGGGAACGCCGCTTCGACGAGTTCGGCACCTGCACCTGTTGTACCACCGATTCATGTTAACCCAGTGGTGCAACCAGTTATTCCACCCGCATCAGGAGTGCGTGCGCCTAAGCCTGAAGTTTATACTGGAGAGCGTGGATCGCCGCCTGTTCATCAATGGATTTTTGGAGTGAAGAAGTTTATGGAGTATTCTGCGCTCACGCCCGACAGGCAAGTCGCCTTTGTCATAACTTTGCTGCAGAAGAGTGCTGGAGCTTGGTATGAACGAGAAGAGCAGCTGTCTGGAGTTCCTGCTACTGTTGATCAGCTATTTGAAGGCTTGAAGAGGCAATTTCAACCTATTGCACCCGAGGCTACCGCTCGAGATCTATTGGTGCGCCTTCGTCAACGAGCAAGCGTTCAAGAGTATGTATCGCGCTTCAACGAGCTGGTGCTTCAATGTCCATCCATGCACGAGTCGGAGATGATGGACAAGTTCAAGAGGGGACTCAAGCCAACTGTGGCCAAGGAAGTGGCGCTCAAGGACCCTACCAGTCTTGGAGAAATGATGGCATTGGCAACAAGGGTCGACGCTGTGGAGTATAGTCAGAGGCAGTGGGGCAGCCACAACTTTGGAGGATATCGACACTTTGGATCTCAAGCGCCAAGCACGAGTGTTCAAGGTCCAGTACCCATGGAGTTGGGACTTGTGCAGTACCAGCGCAGGCAGCAGAATTTCAAGCCGAGAGGACCGTGCTATAGTTGCGGCAAGCTTGGACATCTGGCTCGAGACTGTCATGTGAAGGCGAAGCAACCTCAACAGCAGGAAAAAGGAGGACGCCAGTAAGTCGTTCTGGGGTGTCTACTGGCGTGAAGACGAGAACTCACAAGGAGGTTATCCCCAGGAGCCTGCCGAGAAGCAAAGGACGAGACGTTGACAAGCCTATCATCGTGGAAGGAGTGGTCGACGGCAACAAGGCGAAGTGTATGGTCGACAGTGGCGCAAGTGCAAACTTTGTGCACAAGAAGCTGGTGAAAGAGTGGCGAGTCCCTGTGCAGAAGCATTATGAGCCTAAGGAGGCAATTTTGGCGAATGGGCAGAGACTCAAGTGTGGTGCACCTACGGAAGCTATTCACGTGGAAGTAGCGGGGCACCGGAGTAAGGAAGTTATGGAGCAGGCAGAGTTGGGTCACCATGAGGTGATATTGGGCCGACCATGGCTGAGGAAAGCCAACCCTCAAGTGCACTGGAGCACAGGACAAGTGAAAGTCCAAGGGCGTGATGGTCGAATGGAGACAGCGAAACAGGTGGAGGTAGATACGACCACAAGTAACTGTCTTCTGTCGAGCCTGCAAGTTAAGAAGCTATGCAGGGCGAATCAGGTGAAGGAGATGTACCTTGTTTCGGTGGCCCTGGCCAGGTCATCAGATGGAGCAAGCGTGAATCCTAACAGCCTGGGCGAATGTACATCGCCGGAGGAGCAAGTAGTGGTGTCTGATCCCCTTGCTCAGAAGGAGCAGAGCCCAACTGCTCAAGAGAAGAAGCCTGCTGAGATGCCTGCCCAAATTAAGGCGCTGTTGGAGGAGTTCAAGTGCGTATTTCCTGAGGAGCTACCTGCAGGATTACCTCCACAGAGAGCTATGGAGCACAAGATTGAGTTGGAACCAGGGAGCAAGCCACCAGTGAGACCCGCCTATCGACAATCGTTTGCGGAGTTGGATGAGTTAAAGAAGCAGCTGACAGAGTTATTGGAGAAGGGATTCATCCGACCCAGCGAGTCTCCATTTGCAGCGCCAGTCTTATTTGTGAAGAAGAAGGATGGGACTATGAGGATGTGTGTCGACTACCGGGCACTCAACAAGGTCACCATCAAGAACAGGTACCCACTTCCACGAGTGGACGAGTTGATTGACAGGCTTGTCGGGGCGAAGTATTTCTCGAAGATCGATTTGAGGAGTGGCTATCACCAGGTACGGATTGCGGAAGGAGACGTTCAGAAGACTGCTTTCAGAACTCGCTATGGTTTGTTCGAGTTCACAGTCATGCCTTTTGGATTGACTAATGCACCTGCTACATTCATGGGACTCATGAATAGTATCTTCAGACCCTACTTGGACCAGTTTGTGGTGGTATTTTTGGACGACATCCTGATCTATTCGAAGACCTTGGAAGAGCATGTGGAGCATCTGAGGAAGGTGTTGGAGGTCTTGAGAGATCAAAAGCTGTATGGGAAGATGAGCAAGTGCGACTTCTGTCTCAAGGAGGTCGAGTTTCTTGGACACATAGTGGGAGCTGAAGGAGTCAAGGTGGAGCAGAAGAAGGTGCAAGCAGTCAGAGATTGGCCGGTACCTGCTGATATTCATCAACTCAGGAGTTTCCTCGGCATGGCGAATTATTATCGACGTTTCATTGAAGGATTTGCCAAGGTGTGTGCACCGCTCACGGACATGTTGAAGAAGCAGGAGAAGTGGCTATGGGGTGACAAGGAGCAGCAAGCCTTCGAGAAGATTAAAGAGCTGTTAACACAGGCACCTGTGTTGGCAATTGCCAGTCCAGAGCTTCCTTTCACCATCATCACGGACGCATCAAACTTTGCAGTGGGAGCCATTCTTCTCCAGGACCAGGGCAAAGGATTGCAGCCTGTGGCATATGAGAGCAGGAAGTTGAGTCCTGCTGAGCAGAACTATGCAGCACACGAGCGGGAGATGTTGGCTATTATCCAGGCTTTGAGGATTTGGCGATGTTATGTGGACGGCCGGAAGGTGTTCATCAAGACCGACCACAAGAGCTTGGAGAAGTTTATGACGCAGCCAACGTTGACACCAAGACAGGCAAGGTGGATGGAGTTTCTGCAACAGTTCGACCACAAGATTGAGTACTTACCTGGGAAGATCAACCCTGCAGACGCTTTATCCAGGAGGTGTGACCTTGCAGCTGTCTCAGTCATCAAGGAGAATATGGACTTCAAGGAGAAGCTTCAGAGAGGTTATGAGGAGGACCCAGAGTTTGCTGATGGTGGAGCAGCTGAGTCCAACTCGAGTATGCAGAAGAAGGACGGCATATGGTATTATGGTGATTCCAAGAGAGTGGTGGTACCTGACATCAAGGAGCTACGAGACTTACTACTTACGGAGCATCATGACTGCTTATATGCTGGACACTTTGGAAGCGAGAAGACGGCAAGCGTGCTGAAGCGGGAATATTACTGGAGAAATATGGACAAGGACATCGAGGAGTGGATCAGGAGTTGCGATGCGTGCCAGAGAAACAAGACACCAAATCAAAAGAAGGGAGGTACATTGCGACCCCTGCCTATTCCAGAGTATCCTTGGGAGCAGATTGCTATGGACTTCATCACATCGTTACCAGTCAGTGGTCAAGGGCACGATGCAGTATGGGTAGTGTCTGACAGACTCAGCAAGATGGCTCACTTCATTCCCATGAAGGAGACTTCTACGGCAGCAGATGTGGCACGGCTATTCTTTGATCATATTTTTAGGCTACATGGGTTGCCGAAGGTGATTGTTTCAGATCGAGATCCAAGGTTTACTAGCAACTTTTGGCGGTCATTGTTTACTTTGATGGGGACCAAGCTGAGTATGAGCACTTCCTATCACCCTCAGACAGATGGGCAGAGTGAGAGGCTCAACAGAACTCTGCAAGAGGTGCTCAGGAGTTTCACTATGGAAGACCCTTCAGAGTGGGACAAGAAGCTACCAGGGTTGGAGTTTGCCTACAACAACAGCATGCAGGGATCGACCAAGCAGTCACCATTCGCTATGGTTTATGGGAGAGAAGTATATCATCCAGGGAACATCTTGTTGGAGAAGGCCAAGGAGACTCAGGTTCCTACTACACAAGCTTTTATGGAGCAGATGGCCAAGACTTGGGATATGGCGAAGACGTGTATTCGGAAGGCACAACAAGAGCAGGTCAAGCATGCTAACAAGCACAGGAGGGAAGTGACATTCCAAGTGGGCGACAAAGTACTCTTGTCCACAGAGAACCTACCTTTCACAGGCAAGAGGAAACTGCGGGCACGGTTTACAGGTCCCTTTGAAGTGCTCAAGCAGGTGAATCTAGTGACCTACAAGTTGGAACTTCCTCCAGGATGGCGTATCCATGATGTGTTCCATGTCAGTTGTCTACGGCCATACGTTGACCCGAATGAAGGACATCCAGGACGACTACCTACACCGCCACCACCGGTCGAGATCGATGATGTATTGGAGTATGAAGTGGAGGCGATTGTCGGCGATCGACGAGTCAAGCGAGGTCAACGAGTTGTCCAAGAGTATCTGGTCAAGTGGAAAGGCTACCATGCGGACGACAACACTTGGGAGCCAGAGGCCAACTTGACTCATTGTAAGAGTAAGTTGAGACGTTATCTGCAGAATGCGTCGAGGACGTCGCATCTTGAGAAGGGGGATGATGTAAGGTCATAGGTTTATAAAGTGCATTTTTGAGTTTCATAGAATTATGTTTTGATTGTGTATTCATGTAGAGTGCATTTTTGTGGTCATTTTGATATAAAGTTCATCAAATTTGGTCAAGTCTTGAGAGAGTTATGGATTTCCGAAGTTTTATTAGTTTTGAGGTCGGTTGACGACTGTCATTAATTCGCGGTGAGCGCGACCGTCGGATTGACCGACAGCGTCGAGCGATCTGGCCCGTTAGAATGAACTCGAACCTTCACGTAAGTTCGGCTGACGCGGAGTGCCGACTAGGTCGATTTACCTAGAAGTTTCGGTTTAGCCTAGCGCGTCTAAGATAGAATATTCTA
Organism: Mesotaenium endlicherianum; assembly: GCA_009602735.1. NCBI lineage: Eukaryota > Viridiplantae > Streptophyta > Zygnematophyceae > Zygnematales > Mesotaeniaceae > Mesotaenium > Mesotaenium endlicherianum. Next base: position 976,939 of record WELA01010285.1, read on the forward strand.
GTAATGTCGATGCATGTATGTGGACGTCAATTCGGCCCGACACGTCAGATTAGACTGATCTGGCTTACTCACGAATATTCTGGAAGGGACGATTTGACGAACACTTAGGAAAATCCGTAGCTTCCTCCTAGGGAGGAGCACTTAGGCAGAAAATTATAAATAGGCATAACTTCTTTGTTTCTTATCAGTTTTCACTTCTGTAAATTTCTACGGGTTTGTAATGACAAGGCCTTTCATCCTACATCATTTGTGAGCAGTTTCTTGCTACTCAAAATGTTGAGTAATTTTCCTAAGCTTTGTTAGTGATATGCCGCTGCACTCTCTAGTATGATGGCAACTAGTTCCTTTCCTCGTGAGTCACTACGCTTCCACTAGGGCACTCTGCCCCTTTCACACGGCATGACTAAGGTCGTCGCCGCTGTCGTCAGCAGCTGCACCCTCTGCAACCGTGTGCGCTCGAGCTTCACAGCGCGCACCGTTGCCCTCAGCCCCCTTCCTATTCAGGGGCTGTTCTATAGGTGGTCGGTTGACTTGGCTGGAGAGCTGCCCAAGTCTCGTCAGGGCAACCTCTACGTCTTGGTGATGATTGAGCACATGTCCAAGTGGATCGAGCTCGTGCCCTTGCCCAGCAAGGCGAGTGAGGGGATCGCTCAGGCCTTCCTCAATCAGGTCCTTAGCCGTTTTGGCGGCTGCGCTGAGGTGCTGACCCACCAGGGCAAGGAGTTCCAGGGCAGCTTTCAAAAGCTGCTGGAGCGCTTTATGATCGACCACCGCACCACCTCCTGCGATCATCCTCAGGCTGACGGCCTTGCCGAGCGCATGGTGCAGATCGTCAAGCTAGGGTTGCGGAAGTACTGCCTTGCCCACGACCGTACCCACTGGGACGACGCCCTCCCTTGGCTGGCGATGGGGTACAGGTTCAGTAAGCAGGCCTTCCTGGCCTCGCACTCTCCCTACTTCCTTCTCTACGGCCGACAGCCCATCCTGCCAGCAGCAGCCAGGACTGTGGCCGAGAACGTCTTGGACTTGGACAGTCCCGAGACATGGAGTGCTCTTATCGGGCAGCGTGCTCAGCTCTTTCGGCGCCTGATGCCCATGGCCATGGATAACCTCAGCATCGCACAGCATCGCGACACACTGAGGTACGCCATGACTCGTGGAGGAGCCTATCATCCGCGGGTGTTGCAGTTTTCCGCAGGTGACTTCGTGTACCTGCGACGCCAGACGAAGAACACCCTCGACACCAGCAGCTCGCCGGTCATCCTGCGCGTCAAGCGTGCCTTGGCGTCAGGAGTCCTGGAGCTGGAAGGCGCAGATGGCCGTCTTCACAAGGACCACACGAAGAACTGTGGGCCGTGCCACCTTCCTAACCTTGACCTACAGGTCCGTCCCCGCGACGCGCGGCCGCCCAAGGACTGGGCGTGCCAGATTTGTCACAGCACTGGCCAGGAGGCCAAGATGCTGCTCTGCGACAGCTGCAACCTCGGCTTCCACATCGGTTGCCTCGACTCATTGCTGGCCTGCGTGCCCGCTGATGACTGGTTCTGCGAAGACTGCACTGAGCTAGGCCTAGGCAGCGTACACAGCTCATCAACTAGAGGCTGAGAGTTGGGGGGGCAATTAAAACATTTGATGCTTGACTCCCTTTTTGGCTATAAAGCCATTTGTATTATAGACTTCATTGCACCAAAGCTCCACATGTGTGAACCATCAACCTAGGAAGGCCGACTTTGCATAGACTTTATGCATCCATACGTTGACCTTTTCTCAATTTCCAAGTCACCAAAGTGTAGCGCGTCGAGCCACCTTCCGGATGGCACCGGGTTCGCGTCATTTAGTCAAGTATCGAGCGAGATATGAGCGATCTAGTCCGCGTCACCTACCGGCCCCCAACGGATTCTCACCAAAGGGCAATTTGTGTTTCAATGTGCACATTCTTGCCTATTCGTGACCCCCTAAAACCCCTAGCGTGTGCGCACAAATCTGCGAGCCCCTTAGCCTACATAAGCTTTGCATTTCCGTAGTATATGTGCATCATTGAGGCTATAACTTGGTGACTGCATCACCTACTCCTAGAGGAAGCTTCCTCAATTTTCAGATCCACTTTTGAGGCGCTATCTAGGTAGAATCACCCAAGGTAAGCTCGGCCAATGAGAGACACGTAGCATATCCTACGCACCTTGCTTTGATTGGTTTGAGTTATGCTTAGCCTATAGGAGTGCTAGTACATGCCTTGTACACATTAGTGGACATAGGAGAGCCTCCTAGAGTGACTACATGCATTGGATCCGCCGCATACGACGCCGGGTTTTTAGGAGTGTAAGTGCTAGAGATGTCCCTAGAGGAACATCTTTTTAGAAGTCCCATTATGCCAGTTGTAAGTCACAGAGATTATCAGTAAAGCTTACACTTTTATCTCTTGTGTTTTCAGGACCACTTAGTTTCTCTCTTGTGAGGAGCAAGCCCTCGAGGCTTCTAGTCACTTTAAGAACTTCACAAGTGGTGAGCAAAGTCACAGCTTAAACCCTTGCCATAGGACTACTCTGAAGATCATGACGTGCTTCTAATGATCTTTTGGGCCATACTTCATTATATGTTTTCCTACCAGATTACAGTCTTGAGGTGCTCACTCTGGAGAGTACACTTCCCTTAAATAAAACATTTGACGCTTGACTCCCTTTTTGGCTATAAAGCCATTTGTATTGTAGACTTCATTGCAGCAAAGCCTGCTCGTCTACTGTGTGTTGCTTATGCCGACAGTGCGCACCCGATCTCTTAACGCACGACAACGGTGGCTAGGCACGTTAATCAAAACACCTAGTTTTTAGCTGATCGATCGTCAATTGATCTTCCAAATTGCGTGTGCAAGAGAAGTGGCGGGACACCTCTACACGGATGGGCCACCGTCGCGTCGCATCGTCACTTGGAGCCAGCAAGCTAGGTCCGCACCAGTCCGCACCCCCCAAATGTCATGCACCTAAATGTGACGGAAGAAACAAAAAAGCAAACGCCAGTGCGTGCGGAGCTGAGGTTGAACCACAATGGTTCGACGCCATCGCACCCTGCAACAGTCAAATATCCTCGATTTGCTTACAACCTCCAGACATATCTTCCTTCATCTACGCAAAGTTTCCAAAGCAAAGAATCGCAAATAAAGAATTCAAATTCAATACCACATCAACCTCTTGCCGATGTCAAATCATAAGGTATGAAGCGTTTGAAAGTCACCCGCTAATTCACCGCTCCACCCACTTCAGCTGCACCTAGAACCAAGTCTCTCCCTCTAAATTGCAGGCTGTTTGCCAGTCAAAATTCTAGCTTACTCCTCGCTGTCTTGGCTCTCGATACTGGTTCCTCTTGCCTGGCATTACCACCCCCCCC
>WELA01010285.1:980348-1012473 GCA_009602735.1 Mesotaenium endlicherianum
CCCCCCCCCCCCCCCCCCCCGCAATCAAGCACCATCATGCAGGAGCAAGTCAGTGGGTGTGATTGCGCCCTGGCGCAGCCAAAATCTTGCTCCCACAGCGAGAACATGGCGTACACATGCAGCCTGCTCTCATTTCCCTGGCAAAGAGGGCTCGTCGCACAATGGTGGTGGAGACGAGAGCATGTTTGGTGCAGCAGATGCATTCGAGCACATTTTGAGGGTCTCACCTTGCTCCGCGACGACCTTGGCCCCACCCTGGCCCACTCGAGCACGTGCAGGGCAACCCTCCTGCGCCGGAAGACTCTCGAGCACGTCTTCCATCATCGCACGCGCAGCGGCCTCGTTGTTCTCGCGCGCCTGCAGGTGGGCCTCGTACGCTACCCTCTCGCCCGCGGCCCTGTCCTCCTCCGTCTGCCCCGCATCAACCTGGAACATCTCATCTTGGGGCCCCTCAGCCTCCTCCTCCACCTCATCCTCCTCCTCCTCCACCCCGTCCTCTTCCTCACCCTCCTCCCCCTCCTCTTCGTCGGCGCTGTCCTCTGCCCCCCAGTCGTCACCTTCGTCTGAATCTTCACCCCACTTGTACCCCATGCAATGCTCCAGGTCTTCGACGAGAATGACCTCCGGGGCCCCATCCAGGATAGCCACCACCTCGCCCTCTCTCCACTGCTCGTGCTGAGGACGAGGAAGCCCACTCCCCCCCGCCCTCAAGAGCGGGACGATGTCGAACTGCGAAATGATGCACGATCTGGGGGTGAGCCCCTGCATGCCGATGAAGCGGGCGTTCAGGACCCGCACCTTGGCCGATCGAACCGTCCAGCGAAGCCTGCGAGCACGGCACGCAGAGCACGTTGTCAACGCGCGTGAGGGAGGAAATAGAAAGCACGAATGCAGCGTGGAGCATCGCCACTTGCGGGCAGGGCATGCAAGCGAGTGTGGTGATAGCCAGCAGGCGGAGCCAAGCAGCATCTCACCACTTGGCGAGCAATGCGGCCTCGTAGTCGTCCTGGGCCTGCCAGGCAGCCTTGAGGTCGCGCAGCAGCTTCGCCACCTTGGTTGCCAGATCAGGGTGCATCGCAAGCGCCGTCCTCAGGCTGACGTCTTCCTTGGACAGCTTTGCCAGCTCTACCTGCAGGCAAGCAGGGAGGCAGGCAGCCACTCGAACCCAGGAGCTTCTGGTGAGGGCATGCAGGTGAGGGGGCTCTGTGCTGCGCAGGCAGCATAATGTGGGTGACTATGAGGATGGGGGGGAGAGGCACTGGGGACGTAGCAGCACGCACCTCAGTGAGCTCAAACACCTTCTCTCGAAATGTAGACCGGGCCTTCTCCAGCTCTGGCGACCTCTTGTACACAAACGTCCCCTTCGGCTCCGTGCAAGAGGGCACCTCCACCTGCACCGTGCCCCGTGCATCGGTCGGAAGCCCCGTTGGCACTCCCAGGTGCTCCAGCCTTGCCCTCATGGAGTCGTTCCTGTGGGCGTACGCCAGGCGCTCCATCCTCTTGATGTCCTCCGGAAATCGGCTGATCACCTCGTCACGAGCGGCATGCACCCAGGAACGAGTTCCCGTGTCTCTGATCTCCCGAGGCCTGGGCGGCAGGGGTCGAACGCCTCCGAGCGAGGGCTGCTCGAAGAACTGGTCCGAGTGCAGGGCCATGCGGACCTCCAGGGGATACTGGCAGGAACACAGACCCCCATGAGCGCTGGCAGCAATATTAGAGCACGACGTGTGCCAACATCCGGCATCGATGTGCGTGGTCAGCAATAGAAATGGGCACCCAAGCGCTGCTGGCATGCAAAGGGTGCGGTTTGAACACTGGCTCGATCACGCTCACCTTGTCCAAGCCGTCGCCGCAGTCAAGAATCTTGTCCAGCACCCGCCTCTGGGCGTACGGGTTCAAGGCCTTCACCGTCATCACTTCCTTGCGACAGGCTCTGGCGAGAGCGGCTAATATGGCAGGCGGCAGCACGCCACCGTTTTGCTCGGCCAGGTGCGCAGCCATGTTGCTGGGCAGCGAGGCCCGGAGGCCCTGGAGGCTGAACCAGACAACGCGATCCTTACGGAACCCTATGAAGAGGAGCTGGTCGCGGTAGCGTTCGGTGGCCAACTTGCGGCCCAGCTGGCAGCACACGAGCGAGGGGGGTCAGAAGCACGGGGGGCAGCCAAGCGCGAATGCCACCAAGTGCAATGCGCGTGAGCTGCCAGAGGAGGGGGCCCGAGCAACTCACCGGCACCAGGGGCCTCACGCACTCGTCCACCACGACGGGGAACAACGCGTGATCGAGCTTGTTGGGGGCAATGGACATGTCTCCACTCTCGAGGGCCTCGGCCACCGACCCCCGGGCCCACGCGTTCAGGCAGCTGACGAAGGCCACAAAGGTCCTCACCAGACACAAGCTGGTACGCCCGCACACAAAGACGGTCACGTCAACAGGAGATAGAGTAATTTGGGGGTGGAGGGGGGGGGAGGGGGTGGTGGACTCCCCCCCATATTTCAGAGTGTGCTGGTGGGTTCGGTCATCCAGGGCGTGCTGGTGAGTTCAGGGGGATGCAAACTCACACCGGCGATCGCAAGCACTCCGCGATGCGCACCACGCCCCACCCGTAGGTGATGGTCTGGTTGTACGTGAACGCCTTCCCGTCCGGCACGGTGAGGATCACGTCGAGGGACCGCACCCCGCCCGCAGCCCTCGTGAAAGCAAACCTGACGTGCCGCAGCCGGAGTAGCGAAACGGAGTTGGGGCGGAGGGCCGCGAAACAGCAGGTATGGATCATCTGCTTGGTCACCAGGTCCTGCAGGCGGCTCGTGTCGAATGACTCCATGAGCATCTTGAAGATGTCTACCGTGAGCGGATACGACCTGAAGGGAACCTTGGAGCCCAGCGACCTGTCACCACCGTACAAGAATGAGGGTCAGACGGGGCGGCCATGCCATCAATCAATCCCAGAGGGCGAGAGCTTAATAGGAACTTAAGTCAAACTCGCGAGATGTGACTGTTTTGGCGCGTTTGGAGACGCAATGAACTGCGAGGAGAAGGGGAAGGCCGAGGGGGGGGGGGGTGCGGGGTCCAAGAATACGTACTGCAGCATGACAAAGAGGCACTTCTTCACAGAGGCCTTGAATTCTGCCACGTCCCCATGCAGATACTGCCCCTCGTCGACCCGCTCACCACGGATGAGGAAGGACTGGATCAGGTTGGCCTTTTTGGTGACCGTCTGGTACGTGGCCTTGTGATGATTCGCCAGAGACTCCAGCCACGACTTTAGGCGCTCCTTGACAAAGGGCAGGACCGGTGAGCTCCCAAAGGAGGGCTGCTGCATCTGCCACTCCGCGTACTGGCCGAACGCCACACGCTCTGAGAGCTTCCTCTTCAGCATGCTGCGGTCAGCCATTACCCGCGAGGTCGCTCGCGAGACCTGCACCTCCCTCTCCCTCTCCGCCTCAGGCTTTGAGGACGTCGCCGAGGCCGCCCTGATTGCCCGGGTCATCGAGCCGTTGCGCTGCATCGCCCGCTCGTTGGCGTCGTCAGCAAACTCGAGGCACTGCCGCAGAGTGACGTCGGGCAGACTGAACAGGGCAGCCTGGCCCTGCCGGCCCAAGCCGCAAGCTCTGCCTCCTGCTTGCCGGCAAATGTCAGCAGGCAGGACAGGTCGTCGTCCTCGTTGTGCTGCAGGTGGGGCAGCACGGGTGGTCCGAAGACCGATCGCGGGGGACCTGGGGGGCTCGGCTGTCCACCTGCTCGACCGCGTCCCACCCCGTCCCATCAACCCAGTCGAGGACACTCACGCACGCATGAGGGGTGCTTTGTTTGCGCGTTGTGGTGTGCGCACTCTACACTAGCAAGCCCCCGAGGTGGTGACAGATGGCTCATGTGAACCAAATTGAAACCTGGCGGCGCAGCATTGATGCGGGATCACCCACCAAGCGCAGCAGATGGTTGAGGACGGCCCTCACGGTTTGCCAGGTTGGCGCTCCTCGGCGTGGCGAGAACATCGGAGGGGGCAGACGCTGTTGCCAGCACCGGCGTCGCCTGGGCGGCAGGCGCCGATGCCTTTGCACCTGCTCGCGTTGCGTGCGCCCCCCCTTCTCGATACAAGCACACACAAGCGGCAGGTCAGAGGGCGCGAGGGGGTGAGGAGCGGACCGCATAGGGTCAAGTCGCGCCACAAATGCGCACGACAATCATGTGGGTGCGGTGCATGCTTGTGACGCACCACAAGAGACATTGCAGGCGTGCACACATACCCAGGTTAAAAGAAGTCGCAGAAAGCCTCACCTCGGTCGGGCGGCGGGGGCCGTCGACGACGTCGCAAGGGTGCCTGGCCAATTTCGGCGCCGGGACCTGCCTGGGCCTGGGGTACTGTGCGTTCCACGCCCGTCGCCGGCGCGGCGGCAGTGGGGGGGGCCTCCGCAACGGAAAGGGCGACTTGGTCTGGCGTCGATTGCCCCCCCCTGACCCCCCCCCCCCCATGCCCATGAGAAGAAATACTAAGCGACTACGACGTTGGTGGGTAAGTAGTCGCGTGCAAGCCCACTGTGTATGTAAAGCAACATTGGGGGTGGCCAAGCAGGTGCCTGATCGACAGAATGAACACTTGGCTTTGGGCGGGGGGCGAGGTGGGTGGTTGAGGTGAACTCCACCTTCTTTGGCCGAGGGACGACCGCCGCCCTCGTGGGGCTTGTCCCTGGCGCCGGCGTCCCCGACAGCAGCTCCGCCATCGTTGCAGCCCTCCTCCTCCTCCTCCCCCGCAGCCTTCCCAGCCCCCCTCGTATTCCATCGGCCGTACTCCCCGGCCGCGAGCTTCTTGGCGGTCTCCTTGATCCCCTTTTTGAAGTTCAGGTACCTGCTCAGGGAGGCATGGCCAAATGAGACCCGACGCGGCGGGCAGAAGGAGACGTTGAAGAAAAGAGGGGGGACGTTGGTGGCCAAGGGGCCGCAAATGCGTACCTGCTTCGCAACCGCTTGCTTTCCCCCGTACCCTCGTCATCCGTCTGCTTCTTGCGCTCCTTTGACTGCCCGTCCTTCACCTTCGCCTGCTTCTCCAGGAAATCGCGCATTTCGGTGCGTCGGGTACAAAGCTCCCTCACCCTCCTTGCGAAGTCCTCCTTCTCCGGGCCCTCGTGAGCCAGCATGAGATCCATGGCCCGCTGCACCGCCTCGTCATCCTTGCTCACGACGGCGGCCTTGCGTGATGCCTCTACTGCATGTGTTAGAGGGGGGCAAGGGACGGGGGAGGTGGCCGGGTGAGGAGAGGCAAAATGTGGGGGAGAGAGGGGAGAGGAGATGCAAGGTTTGTGACAAGCAACACACAAGAAATCCCTAGACCCCATGCATCGCCTGTAGGGCTGGTAAGAAGTTATGTAGAGGAGGGGGTGAGGGGGGAAGGAAGTGGCAATGTAACTGCTCTCCGTGCTCATGGCGACCCATATCCCACGCCAGAAGCCCTCATCCTTGCCCACGCCCTAGACCTAGCCCTAGAAGACCCCTCATCCTAGCAGGATTCTCACCCTAACCCTAATGCCTCTTCGGGTAGCTTGTCATGTCAGCTGCTGCTTGCGCAGCCGTGCGCGGCTGCCACGTGGCAGCCGTTGCCCTGCCCTGCGGCGCTGCCACGTGGCCACCGTTGCCCTCCCACAAGGCCTCCCGAGTGGCCGGCCACCGCTTACCACCCACTACACTCCACCCAACTCCATTCCCACCGGCCCACCCACCACGATAGACTTGACGCGCTGGCCATCAAAAGGTCACACACGCGAGAATGAAGGCGCAACACACCAGGAGACAGGCGTTGAGGCGCGCCAGAAGAGAGGCACGGTTACTAACCTCCTCCGACCGACGGGCGACCGCCGCTTTTGTGGGGCTCGTGTGCAACGGCGCCCGCGCCCGCGTCCGCGCCAGCGTCCCCGACCGCCCTATCCTGCCCCCCACCTCCCTTCTCACTCCAACGGCCGTAGCCCCCCGCCGCGAGCTTCTTGCCGGTCTCCTTGATCCGCTGCTTGGATGCGTCGACCTTGCTCGGGGACATCGGGCGTTGCTTCGGGCGTGGTGAGGACGGAGACATCGAAAGAAAAGTAGGAAGAAGGCAAAAATGCAGCCGAGGAGTCGGGGAAGGTGGGGCTGACTCACTCGCCGCGGAGCAGCTTGCGCCTGGCCAGACCCTCCGCTTCATTTTTCCCCCTTCAGCCAGCTGTACCACACCCACTTAGGGCCTTTGACTAGATTTTTTAATGTGTGTGGCACCCGACTACAGGCCTTTGATTGATTTTTTCACTTTGTGGAAAACCTGATTTGAAGCGTCAAGACGTCGTTTTTTCAGCTAGGGGAGTGATGTAGTGATATTATAAGTATTAGGTCAAAAAATGTCACTGTAAACATGTTTTGATGTTTATCATTGCTTGTGGAGTATCTGTGCGTGTATTGAAGTGTGAACATATATTTTAGTGACTTGGCGAACAATTTAAGTTGGGGAGATGGTAATGAATCAGTTCATTATTTATTTAATTGATTGCATGTATAAATACAACACTAAACAAGTATTATGTCAATATACGCACATGCGCAAGTTCATTTAAATTAACATATGTCGATGTAGTGCGAGTTTACTTACTTTGTCAAAAAGGTCAGCAGGATGACTTTTGTATCATAGTCTAGTTTGCTGACTTCGTTGAGAAGGTCAGCAGGATGACTTTTGTATCATAGTACAGTCTGTTGAGATTTATATATCGGTTATATATAGGATGTAATATCAGCAGGATGACATATAGTAAGCTCGCTTGATATTAGTCAATATACTTAGCTTCAGTACGCTGAGGGTAGATATATTCATTTAGATTATTATTTGTAGATTGGCACATGTGACCGTAGTATACTGAAAGTCGGAAGGTCGACTGAGATTCGGTAAACCGATGCCCTACCAGTGTGGTTAACTCCTGGGTGGGCGGAGCCGTCGTCAGTCAACTGAACAATTAGGACTTCACTCAACCGACCAATTGATATGGTCGTTATACCTAGATCCGTGGGTCCCAACTTAACGGGTTTCCCACGAAACGGCGCACCTTGCGCCGTGGTCAACCAGGTGGTCGCTAGGTACATAGCAGGCTGGGATCTCGTGGTCCCTCATTCTGGACAGTAGGCTTTACAGTCGGATTTCTACTTGCAAGTCATGTGTGCACTCTTTGGGTTCGTTCTAATGACCAGCCTTCACGGAAATTGACATGGCTGCTTCGTTTGCGCTCCAAATGAAGCGAACTAGGACTTTTCGGAAAGGTCTCGTCAAGATGCATCGGTTACCATTCAGGTTGTTTAATTTGGAGCTATATTGACAGAGTTATGCCCTCTGACATTTTGGGGTCACACAACGGACAGATTCCATGGTTTTGCACCTAAGTCAGTGGGATGTGTTTTAGCTGCTTCATGGTCATCTGAATGAGAGCGCCTTTGCTATTCAGTCCCCTGATGTTGTGTATGTGCTTATACATGCTTGTATGCTTGGTAGGCAAGAGGTCATGAGTTTCTAAAGGAGAAGCTCTAGTCCTCAAGTTGGCCTCTTTCTTGTGCCTTGTATTCGTGTGCAACTATGGCACACTACGATAAGTGAGTCAAGGGGTATAGATGAGTAAACGGGATTTATTATAAGGGCGAAGATTGCTCCCTGATTTCACACGCTTCCACCTATCGCTGATCTTATATATTAAAATGAAATATGTTAATCTTGAATAAGCAAGATTCATTTCAGTGGTATCGGAGCTAAGTCCTTCTTGAATGTCCGTGCTCGTCTTCTTTGTCTCAGGAGGTAAGTGTGTGACGCTTAATTAAGTGGTATGATGAGTCTAGGTGGAGCTTGGGGAAGTGTATGATGTAGAGCATTGCACATCCTGTCCAGGATCCTTCCACTTGCTCACCTAGTGTGTCTCCGGGCTCAATGTACTATGCGGCATACTAATTTGACTTTTCTAACCTCTTGTGTACAGATCCACGCATGGAGAAGCCTAAAGTGGAGGCTTGATGGACGAGGTGTCTGCAAGCATCAAGGGCAGCCTCAAGGGAGTTGCATCATAGCAAGCTGGATGTGACTCATTCACCTCACTTGATCATAGTCGTTGTGTGTTGTTATATGCAATCCACGGCTAGTATAGAGAGGGGTGTGCACTTCAGCGGTGCTAGAGGACTTGTTAGTCTGTTGTGCCAACCCTTTGGGTTTAAGCTTGTTGCTTTGCAAGAGACGTACCTCTCTTATTATGTGTGTGGTAGCTAGGTTGAGGAAGCTTGGGTATGGCTGCATGTGAGGAGCAATTGAGACAGTGCGTGCACACATGATTTACTAACTTAAGTTTCCAAGTATGGATTACGACAGGTTTTTGTCGCCTGATTCGAGACGTCGTTTTTTCTGTCAGGGGAGTGATGTTGTGATATTATAATTATTAGGTCAAAACATGTCACTGTGAACATGTTTTGATTTTTATCATTGCTTGTGGAGTATCTGTGCGTGTATTTAAGTGTGAACATATATTTTAGTGACTTGGTTCATGTTCCTTGATCCTTCTAGGGCATTTTCGAAGGTAGAAGGTTGGCGTAGAAGAACTCCATGTGGCAAAAGTCAGAATGTGCCTTTTTTAGGTCAAAAGGACATGTTTAAATTATTATAGAAAGAGGTGACAAGTTTTGGGATGTGTTAGGTGCCAACACATCAACGTGCACCTTCCTAGAAGTTACTTGTGTAGCAAGTATATAAACAAGAGCTTGGGCGTAGAAAAGACAGTTGACAATCACTCTTATACTTGCCAAGTTTGAGACATATATTAACGTTCAAGAAACCATCTCTCTTTCAAGAAGCTACCACTTGTGTTCAAAGTCTGGTCTTGAATGAATGAACCATTCTAATTGACTAAGTACTTCATCTCTCTGGAGAACACTGAAGTCTCAAATCTTGCTTGTGCCAGTGCACAATGACCAGCGGATGGTCAACCTTATGCAACCTGCCACCGAAATACATGCGTAAGTCGGTCCATGGTGATCAACTAAAATGACAAATCGCGTGCGAAGGACCACCACCTAGGTGACCAGGTCGATGGCGCACTTGTCGGGGATCCATACACGATCCCAGGCCTCGACGCGGTTAGGCAAGACATGGATTTCACTTTTCTGCGTTGATTACAATGGTCCTTTGAGACGGTTTGTCCACTTCGAAAGATGTACATGCATCCTGCTGGCCGGGAGCCTCCGCGGTCATGCTCGTCGCTGATTATTTGGTACATGAGAGTCGAGACATGCTGACAACTTGACTTTCAAGCTAGGCATTGGCTAATGATGAAATTTCGAGCGGAATAGTAGGCTTCGCAGAGTTCGGTACTTGCCAAGGTCGGCAAAATTTGGCAATTTCAAAACCACCTCATCGAAATCTACTAGAATCAATGTATCTTGGCTGCCGGGGTATACCGCGAGGCTCGACATGACAGATTTTTTAAGATGCCCAAGATCGTCCCAAGCTGTCAAAGGACAGTGTGGACTTCTGGCAACAGCGGGGCCTACGAGTGGAACATATGCTGGAGTTTTTGGCTGGTTGTTGAGTGAAGACGCCGAACTCGAAGAATGATAGTAATGTTTTCTTACTTCCTGTGAACTTCAGACGTACTGTGGTCTCCACTTGCATCAAGTTTCAATTGAAGAGGAGGCATTTTCTGAGGACGTGAGGACGACTAGGGCTTACAGGCACTGGAACATCTTGGCATAGATAGATGAAGACATGATCATATTATAGATCATTATAGATCACTACATGATCATTATAGATCTCGACCTTTCACGCTCGTGCATATCAGTAAAATGTTGTTCTTCATTCTGCTCTTTTCTTTTCAAGTGACTAGCGATGCTGTACGTATAGACCAAGATGAATGTAAGACCTCAGAACCCTCAAGATTTGTATCAATCTTGTGTAGTTGTCATGGTCGGGTCCAATTTCGCAACCTTGAAATGTAAAAAATTGTTTGCTTGTACTTTAATTTGCCACGCAATTGCTACGGAGCCAGTGCGCGAGTCCTTAAGGCAATATAAGTTGATTGCCTAGCTCCCGTAACAGTCCGAATGTTGTTTCCCTTTCTTTCTGACTGATTCTTGGTACGTGTACATGCACCACAGTGGCCACTCTCAATAAGCTTCGACTCGGATTCAATGATTCAAATGGTCTTTTGTCCTCATGGAACAATACTGATTGCAACAGTATAGATCATGTTACCTGCACAGCTGAAGGATTTGTTTCTGCAATGTGAGTGAAACAATCCCTGCCCCCGGTCTCTCAACTTACAGATTCGGATTAAGCAGAGGGACTTGTCTTGTGCCCTCGAGTTGCTTGAGCATTCTGATTCTCTAAGTTACGAGGAAATGTTTGTATCCAATGCTACACTTCAAAAGGCGTGGCTGCTGACATGCATGAAACGGTCAGAACACTCTGATGTACTTCATAAGGAGATAGTAATTTTGAGAATCATAATTAGTTTCTGATGCGCCCAAGGGACTCAAATCTAGCACACGCATCCAGTGGCGTGGCTCACTGGGCTTTGTGGCTGGTTCCTGCAACTTGTTTGTGTGACAAAGGCGACCATGAAAAGTGGGGAGTATGTGTATGATGGACAGTCTGAAGTATCTCCAGCAGATGGATCACATCGGTTGTTGTTGACGTTGTGACGATCTGCCCAGAAGCATAAGTGATGATTACTTGGGCGGGTCCATTGGAGATTCGATTGGCTCCTTCTCCAAGTTGCAGAATATGTGAGCTCACTCTGTTGCTCCTCTTTAGTGAGCATAAACGCGCTGTGGCTCATGCTCAGTGGTGTCAGCAGTCAACGTTGCACAACCGCACCTCTGCTTGACTTGCAGTATACACCATCCAAAGCGGTTACATTGGGCTCATTCATCATTCTGCACGATGCCCTTTTGATCATGCGTCGAATAGCCCCCACCATGTTTCTTAGCAGTCAGGGTCTTGTAACCAGGCGAGTATGTCGTCCGTGCTTTGTCGTAGACCTCAAGGCCGCCGGCAAACACTTTGAGATACCTCTTAGGAGGCCATCTTCAATAAGAAGGTCCAGCGCCTATTTGGCACTTGGGCTTGTTCCATGCTAAAAGGGACAAGGGCCATGCAGGCAGAGGGACAAGAGAACCTGCTGCCTCGTGCACGTTGCAGGTGCCAACGACTGTCGCTGACAGTGTTGTTCAATAATCTTCTATATATCTATACTTTGACCTATGATTAAGTATGAGGATTTGAGGTTGAGCTCATCACCTGTGCCTTGCCTTTCATGCTAGTGTTGCTTTCTTGCTCTGTCGCACCATTGAGAGCTGAGGTCATGCAGGCTGTTGTCCAGCTCACTGTGACGCATGGCACGGTTCAGACATGTGGGGACGTGCTAGACAATTGCAGGCTTGCCTGCTACTTATACTTCCGAAGCCTTCGGTCAGCACCACCTCATCGAGCTTCTTTTGGCTGACCCTTTTTGTTGGTTACTTTCTTGGCAGCACATTGCGTAATGTGAGTATCAGTGGGGCATTATCCTCGGGGCTCTGCAACCTCGTGTCGCTGAAGATGCTGTGAGTGTGCTCCCCACAGTTTCTCGTATCTGCTAGATTGGGGGCCGGCGTCTCAGGGGCTCCTTGATAGCCTGGCACTTGCACATGCTCCCCCGACTTGCTCTGCTGCCAGTTCGTACCTCCTTGTGCTCTCCACTCTATGCCCTGAGCTGTTGTGTGGGCGAAGCTTGTGTCGACCAAGCTCTCATCTCTAGGAACCAGAGGGTCACCACGTGCCATGCCAAAAGAAGTGGACTCTGGAGTCACGATACGTTCTCTTGTTGGTCTCCTGTTGGAACTGGGCTCTGAGCAGACACACGGCACATGTCGAGGCCTGGCAGAAGTTAGTACCCTTCTATCGTTCCTGTTGCCATTTGCGTCATGTAATTCAGTGCTCTGTCACTACTCCCTTTTTCTCTTTTCCAGGGACCTCGGGCTCAATCATCTGAACGGCACCGTTCCCAGTTGCTTGGACCGGCTAGCTAACCTCAAATACCTGTAAGTATATTGCCAAGGGCGTCTTTTACAAGTCCTCTTGATTGCCCACGAGCGTTAGTACTGTATTCCACCCCATGATACGGACTTGCATCATCGCTCACAGGTACCTTACATGCCAAGAAGCCAAAATTGGCATGAGAGTGCATTTCTATGTTGCTGTATGACCTTCAGTTCTGCACTTGCCAAAACGACCCTGTGGCTGTTCTTGGGTGATTCACGAGTAAGCCAACAATACGGCCCGGAAAACACTGGGTTGGAATTGAGAAGAAAATGAGTGATTGCACCCTCAAAGTTCTTCCTACGAGAAAGCATTTAAGCAAGCGGTTCATCCCGATTTCTTCATCCGAGCTGCTGTCTGTGTTTCTGTGATGCATGCGTGCGTCTATGCAAATGAACAGGGATTTGGGGGACAACCAGTTTGATGGCTATACTCCGGAAGCTATTTGTCTTCTCACAAGCCTCGTGTACCTGTAAGTGCGCCTGGCAACTCTTAGCCATCCCCAAAGAGGCCTAGCCCTTGTGTGTCATTGGCTGTCCGGCTACACTCTGCACGGGCTGTGCTGCACCGATGTCCTCCTGCTTGATGCCACGTACTGGCCAGTAGAGGCTAGGCCTTGCATTAGATTGTGACTAGGAGCTCCAGTCTTGATCCCCAGCACCAGGGGCAGAGCTGAAGAAGTTTCCTGTCGAACTTCAGACTGCGGCAAGACCCGTCAACTCCTTAATATGCAAGCCATCGTCTCTCAAAGTTCTGTTCTTCCAGGCTTGCTTGACACGCCTGAGCCTTGAGTGGAGCACCTCTGTGCTGCCCCTTTTGCTGCTTGGGACAGCGACCTTGGATGGAACAGGCTCACAGGTACTATTCCTGAGTGTGTGGGGAACCTCACCAGCCTGCAATCATTGTGAGTACGTTCGTGTGTATGCGGTACCTGGTCCCCTCCAACCTGTCGCAGCAATTTGGGTTCACGCAACGCTCTTGCTGCAACAAGGGACTGACAGCAGAGGATAGCGAAGCTGCTTGCCTGCTCACTAGGACTGTTTGAGGCGCGGCCGTCTCCTTGTGTTGGCTGATTTGCCAAGGCTGCACCCACTGGGGATGCATATTGGTTCTTTTCCACATGCTTTTTGAGCGCGCTTGGCAATGAGCTACATCTCAAAATGCAGGCCCGTTGAGTTGCACACATAGTGCCTGCAGCCTCCTCTTCTGTCTTGTGTCTTGAGCTCAGACAATTCGCAGCTCGCGATCTGGTACAGTCGTCCTGAACTGACGCCACTAGGATGCTTTGGTATGCCTCTGCCCATTGCAACAGCACGGCATGTTGTGCGAACCACATTGTCGGGCCGCTGACCACGCAATGGGTTATGCTTCTACATGCGCGTCGGGAAAGGAGTTAAGTACTGAACAAGTTAAATAGTTGTAAATCCTTGCTGCATTTGCGAGCTCGTTATGGTCCCGGGGGGCTTAGGGGCATGCATGCGCTGAAGACCAACTGCTTGCTATCATGCAGGGGTTTCTATAGTACTGGACTGCAAGGATCAATTCCAGAAAGCATCTGCCGCTTGAGGGCCTTGGAGGAAATGTAAGTTGGTCAGACCTGGCTCATCACATCTTCTGTGATGCCTTCCCTGCTTACACAGGCTGTGGCCATTCAAGTGACATGTCGTTTTCCCAGACGCACCACAGTTTGCAGCTGGGCATTGTCTAACTCCCGCACTGAAGGGTTCAAGCCTTCAGGGGCATATGCATCCACCACTGGTCCTGAATTTCAAAAATCTGATAAATATGTCAAATGCTCATCGGTGTTCTCTCTTTGTCAAGTAATTCTCTCTTGTTGACGATCTTCTTACAAAAGCAGGATGCGATGTGAGTAACTGAGAATGCTCATAGGTCTTGCCTGCTCTTGATTACCATCTCCAATTACCTGCATTGCGTCTGCTGCATCACTAGCTGTGAAATTTTTGTATAGATAAATCCGTTCTTTCATTAAGACTCTATTTGTTGCCACTCTGTTTACTCCTATATTGGAGCACATAGAAGCATATAGAGGATAGTGTTTGCTTTTTCCTGTGCTCTGGCCCCACCAGCAGAGAAAGTGCATTTCTTTCTGGTGCTGGCAGCTGCATGTGCGATGCATAATGCATCTGTGCACTCCAGCTAAGCCGCTCATGCACCAGCTTGTGTTCCAACTTTCTGCTTCATGCAGAAAATTGGGAAGGAATGAACTTTCCGGTGGACTCCCAAGCTGCCTCAGCACGTTGCCTGCCCTGACATACCTGTGAGGGCCGACACATTCAACTTTCTCCGTCTTTATACCAAATCCCTCCTCCCCCCCTCGCCCACGTGCATGCCCCAGGTTTCTAGAGTCCAGACTGAATGCTCGACACTGCTGTTCCGCAAATACCTCAGCATCCAGCGCTGCATCATCATCTGCGTAGCCATTTGCACCGTGCTTGGCGCGTGCTCAGCTGGATGAATGGTGGATAAGACACAGTAGCAGATCGCTCGTAACGCTGTCATGACCTAGGACTTGCACTGATTTTTGATGAGATACGCTGCAGGGACGTGGTCGGAAACTGGTTGTCAGGACCCTTGCCCCAGAACTTCAGCAACCCGGTACTGAGATTGTTTATAACTTCAAACTTCTTCTCGGGGTCCGTAAAGCTCACCTTTGCAGACGGGTCTTCCGACTGCCCAGCAGATTCTTTTAAAAACTGCTTCAACAACTCAGAGTTGTGCAACCATAATGACGGCCGGCTGACCCGGCCAGACTGTATAGCGTTTTGCAACACAATCTCCGCAGTGGGGCCATGCGCTGGCCATGGGCTATGCAGCACCACTACCCCTCACGAGTGCACCTGCAACGCTGGATACATCTCTACAAATGGCCCCGAGACGGCCTCATGTGCGCCAGGTATCACACCCACAAAACAACCTTGACTATTTTTCCATCTTATGATTGGCATACTCCTTCGCTTCTTTGGGAGTTGCGGGTGAGATTCTCCCATGCGCACGTGAGAAGGTGCACGGGCGGCTAGATTGGAGTGCTGCATGTGTTGTGAAGGTTCCTTCAAGCGACCCTTGTCTAGCAGTTGATGGACTTGCATTGCCAGAGAGTTTTGTGGCGGTTTCAGCTCCGTCCTCTGCTTGCCAGCAGGCCTTCGCGGATGCCTCCAATGCGCATGAGAGCCAGATCGTTTTCTCTGTCTGAAAACAACGAGGAGCATCAGCCAGCCCTCTGCTGCACATCACTGCACTGGGGCACAAGTGGTGGCCCTGGAAATGCCCCCCCCATCTTTTGGATGCTCCCGCTTTGCCCTCGCCTTACTCAGTGGGAAGTCAATCACTTTCATGGCAATACCCACGCGCTCCGTTTCCCATCTCTTGCAGCGCCCCCGCCGCCATCGCCTCCGCCAGTTCAGCCGCCTCCCCCGTCTCCGCCACCTCCGATGCCTGACACAGCCCGTCCTCCTCCGCCCATCTCAGGTGCATGCTCCGAGCTCCTTAGCTCTGTCATACTCTCATAAAATGCTGTTGTAGCCCTCTGTGGAATCTCACGACACTGTTGTTGCCTTATTGCAGTACTGTCCTGTGTTGCTTGTGCCTGCCAATGAAACCATTCACGCACGCGTGCAACCTGGGCTGTGAAGATCTGTCGACGAGAATGATCCTTCATTGTCGAGTGAACACCGTACACATATATGCACATGTTTTTTGTTTGTTGCAGGCGGTAAAGTGCAGAAAATGATATGGGAACAGGTGTTTTTATGATGGCAGCCAAGAGCAAGAGCAGCAGCACAGCAGTGATCGCAGGAGTGGCAGCGGGGATTGTGTGCCTCCTTGCAATTCTTTGCAGCACTGCAGTGTGCTTCAGCTTGAAGAACAGCAAGGGGGATGTGGCACTTCTGGCTGGTACACCTCTCCCACTCCCTAGCTCCTGAAGCTAAGGTCTGACTATGCATCCAGATTTGTGGCACCCTCCAGTTTCCTTCCGAGAGTAGGCTTCAATTTCCTCCCTCTAGCTTCCACTCCTCCACCCTGTCTGGTGGTGCAGAAGTCGCAAGGAGGAGCTGCTGACCTTGTGTACAAATGCGTGCATGTGGCACGTGTGATCTAGCAGACCGCAATCTGACTGCGGCCCCCAGCCATAGCGGCATGCTGATTCAGAAGCTATGCCAACAGTCCGTGCGCGCCATCACTCTGGAAGACATCAAGGCCGCCACGGACAACTTCAGCGAGGACAAACTGCTGGGCGAGGGCGGCTACGGCAGCGTCTACTTGGGCCACCGCGACGGCGAGCGGAAGTGGGCCGTGAAGAGAGTCATTGTGGCCAACAGGGACACCTTAGCCATATTTCAGGGCGAGGTGAATGCTGGGGGGTGGAAGCAAAGGCTCTCGAAATTCTCTCAAGCAAACTCGTTGGGCATAGTTGGATTGGTAGAATGACCCACATATGAACGTGTGTCTGTAATGCATTGTATGCACGTGGTTGCTTCCGATTGTGATAAGTGACAGAGGCAATTAGCCCCATTAACATGCTTGCTTGGGTTGGAATGTCTGAGCCAGGTGATGCTGATATCAAAGATCAACCACCGTAACCTGGTGCAGCTGCTGGGCTTCTGCACGGAGAGCGACGAGCAGATCTTAGTGTACGAGTTTGTGTCATGTGGCACGCTGCAAGACCGCTTGCGGACAGCACCAGGCAAGCACGCAGGCAACTCAGGCTCTGCCTACTGACCACGGTGATGATTTGATGGACATCAACATCCGTGCACGTGATAGTTTTCCTCATTTAATAGCCCCCCTCAGTCTTGTTCCTGATCTGCTGCACGCATGGCTGTCGCTTAGATAGTTGTTATGTATTAAATGTATATACATTTATGTAGTCTATATGAATGTAAGTATAGAAAATGATTGATTTATGTGTAATATAACTTCTGTACGTACATATGTATTCACATATGTACATTAGTCATATATACGTAAATATTGGTTTTCTTGTCGAGTGGCCCATGCATTGTAGACATTCTCATCCTCCTCTTTGTGCATGGCATATAATGGCATGCTCGGTGCTGCAGAAAAGAGCGCATCAGAAGGCGCTGCAGCAGCAGCTCCTCTGAGCTTCATGCAGCGGCTGGCGATTGCCGTGGGCGTGGCGCAAGGTCTCAACTACCTGCACAGCTACTTGCAAGAGCCGATTGTGCACCGCGACATCAAGTCCGCCAACATCCTCCTCGACGCCAATATGCAGGTGCTGCGCTGCTGCTGCTGCGTGTAGCCTGCTATACAATTTTGCAGTGCATGTTTATTTTGTGCATAAGCTGGCTGTTGTAGGCAAACAGGACCCATGCCGCCCTGCTACCGCTACCGTGGGCCGGAGTTGCAGGTTGGGGGGTGCTTATGTCAGTTCTTCCCTCCACGTTGCATGGGGTTCAGCACTAGGTGAGTCGAACGGGCATATCAGTGGAGGAAAAACATATCATGTGCAAGATGAAGGTCCACAATGATGCCGGCAACCCAATGCTCAAGCAACTACATGCTTTGTGCAAATGCTTTGTGCAATGCTCGCGCTTGTGTGCAGCCCAAGATTGCAGACTTTGGACTCTCCAAGGTGCTGGCTTCCAGGGTGGACGCTTCCGGTGCCGCATACGCAGTGGCGTCCACCATAGCCGGCACCTTTGGGTACATGGACCCCGGCATCCAGCACAACCTGCAGGTTTCCCCCAAGCTCGACGTCTTCAGGTCCGCTGCTGCCACCTGCCTCTGCAGCAACCTGCTGGTTGTCTTTGCAAGAGGAGCAAGCACACGCATACACTCCTGATTGCTGGGGGATAATAAGCCCAGTTGTCTTGTTCGAAGTGCTCTGGATGCAATGCTAGGGTGTGTGGGCGCCAAGGCTCTGAGGAAGAGATGTTGAGGGGTGGTCAAGGGGTGTCCTATATGAAGGGCGAGAATCTTGGGGTTGGGTTGTCAGAGTTTTTCTGTTAGAACACAACATTCTCCCTGTGTCAAAAGACTGGTGCATGGGAAGAGCAACCGCACTATGTTGTCTTGAGATTCTCAGGGCACCCCACCTGGCGGGGCAGGAGTGTTGCGACGACCATCCAGAAGTTGCTGCAGCAGTTGGAAGGGGAGAACTTGCTGAACGTGCAGACTTCCAGGGTTTCCCTCTTTCCCTCTTTCCCCCTTTCCCCCTCTCCCTCTCTCCCTCTTCCTCTCTCCCTCCCTCCCTCTCTCCTCGCCCTCTACAAATATTTTTGCCTTTGCGTGCAGCTTTGGTGTGGTGCTGCTGGAGCTTTTGACGTGCAAGCCAGCTCTTATCAAGGACCCCTCGTCAGGCAAGCCCACCACTCTGTATAATTGGGTAAGCGCAACGTGTCCCTTGCCCTTCTTGTCTGAGGCTGCAAGTGAACAATTGGGCTCATCAAGATTGAGGAGTGCCTGAGGTTATGCACACTTGTGTGTCATTGTGATACTCCTTCCATGCCGGAAGGCATCACACAAGTTCTCCGCATGACTCGGATGTGGCCTTCGATAGGCAGTTTCATGATTTTGTGGAGGCCTTTAAAAGAGTGAGCAGAATATGCGTGACCTGTACCAGTTGCCTCCTCTGCTGTTTATTCCTCGTTCGGCACAAAACAAGGGCATGAAAGCACTAGCTGCAACTTCAACTGTTGGCTGATTCAAGTGCGCTCTTGCAGGCCCTGCCGTACATCAATGTCGGCGACTTGGAGCCTGTGGTGGATCCGCATCTGTGGGCCACCACGTCGCCGGAGGCGCTTCAGCACTTTGCTGCTGTCGCCAGGCTCTGTCTCTTGCGGCCCGCCACAAGTCGGCCATCCATGGCTCACGTTTCACGCACGTTGGAAGGGGCTCGCGGAAGCACTTACGTTGAGCCGGTTGCAGCCAGCGTACAGCAGGGCGTACATACCTCCCTGTCAAATCTTCTCTTGGATATGGACTCGTCATCCTCATACTCTGGAAACATTCCCTTGAGCACTTCACTGAAACTTCGGTAAGCTATTGTTGCAAATTTTGTGTATGGAAAAAAAGGAGCTGGCAATATAGTGGGGCCGATGATGGACATGTCAGGGTTCTTTGTTGCTTCAAAATGGAAGGGGTTGACTTGGTGCTTGGCACACTTATGTATTTTTGATCTTCTAGCTACACAAATTTGGGATTCTTGGCTGGTGGCTTGGGGGCTCTTTGTTCTAATTAACAGCAAGCTGGCGTTCAAGAGTAGTGGAGTAGGGTCTCCACTAGGCAAAAGATAACATTGGACCAGACTATGGTACAAAAGCTTCCAGGGAGTAGATTATGTGGTCGGAGTTGGCTCACATTGGATTCCTCTATGCAACTCCTGGTTACAAAGAGTTGCAGTCTTCTAAATATCCATTTTAATCATTTGTATACCCTTTGATGCGTAACTGTGATGTTCAAATGATAGAGTACCTGCACCTATTGCAAAATTGCAAAATGTTGAACACTCAAAATTTGTACCCTGAGGATAGCTACTAGCACTCCTCCAATGACCAGTTCCTTAGAACTTATTTGAAGTTCAGTGGCACCAAACATTTCATACGATTCTATGTAGTTTTTGGCCCATGTTTGCCTCCACCTCTTCTTTTCCCCACGTTGCCGGGCCTCGTTCACTTTGAGGCCATTTGCAGACTGGAAGTTGACTTGTACCCAGCATTATCCTTCCACCTCGTGGGAAAGTAAGCATAGCCCTTGCTCCTCATCTCCTCTTGAAGCCTATTCGCCAGCTCTTTCTCACCTATGACGTCGAAGTAGTACACTAGCGTTCTACACGTCCTCTCGTTGAGGGCAGTGCTCTGCACAGGCATGGCGGTGTAGAGCTCGGACACCGTGGACCACCTTCTGAAACTCACGCACTCTTCAATTAAGATACAGAAGCACACCAAATTGGGCCTGCATGCAAGATCCTCAAGCAACCCCAAGTCCTCCTTAGAGCCTGCTTTCCTCAGCTTCGTCACTTACGTAGTAAAGCGTCACCTGTGTCCACAAGGTCATTCACTGTAAAAAATACAACACCCCAATGGCAGGCCCAAATGGCACAGTCCAGCATGGGCAGTCATGGCAGCATTACTAAATGGAGCAACATGGTGCGTACGTAAAAGCTGCGGATTCGCCATTTCTTGTGTTGCATGGATGGCTTCCAATGAGTGTGTTTTTGTGGCCATGTGCCATCATTAACAATCAGCCATTTCAGCCATGTACAGTAGGGAATGGGCCAGCGCCATGAGACCTCGAGCATGGCACGTGCACTTGTGAACATTAGCATAGAGGCATCCTCATGTCGATTTCCATGGCAGGACTCACGACGTGACCGGAATGGGCATTCAAATGGAAAGCAATGCAAAGATTGCTTCTTAAGAACTGGCAATGCAGGATACAAGTTACAGCCATGTCGTGCGGTAGGAGGTCAGGTGCGTATCATCAACACAAGCAATGCATAATATGCAAGCAGGCTTTGCTGCAATGAAGTCTATAATACATGCGGCTTGACAGTCAAGAGTCAGATGTTCTAATTCCCCCCCCAGCTCTCAGCCACCAGCTAATGGGCTGTGATTGCTGTCTAAAGCTAAAGCAGTGCAGTCGCTACAGAACCAGTCGCCAGCTGGCACGCGAGCCAGCGGCGGGTCAAGGCAACCGATGTGGAAGCCGAGGTTGCTGCTGTCGCAGAGCAGCATCCTGGCCTCCTGGCCGGGGCTGTGGCAGATCTGGCACGCCCAATCCTTGGGTGGCCGTGCGTCACTGGGACAAACCTGCATGTCAAGGTTAGGAAGGTGGCATGGTCCACAGTTCTTTGTGTGGTCCTTGTGAAGACGGCCATCTGCGCCTTCCAGCTCCAGAACTCCTGACGCCAAGACACGCCTCACGCGTAGAATGACGGGCGAGCTGCTGGTGTCGGGGGTGTTCTTCGTCTGGCGTCGCAGGTACACGAAGTCACCTGCGGAGAACTGCAACACTCGCGGCCGATACGCTCCTCCACAAGTCATGGCATACCTCAGTGTGTCGCGGTGCTGAGCAATGCTGAGTTTGTCCATGGCCATGGGCATCAGGCGCTGAAAGAGCTGTGCACGCTGCCCGATAAGAGCGCTCCACGCCTCGGGACTGTCCAAGTCCAAAACGTTTTTGTCCACGGTCTTGGCTGCTGCGGGCAGGACTGGCTATTGGCCGTAGAGAAGGAAGTAGGGAGAATGTGAGGCCAAGGAGGCCTGCTTACTGAACCTGTACCCCATAGCCAACCATAGGAGGGCGTCGTCCCAATGGGAGCTGTCCTGGGCCAGGCAGTACTTCCGCAGCCCAAGCTTGACGGTCTGCACCATGCGCTCTGCGAGGCCAACAGCCTGGGGATGGTCGCGGGAGGTGGTGCGGTGGTCGATCATCAAACGCTCTAGCAGCTTCTAAAAGCTGCCCTGGAACTCCTTGCCTTGGTAAGTGAGGACCTCAGCGCAGCCGCCAAAGCGGCTAAGAACCTACTCGAGGAAAGCTTGAGCAATCCCCTCACTGGCCTTGCTGGGCAACGGCACAAGCTCGATCCATTTGGACATGTGCTCAATCATTACCAAGACATAGAGGTTGCCTCGGCGAGACTGGGCAGCTCCCCAGCCAAGTTGAGCGACCACCTGTAGAACAGCCCCTGAATAGGGAGCGGGCTGAGAGCGACGGTGCGGGCTGTGAAGCTCGAGCGCACCCGGTCGCAAAGTGTGCAGCTGCTGACGACGTCGGCGACAACCTTAGTCATGCCGTGCCACCAGCACTCAGCCTGGAGGAGGCTAAGAGTGCGCTTAATACCAAAGTGTCCAAGCGTCTCGTGCACACGTCGCACCAGCTGGCCGCGTATAGCAAACTCAGGGACCACCACAACAGAGCCGTCCGCCATCACTCGCCGCATGCGCCCCTCCATGAAGACGAAGTCCCGGCTGCGCTTGAGGACGCGGTCACGCTCGCGCGCACTAATGCCTGAGACCAACTCCTTGGCCGTGACGTACTGCAGCACCGGGGCACCGTCCCACACGTCCTCGGGCCCGCCTGCCAGCTGTCCTGCTCCTCAGCTACTGCCAAGGCCAGTCGCCGAGTGGTGACAGTCACCATGTCTAGGCTAGTGAGCCCTGCGGGCCGCACGTTGCCGTCAACGGTGAAGGCCAGGAACGCCGCCGCGTGCCAGGCCACAGGTTCATCCTCATCGTGGCGGGCTACTGTAAGGTCTCGCAAAGAGGGCAGCGAGTTGTAGCTGAGGCCGTCAGCGTCCAGGTTTGTCAACCCTGGACGATGGTGCACGTCAAAGGTGTACTCATGCAAGATGAGCGCCCACCGTGCGTACTTGCCTGTCAGGCGCTCCGACGTCATAAGCCACTTGAGTGGCTGATGGTCGATGATCAAGCGGAAGTGGGTGCCGTAGAGATAGTGCCTGAAATGCACAATCGCCCACACTGCTGCCAGGGACTCCCCCTCATAGGAGCCGTAGTTGCCCTCAGCACGGTTGTTGCTGCGGCTGGCGTACGCCACCAAATGCTCAAAGCCGTCATGCTCTTGCACCAGCACCGCTCCAAGCCCTGCCTGCGACCAGTTGGTGTGGAGGATGAAGGGCTTCTGATAGTTGGGCCGCCGTAGTACTGGGGCGCTCACCAACTGCTCGCTGAAACTCAGGCACAAAGCGGCAATAGTAGTTGGCGATGCCAAGAAAGGTCCTCAACTGCGAGAGGTCGATCGGCGGCGGCATGCGTGTGATGGCCAGGATCTTGGCCAGCTGAGGAGCCAAACCACTAGAAGACAAAAGATCCCCAAGGTACTCCACCTCCTGGGTCCCAAAGGTGCACTTGCCTGGATGACACTTGAGCCCAACGGCCTCCAAGCGGTCCAGGACTGTAGTGATATGCGCCACGTGCTCCTCAAACGTCTCACTGAAGACGAGCACGTCATCGACGTAGCACCGAGCAAAGGAGAGCCCTGCCAGCTCCTTATCCATAACTCGCTGGAAGGTGGCAGGAGCGTTCTCCAAGCCAAAGGGCATAACCCTCCACTCGTAGAGACGCTGCAATCCCCAAAAAGCCGTCTTATGCTGGTCCTCCTCCGCAATGGGTATCTGGTTGAAGCCCTGCCTCAAATCCAGCACCGAGAACCAAGTACAAGCGCCGATGTCGTCAAAGATCTCATCAGGGGTCGGCATTGGGTATCTGTCCTGCTCAGTGACCTCGTTAAGCTTACGATAGTCACCGCACATCCTCTTCTCAGACCAGTTGCCTGAGGCGTCCTTCTTAGCTGGCATGACTGTGGGCGCAGCGTAGGTGGAGGCAGACTCACGAATGAGCTGACACTCCTCTAGCTTGCCGGTCTGCGTGCTGATCAGGTCGTCCTCAAAGCGGCTGTAGCGATAGCGCTTCTGGAAAATGGGCACGTCTAACTGGAGGGGTATCCTCATAGGGTCGCCTGTGTAGCGCCCAAGATTGTGCATGCCGCTGGCAAAGCTGGCACTGCGCCGTGCATCCAACAATGCTTTCAGCTGAGCAGCCTGCGCCTCAGTGAGAGTCCCCCCCACCTTCCAATTAGGGACAGCTGGTGGTGGCCTCTGCGTTGCAGCTGGCGCCTCCTGCCCTGCTGCTGGCGTGATCTGTGGGACTGCAGGCGTCACCTGTCCTGCAGCTGGCTGCGCTCGGCCTGCCTCGAGGGCCTCCTCCTTGGCTGCTGCTGCCAGCTGCGCTGCACCACCTGTCGGTGGCTGCGAACGAGGAAAAAGAAATGGGGAGCGAAACTCCCTGGGTCGTTGCGAGGACTCCTGTCTCCTCCTTCCCCCCCCCAGCAAACCAGGACTAGGACCAGGACGTGACGCAAGCGGCTGTTACAAAGTGGGACCCTTGCGCTGGGAATGCCAGGCCGTACCAAGCGGGGCGCGGCCGTCGCCGTCGGAATCTCGGTCCATGGCGTCGTAGGACTGGTCCATCTCAAGATGACGAGCCTGGGCGTAAAGGGGAGTCAGTGCCTCTGTCTGCAGGAGAAGCCATGTCAAGACGTTGGCATCGATAGCCTGGCCAAGGAGACGCACGCGGTTGACCTCGGTGATGCCGTCCACCTGTGTGAGGTGCGGAGGGAAGCCCATCGCACGCTCCATCTCCACGGCACAGGGCCGTTGGAACATGCCGGTCTCAAGGTCAATGATCATGCCGCGCTGGTCGCCCACGTAGGCCATGCTGTGTCGTAGCGACTCACGAACGTAGGAAGCGCCCGCGTGACGTCGTGGAGAAACTCACACTGGGCCTGGGAAGGATGCGGAAGGGCAACCACGCACTGGGCTAGGCGCGCCACGTCGAGAATGGAGTCAACGTTGCGCGTGTGTCGTGGATGTGCAATCGCTAATGCCTCAAGCGTGCCTGATACGGCCAGGTTGGTGAAGTAAGCGCGCACACGATGCGCGAAGCAACCGATCTAGGCGGCGTCGATGACTGCCTCACAACTGACGTAGCTGCTGCAGAGGGATGAATTGGCTCTGACGTTGGGCCGAGAATTGTGGCGGACAGCCACGTTCTCCAACACCCAGGCGAGCGTGTGCGGCGGCTGGCGGTCCTCAACCATGTTGAGGACGCGGAGCAGGTGCCAGAACAAGGCCGTACGCGGGTCACCAAGCGCGCCGCCTTGTCCCACAATGGAAAAGCCCTGGCACTCCAAGCGAGCAATGATGAGGTCGATGGGCCCGAGGCGCGTGATGTGCTCGGCGGTAATGTCGCGGATGTCCATGGGCCGTACGCGGACGTGTGGACTCAAGGAGGGTCCGCTTGTCGCAGGACGCTGTGGCCTAGGTTTGGTTGCTGCGGCCGTTGCTGCGTCATGAGCGTGCGCAACAACAGTAAGGGCAGCCGTGGCAATGGTGTGTGCCTCGACGGCGTCTGCCGCCATCTGACGCATCGTGGCGTTATGCGTGGCGTAGATCCGCACTGTCTCTCTGGCTTGTGCGGCCAGAGCGTCAGCCTGCTCCTGAGGCGTGAGGTGGAGCTCGGCACCAGACAGCTCGGGATCCTCCTCCTGCGGCTCCAGTAAGTCGGCGCCAACGGAGACCTCGTCATCCTCGGCTCCCCCCTTATTGGTCTGAACCACAGACCGACCGTCGTCCAGCGCCATGAAGCGTAGAGGGCGGACTCAGCTGAGCGACGTCAAGTGGCACAAATGCAGTGCGGGTCCCCCCTGACTGCCAGTCGGGTCGATAGAAGACCCGCTCCACCCAGTTATCCACTGCGGCGCCGATAGGAAAGAGAACGTCGTGGCCAAGGAGCACGTCGAAGGTCTCGGAGCGAGTGACCAACGCATGCTGGTGGATGGTCGTCTCATCCGAAGTGCCAGGCCGAAAGGTGAAGCGAAGGGCCAGCCGCGTGCGCCCGGTGACGGTCTCGGACGTGCCGACCGCGGTGTAGATCCGCGTTGGCGAATCCTCTAGGTCGGCAGACGAGAGGCCCAGCTGGTGGAAGTAGCGCAGGCTGATGAGGACTGGCTGGGCGCCAGTGTCAAACATGATGCGCTGCGGGGCCTGCGTGTTGACCAGCACGATGCCCAGCGAATTATCCAAGAACGCAGCGTTGGGTGTGCTGATTATCCTGCGCTCATGCGCAAGTCTCGCGGGTGCGAAGAGCACCGCGGCTGCCGCGTCTGACGCTGGCCTGCCGTTAGAGGCGTGCTGGCTGGCCCTGCGCGCCTAGAGCAATAGCTGGGTCGCCTGCCGTGTGGCCTCCATCGACACGCCGAGCTTCGCGAAGGAGACTGCAGGCATGCGGTGAAGCGCCAGCAAGATGACCTCGGCGCTGAGCTGCACCGTGGTCATTGGCGAAAACATCGCGTGAGGCGCGAAGGCCGCTCACGCTACTGGCGTGTCCAGCGCGCGGAACGAGCGGGGCAGACGCGGCGCCTCCTCCGTGCGACGCCCCCGATCCGGCTCGGCGCGCTTCTGTGCCATCGCAGGGCGTCCGGCTGCCTCCAAAGCGTGCTTGCGCCATGCGCTGCCGTTTGCCGTGCGGCCTCCAAGTGGCACTGTGCGTGCGCAGCAGGCCACAGTGGGGCAGCACGAGGCTGCAACAGCAGGCGCAGCCGCTGGTATCGCTGGTGAGCGAGCGGCTGGCACTCTTGGCGCTGGCGTACCTGGCGCTGGTGCTCCCAACGCAGACGCACCTGGCGCTGGCGCACTTGGTGCTGGCGCGCTCGGCAAGGGCGCACCTGGCGCTGGCGTCTTGGGGGTAGCGAGAGCGAGTGCGGCCGCTCTTGAGCATGCTTGCGCAGTCGATGGCGCAGGTGCTAGGCCTGCTGGCTTGCTGTTGGTGCTGGCGCTGCCTCGGCGACCGGAAGGCCGCCAGGTGGCATTGGCCCACCTGGTACTGGCGCCGTGAGATGCGCTGGCTCGGGTCCTCTTGCAGCTGGCGCCTCGGCAAACGCTGGTGCCTCCGCCGGAGCGGCTGAGAATGTCAGCGCCGCTTTGGGCGCAGGCACTTTGGCCGCTGGCACGAACGCCGAAGCTGGCGCAGGCTTGGCTGCTGGCAGCCTGACAAGTGGCGCTTTGGGGATGCCGCTGGGCCTGCCAGGTCGCATCGCCCGACCGGGGCCGGTGTCGGTATCGGCTGCCCTTAGTAAGGCACGTGGCGCCCCCCAGGTAGCGCGCGCGCTCGCCGTGACTCTCGCCACGCTTATCGCGTAGGACCGAGGTTTCTGTGCGCAGCCAGGGTTTAAGCCCTGGCTGTGCGCAGTTGTGTGTGCACCGTCGCCGCTCCAAACGGAGATGCGACCGCACAGCGCGACCAAAGATGTCGCCCCCTGACTTGGGATGACAGTCGCGGCTGCTAGATCTGCGCTGGCTGGGCCAGACTGCGTGCGCGTGCCAAATGGCGGCACGTGTGCGTTGCTGCTGTACGCAGCGGCTGCCGTGGCTGCCGTGAGGTGGTTGCCTGGTTGGCTGCTAAGCAAGCCTCGCAGTGCGGTGCGCGGCGTGTGCGGGCGTGTGCGGGCATGCGCAGGCTTGCAACTGCCGTCAAGCAAAGTCTCGCCAGCCGCGCGCGCGCCAGGTGCGACGGCTGCTGGCGTGGCTGCCAGGACTGGCGCAGGTGCGATTGCTTGGGGGGCTGCCAAGTGGCGCCTCCCAATTTCCCCTGGGGTTGCGGGGGCGCGTGGCTGGTCCGGCATCACGGTCCGCGTTGGCTGCATCGAACGCCGCTCGTGACGCCCTCCCTCTGGCGCGGGCGTACGCCGAGGCCCCCGTAGCGCGAATTGCGTTGGCGCGGGGATTTTGTGCGCAGCCAAGGTTTAAGCCCTGGCTTTGCACGACCGTGATAATGCCATCGACGCTCCGCCCAACGGTCTGGCCGCACAGCGTAGTCAGGGATGCCCCCCCCTGACTAGGAATAATGATTACGGCCGCCGGGTCTGCGCTGGCCTTGCCAGGCTGCGTGCGCGCGCCACTTGGAAGGACGTGTGCGCAGCTGGCGTGCGCAGCTGTTGGTTTGGCTGCCGGGCTACGGTCCCGTAGCTGGCTGCCCGGCAAGCCTCGCGCCGCTTTGTGCGGTGTGAGCGGACAAGTGAGAGCGCGAGTGTGCGCGTGGCTGCTGACAGGAGCGGCCAGGCCTGCCGGACACGCGGCAAGTGTCGGCGCTTGCTGGACCCTGCTGCTTGCAGCGGCCAGCAGGGGGCGAACATCCCGGCGTTGCCAGTGCGTAGATCTGCGCACGGGCTGGCAACGCGTAGAGCGAGGGGCGCTGAAACCGTGGGTGCTGCACTTGTGGTACTTAGCTGGCGAGCGCGCCCCGTCGCGATAGCTGTCACTGCGCAGACTGTTGGAAGCACTGCTGGCGTCAGCAGGGCGGCACAGGCTAGAGGGGCTGCTGAAGCCTGCAGCTGTGCTGGCGTGTGTGCCGGACCGTCAAGGGGCGCATCGGGAGCTGCAGCGTCCGTGACGCAGGGAAGCGGGACCACGTGAGCCTGCAGCATGCCATCTGGCAGCCCGACCAGACGAGTGCAGCGGCTGCTGACGGACATCAGCGCAGAGTGCGCAGGTCTGGCAGAAGCGTCTGCGCAGACGTCTGCGGCGCTGGTCGCCGTAGCTCTGTCGTGGGGCGAGCGCGTGCGAGTCTGCAGCGCTGCTATAGCGCCAGGTGCCAGCCTTTGGGGCTGCCACGTGTCGGCGTTGTGAAAGTGCACAGGAGCTGCGCAGACGCCAGCTGTTGGAGTTGATGCGTCGGACGACGGGACGCGTGCAAAGAGGGCTCTGCATGCGTCGTAACTGTCGGTGGCGACGAGACCGCGGAGTCTGGCGATCTCTGCGTTGGCCTCTATGAGGGCGTCGCTGACTTTGTTGTAATTGTAGTAATCGGTTCCGGGGGTCAGCGCAGCGTCCATCGTAGCCGAGGCTGCCGTCATCGAGGGGCGTCCACCCGTGCGAGGGTTACGCATGCCCCGAAGTCCTGCTGCTGGCGCAGGGCCGTCACGAGCGCGTCCGTTCTCGACGTCGCGCTTCTTCTGCAGTCATACAATCTGCAGGTGGCCACAGTAGGTACAATCACCGGGCTTGCCATTCTGCGCAATAGTGCAGCTCTAGCTAGATTGGCCCGTCTTTCCGCAAGACCAACAGGGGTCGCTCGTTGTGGCGGCCATGGAAATGCGGCCACGCGAAGCCCCGCGCTGCTGGGTCTCCTGGGACAGCTGAGAGCGCTCGGGCTGCTGCTGCTGCTGGGGCTGGCGAGCCGGAGCTGGGCGCATCGTCGTGGATGGCAACACCAAAGACTCCTGGCGTACGCCCGTGGATGCGAGGCCTACACGGTCGCTAATGTTGCTCCGTGCGGCGGCCAAGCTCTGCTTCTCGACTGAGAGGTAAGCGTCCTCCAGCGAGTACTCGGAGCCGATGTGGTAGATGAGAGGGGCCATGGCTCGTTCCCTCAAACGTGGCTCTACGGCGCGCAAGAAGATCTCCGCTGCCTCTCGGTCAGTGACGGTGCCAACATCTCGGCGAAGGTGCGTCAAGCAGCAGTACATCATGCAAATTGTCTCGTTCTTGCGGCGGAAGAAGTGGTGCAGCTTGTACACCTTCTCTTTGGTCGCGGCCTGGATCTCCTTCCTGAGGACGTCCTAGAAGGCCTTGACCGGATCAGCGAGAGGGTCTCCACTTGGGGTTCCCCCACAGGCTCTGTGCGAGCGTAGATTTTGTCGCCCTTCTCACGGAATGTGTCACGGGCCTCGTAGAGGAGATAGCGCATGAGCGTATAGAACACGTCACGCTTAGTGAGCACGGTCTTAAGCCTTGCGGTCACGAACTCAGCCTCGAACTCTAAGATTGTGTCGTCCAGATCACAGGTTCCTGGTCTACTGCTGAAGCAGAAGAGGGAGGACCTGTCAGCCTTGACCACGTGGTCACCTGCCATGGGATACCAGGAATCGTGGTGAGCCCACTAGGAAGACGGCTCAAGGACAATCACAAGAAGCACGAGTGCCGGCCGCTCCCCTTCAGAGGGTTCAGTGACAGTACTGAGATCGGAGTCTTAGTCTTCTCCACTAACCCCTTTGTAGTAAGGCTGGTAAGCACGCCCACTATGGGTAGGCATACGCTGAAGATTCTAATTGCGTGCACACAAAGAGAGATCTTTTAGAAGTAAGGAGTGTGTACTCTCCAGAGTGAGCACCTCAAGACTGTAATTTGGTAGGAAAGCAACTAATGAAGTCTGGCCCAAAAGATCACTGGAAGCACATCATGATCTTCAAGAGTAGTCCTATGGCAGGGGGTATAAACTGTGACTTTGCTCACCACTTGTGAAGTTCTTCTAGTGACTGGAAGCCCGCAAGGCTTGCTCTTCACAAGAGAGAGACTAAGTGGTCCTGAAAACACAAGAGATAAAAGTGTAAGCTTTACTGATAATCTCTGTGACTTACAACTGGCATAATGGGACTTGTAAAAAGATGTTCCTCTAGGGACATCTCTAGCACTTACACTCCTAAGAACCCGGCGTCGTATGCGGCGGATCCAATGCATGTAGTCACTCTAGGAGGCTCTTCTATGTCCGCTAATGTGTACAAGGCATGTACTAGCACTCCTATAGGCTAAGCATAACTCAAACCAATCAAAGCAGGGCACGTAGAATATGCTAAGTGTCTCTCATTGGTGGAGCTTACCTTGGGTAGTTCTACCTAGATAGCGCCTCAAAAGTGAATCTGAAACTTGAGGAAGCTTCCTTTAGGAGTGGGTGAGGCAGCCACCAAGTTATAGCCTTAATGATGCACTTATACTGTGGAAATGCAAGACTTATGTAGTCTAAAGGGCTCGCGGATTTGTGCGCACAAAGCTAGGGGTCCTTGGGGTCTCGAATAGTCAACATTGTCACCTTTGGGTGCGTCGAGTCACAAGTTGGCCATTTGGTGTGATTCCGCTAGGTGCCGAAAGGAGTGCGGACTAGATCGCGTCTATCTCGCTCGATAATTAACCAAATGACGCGAAACCAATGCCATTCGGAAGATGCTTCAACGCGCTACACTTTGGTGACTTAAAAATCTAGAGAAGGTCAACATATGGATGCGGAAAGTCAATGCAAAGTTGGTCTTCCTAGGTTGATGGTTCGCACAAGAAGAGCTTGGGTTTGCACGTCAACCTCGACTTAATAAATCATGACAACCAATAAGCAATTGAGCGAGCCTGATCTGCAACAAATGCCCAAAATAATAATAAAAGACCTTGTTTGAAATGCTAACAACCGGCACACTCTTGTGCCCTCCGCCCGTCATAGATAAGCTAAGCCCAAACAGCAGCGCTTGCTTGTGTAGTACGGCAGCTCCTCAATAACCTGCCAGGTACGTAACGCGGGTTCGACAGACAGCCAGCATTAACACACGCGCCCAAACAGACCTGCATTAGTGGTCTTGCAGGCAACCATTCACACGTGGCGCAACTGGCAAGGTTAACATCACAATGCACTCCGCACTCTCGTCCATAGACACTCGCATTTCCGCAAATCAATCTCAATTAGATTACTCATGAAGCAGTATATTAGCCCACCTTTAGCAACGCATAAAAGCATCACCCCAAGCCAGCATCCTCATCCGATTCTCTGCGCAACCCGTCACCAAGTCGCGTGCCCCCCCCGCCAGCTCGTTTCTGGTGCAGGTCGTCAATGTTCCTCTAACCAAAGCAGTGTAGCAAGACAGCCTGCCAAGCCCAACAGAGTTGCAATGTACTGGAGTGCAGCCTAAAATTGACAGCGTATTATCATGCATGCTTTTGTTTGCGTGCCCCATGGTTTTGGTATGCAAATTTAACGTCATTTGGTACGTGAAAGCATGGAGCAACATAACGTTGATGGGCCTGGTGCGTATCGGGTTCGTTTGAATCCTGTTGCCTTTATTCTTTGTCCTCCATTCCCGACTCTCCCTGGTCTTCTCCAAGATCTTATCGCCGTGCTCCAATCAGACCAAGCTTTGGACCTTGGCGTAGTCCCGTCCTTCCTCCAGCATACCGCGCTGATGTTGCGGTGGAAGACCCGGGAAGCAATGCTGCGAGGTCCCTTCTTTGTCAAAGACCTTCCTTAAAATGTCCTCCGCGAGGTCGTTTGGAACGACCCTCGACAGGCGGCATCTTTTGTTGAGTGCTACCCTGACTGGCAAATTGTCAAGCAGGACCTCCTTGACCAGCGGGTTGAACTCCGTGACTCGGCCTTCCACCTTCTCTGACAACTGCCATTGCACAGAGGCGCGCGTCGTTCAGCAGAGCACATGCTAGGACAATGTCCAGATTCAGAGCTACAGTGTTTGATCTCTCTTAGTGAGACAACCACAACGTGCATGCTTGGACATGGAAAAATACGCACCTTACGCGTGATCTTGTTGACCCACTAATTGTCTCCTGCCCCATACTGAATGTCTGACAGACTCTCGTCTTTCCTGATGATACCAGCCCCTTGCAGCAGCACGAGCGCCTCGGTTATGTGCTCCTCCTGTGTACTTAGACGTTTTTTCCATCGCCTCGTGAGGCAGGTCTTCTTGTACTCGTTGATCACCTTCGCACACGCCTCTTCCTGCCCCCCCCCCCCTCCCCC
>WELA01010311.1:0-15186 GCA_009602735.1 Mesotaenium endlicherianum
TTCTGATTTGATGATAACCACTCTTGAGATCTATCTTACTGAACACCTTAGCGCCAGACAGGGTATCAAGCAAGTCCACGATTCTGGGTAAAGCATACTTGTTTTTTACTTTAATTCTGTTCAGGGCTCTGTAATCCACACACATCCGCATACTGCCATCCTTTTTCTTAACAAATAGGATAGGTGCGCCGTACGGTGATTTACTGGGAGAAATGTAACCATTTTCCTCCAGCTCTGCAATCTGTGTTTTCAACTCCTCGCTCTCCAAATAAGACAAGCCATAAGTGCGTTGCCAGGGTGGCTGGCTACCAGGTAATAAATCAATCCTATGATCTACTTCCCGCTTAGGGGGTAGTCCTGGAGGCATATTAAACACATCCGTGTACTGAGCAACAATGTTTGCAGCAGTAGGGTACTCCGGAGGGTGTACCTTTTTCTGAACCACTTCTTCAGGTTGAGGAGGTACCTCACTTAGCAGCAGACAGAACATTCTGTCTTCCTTCTGGTTCCAGCTTTTGACAAACTCCATTGCATTCAGCAACTTGCATCCTTCTGGAAGCCTCTTCTTTTCCTTCATTTGCCATCCACACAGGACAAGAGGAAGAGCACTGGTGGGTGCCAAGTCAGTCTGCCCATCACTGGCTCCTCTCACTTTAACTGTACCTCTGCTCCAACACACTTCAGCTTGATGTCTATTAAGCCAGGACCTGCCTAGCACGAGATCATAAAAGCCAGTGTTGAGTACCTCAAATGTAAGCGTTTCAGTTAGAACTGCAATGCCAGAACCTAACTGGACCTCAATAGGCTTGGTTATAACTCCTCCCGGGATACTTGAGGCATCTCCAAGGAATATTTTTCTATTCCCTTGGGTGACAGTAGGCAGCCTTAGCCGCTTAACTAAGTCCTTGTGGATAAAAGTATGTGACGCCCCTCCGTCAACAAATGCCCTCACCTTCCTACCTGCAATCATGCAATGCAGTAGGATAGGGGGGACTGTCTTTTCCTGACTTTCGCATTGTTCTCCTGACGTAGCAAAGAAATGTTGGACATCAGGTGGAACAAGAGCATCCAGAGTGTGCACTCTCTGGACGTCTATATTGCTGATGGTCTCCTTTATCTGGTTGTCAGGCATGCATAGTGAATCCAGTTCAGCAGGACCCATAATACCTGCTACGAGGGCAGCTAGTGACGACTCACTATCTCTAGCATCCTCACAGTCAGTAGACTGGATTACTGACTGTTGCTGTCTTTTAAAGGCTGGTCTTTTCTCTCGACCTTAGGCAGGTGCTTGACCGGACACTGTTCTCTGTAGTGGCCTTTCTGCTGACAATGGTAGCAAGTAGATTTTGCTGAGGCTGGTCTCGGCTTAGTCCTACCACCACCCCTTCCATAGCCACCTCGAGAGGGACCACCTCTACCTCTAGACTGAATAGCATTGTACTCATACTCATATTCATCACCCTGATTATCCTCAGCCTGGTCTCCTTCAACTGCATTGTAGGAACCGTGGGGCTTTTTGACAATCTTAGACACCAAAGCGTTACTCTGGCGCTTGTGATTGAACTGCTGCTGATCCCAGGCGTCAGCATCCTGGATCAAGTCAGCCAGTTTCTCATACTTTTTCTCAGCAAAATGACCAGAGACCTCGGATTTCAAGCCATACCTGAAGTATGCTATCCTATACCGTTCTGGCAAATCAGGCTGCTTCATCATGTTCTCTTGGAACTTTTGAGCAAACTCAGCAACTGAAGTGGTCTGCTTCAGTGTCAGGGAGATCATCGCATAGATAGCTTTCTCCTGCTGGTTGATGACATCAAACTTCTCATGCAACTTCTCGACAAACTCTACCCACGTAGGGTCACCGAGTTGCCGAGCCTTACGCTCTTCCTTCCAGTAAAGCCACCAGTCTGCGGCACTGCCTTTCAGTAGCGCACCGGTGTGCCTGACCTTCTCGTAATCTTGCAGTTCTGGGTAGTTCTCCAGCCACTGCTCAACATCCGCGAGAAACTTGATCAGGTAATATTTTCTGTTTCCCTCAGGATCATAGTCCTGGGGAGGTTTCGGCTTGGGCTTACTAGGCCCTCGGCCACCACCACTAGTGGTGTGAGACCCCAGTTGGTCTCTGTCCCGGAGTAGGGACATTATGATTCTTTTGTCCTCCTGCTGGGACTGATACATGGTCGCCATTTGCGACTGCATCTGAACGAACAATGCTCCCAAGTCTACATTTTGGGGTGGTAGATTAGCAAATGCAGCAGCAGCATTGGCATCTACTCGCTGAGTAGTGTCCTCAACAATCCCTCTTGCTCCTGCAGCAGCAATTCCTGCCGCATTCAGCCGGTCACGTATTTGACCTAGGGGTACATTGAGTTGTACGGCAGGAGGTGGGTTCAGAACATTGGCCCTTGATGCCATAAGTTCTTCAACAGTGCGCTCGTCAGCTGGCTGTCCTTCCCTCCTTTGTATATCTTCAGCGGCCTTTGCTACTTGTTCAGCTTCTAGTCTGGCTATCTCCTCCTCAGCTTGCTGAGCTGCGACTGAGGCAATAGCAGCTGCCTCATCTGCAGCCTCCCTAGCTGCAGTATCCGCTACTGCTTCCGAATAGGTACGGTTTCCCGCTACATGGCTTTCCGCCTGGTTTTCGACATTCTCGTTATCCTGGTTCTCCATGTCTCGGGAGTTGCTAGTTTGAGACCTTGTCCTTACCATACAAAGAAGACTGTGATAACTGCTCCGATACCACTGAAATGAATCGACTTACCAAATAGGCGATTAACAATTAATAAAGATCTTTATATCAGCAAGTAATCTTTATGGTATTTCCGTTAACTAGTTAAACGGCAAAGGACAATACACTAGCAGTGAATAACACTCGTAAGTCAAATGCGAGTAAACTAGCATCATTAATGCAAATCAGTAAACTCATACATAAGCAAGGTTAGAAGACAGTGCGTATCAATGGCTTCTCGCCTTGGATTCAGATCTCTCTCAGTAAGCTGTACAAGAGAGTTGGCCTCGTTTCCGAATGCCGAACTCGAGAGCAATGCCTAGCATATGTACATGGAATGAGTTTACTGTTCAACGGTCAGTGCGATGGCACCGCCTACCCGGGAGTTAACCACGTTGGTAGGACCTCGGTTAACCAAATCCACCGCCATCTCCCATCATCCCGAATAGCCATCCATCATGGGGATGTCATCTGGCCATTCATCTAGCAGGTGGTACTTAGATGCATATCAAGGCAGTTCGCTGCTACCGAGCACGGAAGTCAGCTGGCTGTCAAAGAATGTGTCAGCAAGCTGACTTAAGTTGACTTCAGCCTGCTGCTTTCGGCCGAGTCATTAAACTGATAATTATGTAAAGTCCAGCAGACTGATTATTAACTAAAGTTCAGCAGACTGACTACTAACTAAAGTTCAGCAGGCTGAACTTAATTAACTATTAGATTTAAATGAATATTATATCCACTAATATACTGATTCATTACAACCAGCCACTTTCATTGCAGTCCTGGCAATTGCCATTTCACCATTACATTTTTTCAAGTGCCAATTGGCCTCGCAATATGACCAAAAAAGCCAATTGGCCTCGCACTATGTCTTGCACTAATTCTGCCTGAACTACGCAGAAGGAGGTGGTCCCATCATAGCGGGTCCCATGGGCGGTCCCATTGGAGGTTGGAAATGCTGTACCGGTACAGCTCTATTTTCTGGACGACCATCACACCGTTTAGGCTGCTGACATGGAAAGATGACCATATATGCCACAATTGTAGCAGTTAGCACGGACCATGCCGTTTTCTTTAGGGCCACTGCCCCTGACAAACTTGTCCATTCTGGATTTGTACCCTTCCTCTTTCATTTTAGCTTCTTGACTATGGCATAAAGCGTCTAAGTCTTCCTTCTCTGGATCTTTTCCTTTCGTGATACATTTTTTAATGGCCTCGTTTACTACTGGCCAGGAATATTCCTCCGCCAGCCAGACTTGCCTCTTGCAAAAACTAATCACTGACACAATAGAAGCGAGCAGTGTACCTGTGGTTTCAGTGTCGTTGTTGCCCAAGGCTGCCTGCGCTTGCATCGTCAGTTCCTCCAACTCGTTGCAATATTTGATTTGGACTTTATTGCAATCTGACAGTTTGCTGATTCCCGCCATGTCCTTCTCCTCTTTCAGTCGCTTCATCTCTCGCATAAGTTGGTCCGTCGTGCTGCTGTCTGCTGGTCTCTTGCCTTTGTCCTGAACTTTTTTTGTCAGTGCCTCTAGGATCTGCTGCATCTTATCCATTCTCTAAGCGACATCGAGTAATTGTGGGTCTGATGTTTGATTCTGGATTACTCGTGCAGCCAAGACCTGGTCCTCAGAGACTTTACGGGCTTCAATCTCGGCCAAAACTCGCTCTTGTGTGAGACGCAAAAGAACTTCCTTGTCAGCGTCTGACAGTGATACAAGAGAAGCTTGGGAGCTAGTGCCTTCCTGCGTAACCTTGCTAGCGTTAAGCGTGGGGTAAGAATCTGCCATGATGAGGTGTGGAGAACTCGCGTTATCGGGCGGTAACTTGCCAGAGGCTCGTAAATGCTTTAAGACTTGAGCCTGAATTCGTGTGGACATAGAAGCTCGCTTAATCCGAGAGAGAGTGTACGACGGCGGAGAGTTCTATCTGCACTTGCACAAACTTCTTCGTCACCACAATGAATGGTGAGCATTGTTTTTGAGGATAATAATGTGTGCGAAGTTCTTTGACTTTCACTTTGGATGGTTCGTTAGGATTTTTATTTTGGCGAGTTATCGTAATCATGTGACACTTGTCTGATTGCTTATGTCACAAATCTAGTTTTGCGCCAAGTACTTGTCGCAAAACTTCTAGTTACAGCGCGATAGGTCATTTGAGTTTTCTACAATTGAACATGCACTCGCTATCATCTCTTTCGTCCGGTAAAAGCCACTATCGTACGTGAACGTACGTGTCAAAAGGACTTGTCAAATCCCTTCTATGGTACTAATCTTGCACCTTTTCCCAATTTTGAATTCTTGTGTGCCAAAAGCAACGCACATCAAAAATCCTAAATTTTTATTTCGCGCCAAACTCCACCAAACTTAAAGCAGAAACCGCGACTACATAGCAGCGAAGGCAGAGAAGGTTATCTCACTTTGCAACAATCGCTCAACAAAAGCTAGAAATTCTTAACCTCAAAAAAAGCAATGAATGGAAAAAGCGGAGAGTTGCTAGTATATAGTGAAGTGGTTTCGATGTCGAGCAGGAACAAAAGAAGAGCTCAAATTTGATACCAAATTGTGCAGAAATTTGGAGTGAAATTTGAAGTGAATTTGAGAGTGACCGTTTCGTCCGAGGAAAAAGGTCATTCAAATCCTGACATGCTAGGTTGGGGTGTTTAACTTGCGTTTGAATGGTTAAAAGGCGTGGGCACTGTAAACCAAAAGTCCAAGGTACTCGTCATTTTGAAAATCAATAGTATTTGTATAAAGTTGAATGGCAGAAAAGAAAGCAGCGCGAACGGCGGAATAGCACATTACGCGAGTGCCCACTGTAAACCAGCCCTAAGTGACCAAGCTTCACGAACCGAAGTCCCATAGGCCTCCAAAAAATACGTGGAGCATGCCAAACATATCAAAAACACTACACCTTCAGCAATAACGGGGAAATAGTTACTGCAACCTCACTAAGCAAATACATACAAATATACTGACTGACGCTTACTCATTCAAAGTTACCACATTAACCAACATAAATCCTCACTTGCTTCTTCTGGTCTACCTTGCAACGCACTTGATAGGGTCATGAGACTTTGTGGTATGATGGAGGATCACGCAACTAATTCAAAGTTATTTCAATTTTAGAGAAGATGATCTTAGTATTTAAACCCTAACTCGTACCCCGACCACTGATGGAGGCTTGTCGTTAAACCCAGTTATGGAGGTTGAAGAGTCGTCTACAAATTGGAGGCGGGGCAAAGGGGTTGAAGCCCTTGACGAGTTTTTGTAGGGCGTTAAAAGGTAGAAGATATAGTGAGGTGTATATAGCGAGAAGTGTGTCCACCCAAACTTTTGCGTCCTTGGGCAGTTTTGTTTGTGGAGGTGGGTAAGTCAGAATTGTGGTGGTGGAAAATTTTGGAAACGAAAGGGAGACGGTGTGTGTCAAGAAGGGTTGCCTGCAAATTCGTGTAACACGTCGTTTTTTTGCGTAAGGTCTACATGGACGGCCTTTACATGTGCGGGTAGCAATTTTGTGACATGTTTGAAAGCAGTAGTAGATTTTGTAATTAAGAAAGTTTGAAGTAGTAGTTTTGTAATTTGCCCAATTGCTTTTAGGAATGAAATCAACTGGCTTTTTCACTTTAATGATGTCGACGACAAATCACGAAGTTGTTGCCGTGCGTCACTAACAAAAAACACAACTTTTGCCCTTCATTTAGGGTAAATTGCAAAATTGCCACTTCCAAGTTTGTTTATTGCAAATCTACCACTCATTTCTAAACTAATTTGCAAAACTACCACTCGCACATGTAAATGGCGTCCATGTAGGCCCTACACGAATAAATGATGTGCCCAACAATTTCACACAGACCCTACCTGACGCAGCATTTCTCTCCTTCGTTTTCAAAATCTTCCACCACCACATTCGTAACTGACCCACCTCCACGAAACAAATTGCCCAAGGACGTCTTATGTATTTCTTCAAACCTATTTCTTGCGCCTTCAATTTTTAAACCCTGTATGTTCACGAAAACAAGGAAGGGAGGAGAGAAGGAGAATGCGTACCCAACGCATTCACGCCTGGCAAGTTGCCCATCTGCCCCACTCCTCCTAATCTGGCTGCCCCGAGCAGCCTTAGCTTTCTTGAAAAAGTTGGCCAGACTAAGGCTAGCTAGTTGCTGCTGCTGCGGCTAGGGCCTGCTGCTCAACCAAGTCGACAGCACACGTGCTGGAAAGCCACACACGTGCCAAGAGTTTGACGTTGTTAGGCACGACAGGTAGGGTACTAAGCACGGTATTGAGCGAACCACTACAATTTGCCAATCCTAATAACATATACCAATTGGCATCATAGAGCATGGATTAGTAATCACATAAACGTATGTTAGATACAAATTATTACATGAATGAACGTGAGTAATATAGACTTGTGATTGGGATTGAAGTAGTAAGTGATTTAATTTCAAGGAAATTTTTTGTCATAGTCCTTATAATCCAAATAAATATGAGAAAAAGCTCCCCGATGTAGAACATTGGCGCCTACCTCAAGAATTATTTCATTGTGGATGAGCAAAAACTAAGAAGATAATTAGTTATAGATTTTCATGTATTATATAAGAAGAAGCAAACGTAGAGAGAGACATGAGATTATTTTTGAATATGTAACTTTGTCGCTTCTTTCGCGTTTCGAGTAGGTAACTTTGATGCGTGAACCAAGAGGGGCACAAACAACTGTATTAGGCCAATATTTGTGTCCT
This sequence comes from Mesotaenium endlicherianum, assembly GCA_009602735.1. NCBI lineage: Eukaryota > Viridiplantae > Streptophyta > Zygnematophyceae > Zygnematales > Mesotaeniaceae > Mesotaenium > Mesotaenium endlicherianum. The sequence continues at coordinate 7,470 of WELA01010311.1, forward strand.
AGTTTTAAGATACGGGTACGGCATGTACATATACGGCTTGTACGGATACGTATATACGGGTGTGTCAAAATTGTAGGTTAGAATACGTCGGAATACATGAGTGTCGGTGATATAAACCGACTATAATTGACAATAAATTGGTATATTGGTCCATACGAGTGATACGGCCTGTACGGATACGGAGTATTACAATACGTACGGTACGGGCAAAAGAGCCTGTACGAGAGTATTTTAAAACTAAGATTTGTGTGAGAAGTTAGACACGCCATTTTCGACGGTGAAAGTTGACAATGACAAGGCAAAAGTGTGTGGAGGGTTCTATTGAATTCTTTCAGAATTTTTGTTCATTGGATATTGCAAAGGGTAAAAGCATAATGTGCTTAAACTCAAAGTAAGTTTACTTAAAAACCTTATGTGGACAAGATGAGATTGTGTCTATACACCTACTGGTCAATTGAATTGACTCGAGCCGTTTGACTCTTACTAACACACTTTCATAATTGTGATTGCGGACAAATCATCCTCAAATCTTATGTGCAATGGTTGTCGTGCCTAACGGCGTCAAGACCGAGGCACGTGCGTCGATCTTCAACACGTGTACCATTTGAATTGGTCGACTTGTCGGTGGTCCTCCGCACGTGTGTTGTCAACATTTCAATCACTAGAGATTGACATTCGCATGTGTGTCGGTAGCAGGTTGCACATGGCTGACCATCTGCTGGTCATCCTGCATTGGCACAAGCCAATTTGAGGTTAGAGTTTCTTAGTGTTTTCCACACTAAGTGTTCTCTCCTAGTTCCTTTTTCAAACATTTTTTTGCACAAAAACTATCTACAGTTTAATCTTCCTTACAAGGACAGGATTGTTTACCTCTAGGTAGGCTTTTGCACCAGTTGGAATCTAGTTTGTGTAAATAACGTCAAGCAGATTGAACAAGAAACATACAAATGCAAAGAAATCACCCACCAGGGTCGTCACTTACCTTTAAAAATAACAGCTTACAACACTTCGAACACTGCAAAATCTATGCCGATCTGGCCAAGCCTTTCGCCCTTAGCCACGCTTGCCAGGTTTTCACTGCAGGCTAGACTTTTTCAATCCTTGTCATGAATTATTGAGTCGAAGTCGTTGCACGTATCCGAGCTACAAGCGTGTGAGCGATCAACCTCGAACGGGCATTTGCCTTTTTGCATTTGTGTGATTTAGTTTATAAAGTTGCTATGCTCGCATGCCTAGGGGATAGATGCCACGTGACAAGTCAACACTTGTCACGTGCGCCAGACCTACTAGACGCACCAGAGGTACAGACCGAATACCCCGTCCAAAACTGGACGGTGGCACTTGACTTTGTATTCATAGCCACTACAGGCCGCAGGGACCCAAGCGACAGCCCGAAGCAAACGCAACAAGGGTCGAGGGGGCCACGTGGAGCCACCGAAAGTTGGCGGGCTTCTGCGCTTGGCCCAGGCTCACACGACAGCCAGCCCGAGCACTTAATTGTGCTCGGCGCCAAGCGACGGGAGCCACCGAGGCCACGTGGCGCCACCGGAAGGTGGCGGGCACCTTCAAGTGGCCTAGGGCACTTAAATGCCCGTCACTCGGGCCCAGGCACTCCTAAGTGCCCGACACCCAAGTGGCGAGGCCACCAAGGGCACCCAGGGCCACCGACCGACAGCTGCAGCCCGTCGGTTGGCCCATGCGCACCCGACCAAGATGTGCTCAGCCGACAGGAACCGTCACAGCCTGCAGGAGTACCACGGCTTAGCGAGCAACCGTCTGATTGCACAAACATAAGTGTGCAAGCTTGTCTTACAAGCATAGCATGTGCTAAAGTGAGCTCGACCTATCACAAGCATTCAGCATATTCTAGCATCTTGCTTTTGATTGGATTGAGTAGTAACTAGCCTATTGGAGCGCTAGCACGATAGGTATATGTGTGTGTATGCAAAGGTAGATCTTAGATGAAGACTACAGGCATTGAATCCGCGCCTAAATCGCCGGGTTTCCAGGAGTATAAGTACTAGAGATGTCCCTAGAGAGACATCTTTTTAGAAGTCCCCATTATGCCAGTTGTAAGTCACAGAGATCAACAGTAAAGCTTACACTTATATCTCTTGTGTTTTCAGGACCACTTAGTTTCTCTCTTGTGAAGAGCAAGCCTTGCTGGCTTCCAGTCACTTGAAGAACTTTACAAGTGGTGAGCAAAGTCACAGCTTAAACCCCTGCCATAGGGCTACTCTTGAAGATCATGATGTGCTTCCAGTGATCTTTTGGGCCATACTTCATTAGTTGTATTCCTACCAGTTTACAATTTTGAGGTGCTCACTCTGGAGAGTACACATTGATCGGTGGGTCAGCAGTTGACCATCAGTCCCTGAGGGCGCAGTGACTTCCGCCACTCGTGCCGCGACGTCCAACGGCTCAGTCGCAACATGGTCCTTTATGCATTCTTATACGATGGTACCCTTAAGGGCCATTGATAGGTAGATGTTCCTTTTCCAGCAGATCAGGTAACTTAAGGCATGGTCACTGTTACCATTTTCAACGGTCGGAGTGTTCTCTCAGTGAAGGCATGGTTTACTTGAATTGACTTGAATGGCAAAAATTGGCGAGTCTTGGGCGGGTTACACCATTGCGCTGGGATGCGCGCATAGCTGCGTGAGTCCACGACTGGGGAAGACCGGGGCAGTCGGCAGTCGGCACGACGCACATCCAAAAATGGCCTCCGGGGCCTCCATTACTGTGCATAGTGAAAGCGTGATAGACTCGGCCAGGGTTGAGTTTGTTAAGGTAGTTTCGAATCTCGATACGTAGTTTTCAGGTGGCGTGATTCTTGATTACCCCCAGATGGGTTCTGTAGCATATCCACGTCATATCAATTTTTATATCTTAATTAGCAAGATTTCATTTTGTAACCGCTTTTAGTAACACGTTTGGTTCCGACTTCCGAGTCGCGACAAGTACAAAGGGGCGTCGCATTAAGTACCTTAGTCAAGAGTCAAGTTCCAGTTTTTCCTTCTGTAGGTAATAAATGCAGAAAGCCCCCTGCTTCACAGGACTCATCTATTTGTACATCATGCACACCCCTCCATCATGTACAATCAGTTATAACAAGCGTGGCAAGTAAAATGACTGTTTTCTGCTAGGTTTTCAAGGTAAAAGACGAATATTTTACTGCACAAAACATGACCAGAAGGGTTCTCCAAAAAGATGTACACATAGAATAATGTTCCTCAGCTCATTTTTACGACCGCCCGACATTGAGAGATCAATCAGCCGGCCCCTCTCTTCAGACCTAAGATCATAGCTCCACGTGTAGTGCACACATAGAAAAATCTCAGAACTTGCATGATAAACTGCAACAGTGTTCTTGTCATCAGACTTGACCAGTCAACGACCAGAATAAGTCACAGTACACTGGGCATTGCATGGTGATGCTGGCCCCTGGGCCACGGGTTTGCTGTATGTAGTCACTAGTATGCAGGGTGCACTGTGCAGGGTCCAATGTCCACTACGCACCGGTGGGCAGAGCCCGGACTGGCGTGCAGTGTGCACTCGGCAGCGCACACTATGACCACAGCCTGCAGGTCCTCTACGACTAGCCGCAGGCTGACTCCGGAGGCAACTAAAGACGTTCTTTGTTCCAGACCTGGAAAGCTACAATTCGAGGGGGCGGAACTATCACATGTGAATGATGGCAACTGGCTTATATGAATAGGACTATTGTGTTTTACGGGGGGAAACTGGCCTTTTTTTTGAAATTTTGGATTCAGGTTTATTAAATTTTGAATCCTGTCACTAATTTTCCCAAGCTTGATTTCAGGTCGCCATTACTAAATACATTTATATTTAGATGTCGCTGGTCTACTATAATAAACATGACATTTTTAGGGCGCTATTTGGAAATTTTATTTTTGGGCGCTATTTCAAAAGGATTCTCGAAGAGAGTTTCCCCCCCATGGTGTTTTACCCCAATCTCCTCTTGCTTGATTGATGCGTGCTTATAGAAGTTGGGCTCACTTGAGCTGAAGGGCTTCGAATGCCGAATCGCCGGAGGCACCCCCACGAAAGACTAATGATTGAGAGTTAACAGAATGACCTCATGGTCGGGCCGATAAGGGGAGTCGACTTTTAATCTGCTGTCCACAAAAAAATCGGAGGTACCTCCAGACCCCAGGGCCCAGACTCCATTCTCCAGAGGTTTAGAACTTTAGGTCGAGCAGCATGCGGAGTCCGGATTGGTCCGGACCGTGTTAGCGTGTTCATTGTTTGTCTGTGACATAATGGGCGGGTTATGCCTTGTCGCGGGACAGCAAGAAACTGAACTGCTGAGACTAGAGTCCAGACTTCAGACCCCAAAGTCCAAACTACAGGTTTCGAAGGCAGTCGAATGCAGGAATTTCTTACATTTATGGGCTGGCCAGGCAGAAGGGGTGGCGGCGGTGTCACCAGAGCAATACCGTCCTGACTTTTGCTGAATTTGCCAGTTCGAATTTGTTTGAACCACTCGAGCGCACTGACGTCATCAGTTTGTCGACGTCGATAGGTGTGATACCATGAAACACAGTCCAAGTGAAAGTGATGTTCTTTAGTGACTGAAACCTGCTGAAACCAACTGAAACTGCTAGGGCCAGTCAAACCTTGTCGTGGTGACTTTTTGCACAAGAGCCGATTAAGTACCTTGTCGTCTACCTGCTTTACTTCCGATGTCTACCAGCATGCAGTTCTCCATGCAACAATGTGACGTATGTCCAAAATCGGGGTGCTCTTACCTGAAGACCAATAGTAAACTGCATTTCACAGAGACTTAGTGGTGCTAGAATTTCCCCTAATCTTTCTCATCGCTGTTTTTAGTATAAAGAACTCCGAGGAGTAGATAGTTCTAGGGTAATTTGGCTAGGCACGACTTTGAGCAGGCGCTGTTCATGTTGCCTGAGCATGGCTTAAACAATAATTCATTTATGCATTGCGATTGGGGCGCTCGATGCACCCCCTCAGAGCTGCAGCTGCCGGCCTTGCTGAAAACCTCGACAGGCTACCCAACGTAAGTAGGCAAGAAATGTTAGCTGGCTGCGCAGAAGGACCTCACTAGAAGCTTTTTGCATTGCCCTCTATATGTATACTGTCTTTTAAAACTCTCGCCATTATATGAAGTGTTCAAACAGGCAGGCTAGGCGCCCAGGCATCTGTCAATGACAGACACAAGGACGATGATATTGAGTGGTATTTCTGACAGTAGTCGACATTACATTTTCTCTTCATATTCGGATTGAAAGTACACCATCATTCGGCAATCCCAGCCAACCACTCATAGTAGTCAAGCTGGATGTCCCCCAGGACTTTCCGGAACGAATCAGATTAACCTGTACAATCTACGTGGGCTGCATGTAGCAGTCTCATTGTCCTTTTCCTTTACATCCACCATACATGACGACATAAGCGTGCATTTGTGTCTTGGGACTGGCTAGCAGTTGGTCACAGAGCCTCACTTATCAAGCACAAAGACTCTGCACTTGCAGATGGAGAATGCATAAGACAGGTCCAATAAAGTCATGTCAGGCATCAACTTTCTCCAGGAACTGAAGCGTTTCATAGCTTGAACTGTCCTGCATAAGGTAGTTTCTCAGACATGCTTCTTCCTTGATTTTAGATGGGATATGAGAAGCACCCATAGTTCGAGTGATCAAGATCACAAAAGGGGGAAAATGAGTATGTCAGGACAACATGCACACTGAATCAAGGGACACTTTCAACAGGAGGCCATTAGCAGACCTTGCTTGACAGCATCCTAATTCTCACGCGTTCAGTACCAGTAGTTATGATCCATCTGCATATATGTGCAGCTTAAAAGTTCAACAAGGCCGCCTTGATGGGAAGAACCGAATGCGAAGCAGTGCGGGATAATTACAAGCATCACCTTATTCTGCTAGGTCTGTTGCATGCCAATATTCACAGTCTTGGCCAGGGGTGTCGGGCACCGAGTGTCCACTGTGCTAAATACTGCTCAGAGACATCGGGAAGGAGTAACCATGCAATCTCGTATGGCTCATCCCATTTCGCTTGTACTTGTGCAGGTGCACGGGTGCAGGCAGAGACAGAGGTTGACACCCGGGGAGAAGGGGGGGAGAGGAGGACAAGAAGAAGTGGGGAGGGTCAGATCCCGATAGTAAGGCTTAAGCTGGGCCTGGAACACCGGCCACCTAGCAGACTGCTGCAGCTTGAGAAGTAGGAATGACTGGCCAGCTGGCTACCTCCACCACGACGTTCCCAGCCCCGTGCATGGGCTGACTTCACGATCATGAGCCCCCGCGCCGCCGTTTAGGGGAGCGCTGCTTGCCGATCAATGCAGGCAATGTAGAGGAGGAGCTAGGGGCATGGAGTCTGCAGCGCCGCCCGCCTGCTGTCCCCCAGGCAAGCCACAGATTGCCGACTCCTTTCAAGCATCCGGGGTCGGGCCTCACGGGATTGTTGCAAGCTGAGTTGTGGGGGACAGGTCGCATGCAGTAGGACAACTGCTGTCGCTGCTTGATAGTGGCTGGCTGCCAGCCATGTCTATGCTCTACCACCATTCGCGTCCCCCTCCTTTCCCTTTCCTCCCCCTCCGTATCACCCCCCCCTCTCCCACGCCTGCCCCACCCCAAACAGAAGAGTGTTACTTCTCGAACCTTCTTTTCTTGCTGTGCTGGCGGAGGGGGTTGTATCATTTCTCTATGCCCACGGCAGGCAGGGCTTACTTGTGTTGAAAGCGACCAAAGGTAGCTTCTTCCTTGCTGCTTACTGGGAGCAGTGACGGCCATTCACCCCTGCTACGCCTCCGGCTCGTCTCGCCCTAGCCACTGTTTGTTGATCTTTCTAGGCGAGGCAGCCCGCCATCCTTGAGGCCAGATGACTACTCTCAATCTATTTGTGTTTCAAGGCTCCTGTCACGGTATGAGAGTTCGTGCGGTTATTTCACATAGACAGCAGGTCCGGGATCTTCTCATACCGACAAAGGTGTACGAAAGAATCCAACCAATCGTTCTTTGCGCTCTGATATAATTGTGCAGATTCTCCGGGGCAGGGACCCTTCAGCTCTACACGGCAAGTAGACCCGGAGCTGTGGTTTGGGTGTGCTGGACCCCTAGTCTCGCTGCCACGTGTCGGCTCCTACGTGGTCTACTTTCCAGAGGGCCATGTGGAACAGGTGTGTCCCAAAAGCCGGGGATATGTTCACTCTTTCCCCGCTTCCCACCTGTCGCCGTCCCGCTTCACAACTGCATCAAATGAGTGCCTGAGTGGAAGTGGTTTCATGTCGTGTCGGTTGCTATTGCCATTCCTGCAGTTCTTGTAGAGGAAGAAAACGTACGTGATTATGCGCTTGAAATTGTTCTCGGCCATTAGGGTCACTGGAGGAAGGTCCATTGGGTGGGCATTCAAGCCCTCCAGTCAGGGTGGGCATCGATGAGAGACATGCACTTTTTATCTGATTTTGTATGAGAATCGGGCTCGAGCCACCCTTATAAAGTATGTCCATGAGATTATTGAGAGCTCTCATTTTATCTTCTTCTTTGTCTTCTACAGTTCCTTCAAGTTCTGTGTCTTGCTTCCTCCCCCCTCCCTCCTCCTCCCCCCCCCTCTCTCTCTTACACATACACACACATACACACACACACACACACAGACATACACACACAGAGAGAGAGAGAGAGAGAGAGAGAGAGAGAGAGAGAGAGAGAGA
>WELA01010311.1:60310-77918 GCA_009602735.1 Mesotaenium endlicherianum
CCCCCCAATGTCTTCCTTCCTGCCCTCCCCCCCTTTACCATGACAGCCCCTGTGAACCATGCGCAGGTCGAGCGCGGCACGCTATGCGAGACACAAAAGCACAAGACCGAGGCCCAGACCCAAATGCGAGAGGGAAAGTGAGGAGCCGGACAGCGCAGCATCATGCGGGGGAGCAGGGAAGCACAGAGCCTCTCCTCTTGCACCACCTGCACCACGCTTGGCTGGGCCTCGCCATCATGCATCCTCCCACCGCAGGCATTGCTAACCCCCCCTCCCGCTACAGCGTCCGGACCCCGACCAAGTCTCCCCCAAGTCTTCTTGTGGGCAGATGTCACCGGCACACAGGTGCGCACAGAGACGCAAGCGCGCACAGCCATGCGCACGCGCGCGTGCGTGCTTGCAAACGCCAGCACCACTTCAACCCCTGAAAGCTGGCCCCTAAAATCATCAACCTTTGCAGCAGCAGCTGAGAGCAAGCTCCAACGTCCAAAGAACGAGTACGCTTGTCTTATTGGCTACCACACATCGCCAGCATGCCTCGCCAGCGCCCAAGCCAGGTATGGAATAACTAAAGGGAAGGCTTGAGAGTTGCAACTGAGGAAGGGGAAGAGCAGCAACAGCTGTGAGGGTGATGGGCTCTGAGGTTGCTTGCGGGCGGGGGAGGGGGCTGACCTCCCAAAGCGGTCGAATGCCCTCTCTGAACAGGTGGAAGTCCGTGGGGAGGGGGAGATTGGCAGGCCTGGCCAGGTGGCAGTAGCAGCCCCAGAAGCCCTCCACCTGTCAGCCAACCAGCCGGAGAGCAGGAGAGAAACGCCTCGGCACAGCAAAGCTGTCAGCTGGGGATGAGAAGAGGAGCCCCCTGCCACTAGAGACAGCTCTCTGGCCTTGCAAAACGCTTCACGGCTCTCACAAGGGCACCCCATGGCGCCCTGCTAGCTCCCATCAGCGACAGCAACGTGAGCTCTCCACACACACTCCTCCGCTTTCCGCTTCAAAAACCTAAGCTTGGGGAGATGCTCGCGACAAAAAACACGAGGGTTTTCATGCCCAGCAGTGTCCAAGTACCCCTCTCTCCCCCCCCCCCTTTCCCCCCTCCCCCCCCTTCCCATCCACTCGTCTGGAAGTATGAGCTGAATGCCTGAACCTCCAGGAACAAATGCATCGGCGCGTTGGAAGCAATAACCCCCTGCCTGCAAGCAGCAGGCGTGCCAGAGGCGGAAGTCCCAGGCAGGCAGTATGAAGAATGACGCCATCAAGGTGCAATGCAGCTCACTGTGGATGCAGTAGAGCAAGGGAAGGAAGAAGGGAGCGAGGGAGGGAGGGAGGGAGGGAGGGAGATGATGAGAGAGGGAGGGGAGAGATAAGCGAGGGGCGGGGGGGGTGGTGGGGGGTAGAGAAGCTTATGCATTCGATTCCTGGGCTGCGCACTGTCCTTCCACCACTGCCACCACTGGTTGTTAAAGAATCCAATCAACACGAAGACGGTGGGCCTTCCTTGGGGGCAGATCCCACATCCTGCGCGCGGAGCCAGCAGTTCCCAGGCTCCTCGAAGCATGACCATGCAGGGGGCGAGGGGCAGGAGGGAGGGGTGCTGGCTGGCATTGCTCGCACCGTGCCAAAGTCCACCACTCGCTTGATGTTGTCCTCGTAGGCCGTCTGGAGCCGCGCGCCCGGCGCTGTCCGCACCCTCCTCGTGTACCACAGCACGTACCGATGCTGCCACCTCGCAAGGGGACACACACACACACACACACACACACACACACACCACGGCGTCGCTCCTTGAGGACCAGCTACGAGGCGAGGGGAATATGCGCACGGGCAATAGAGCCCTGGTAGACCTAGAGGGCAGCATGTAGCTGTGTCATTTGCATCTGCCCTTATCCCCACATGAAGGGCATCATGCATTCAAGTTGTGTGTCTGTGTGTGTGTGTGTGTGTATGTGTGTGCGTGTGTGCAGTGTGCGTGCATACAGATACTGAGAACACACGTGCAGATACTGAGCACACCTGCAAGGGATGTAGGCCGGCCTTGAGTTCCTGACTGCGCCGCTCCTCATTCGTCGACTCCCTCAGCAACTGCTCCTCCTTCTCCTCCGCGGCCTTCTGCCGCCTGCTCTCCTCATCTGAGCCTGAGGTCTGCACGGCACTCCCAGGCCTGCTCACTCCAAGCACACAAAGCCAGTCAGTCCTTGCTGAAGGCAACAGAGACTCCACCCCCTCCATCCAGCAAAATCCTGTAGCCCCAGCTTTGGAACACCCTGAGCCCTCAATCCTAAACCCTGAACCCTGACCCCCCCAGCACTTCCTTTGGCACGGGTCACTAGTAGCTTCCTCTGGAGTTTGAGTTCAAATTCAGTTCATGTGTAAACAACTGGCGTTCGAACACTGGAAGATCTATTGCCTCTGACTGCGAGGGCGCTGGAGGAGCAAAGGCAGACTGTCTTGGTGGTCTCATATGATATCCCATGCAATTTAAGCACTCCATGATGCCACCTTGGCGTGTCTACCTTGCCCTTTATACTCCCTCCCCACCTTCCCTTTCCTTCTCTTTCCAGTCAGCTGAAGACTTCCAACAGCGTCTCCAATGTACACAAAATTTTCAAGAGCTTGCAGGGGCTATCCCTACAGCTACCTGGAACGAAGAAAAAGAACTGAAAACTAGACGTGAGCACTTGCCTAGCTACCTTCGCGAACTTTGAGCCGATCTAGCCCTTGGTATCAACCCGGTACTTCTGCAGGATGTGAGCTGAGGCTATCATACTCAGTCAGAGGTCAAGGCTTGAGCAAAGTGGGAGAGGGAGGAAAACGATTAATTCGTCTCAGCCCTACCTTGATACGTCAAAGTAAGGGGCACTAAGTAAGTTGTGCAAAATAGGATCTTGCTGATGCAAATTCAGGCTCTGGGGGCCACCGAAGGCATAACCTTTACTTGTCTGCGTGGCCTGATTGAAGCTGGCTCAGTGTATTTAAAGTTGGATGTTTCCCATATACATGAAAGAATATTAGTTGGATGCAGAGATGAGCTGTGCATGTCCCCCCTGCAATGAGGGGATTTTTTCAGACTTTGTGCCTCAAGGAGCATCAAGACTAGTCTCACAACACACCCGGCAAAGGAGTTTGCTTACATGCAAGATCTTTAGCGGTCATCAATACAGGTGATCACACCAAAAAGTTGCAGGACCTCAGAAAGGACAAACCTTAAAGGGCAAGACCTTGCCAAGGCCCATACCTCAATGGAAGGATGCCATCACCAGCGCGTTCAGAAACAGCAGGCGGGACTTTGGAATCAAGCACTAAAAAGGACCTTCCTTCGCCGCTAACGGTCGCAAGCCCATCTGTCTGTGTACTCTGGTCTATACTCGTCAACGTCATTGAGACCAGCTCCTTTGCAATTAATCAGCGGTTGGAATTCAAAGATCTTTACTGTATGTAACAGAAGACTGCAACCTTCTATCAGTGCTTGTATTCCTGCTTGTAACACAACCAATCCCTACCTATATGCAAAATCTTGGTTCCAAATGCAAATGTACAAGCAAATTATGTTCACGCTTCAGGCAGCAAGAAGGTCGCAAATTGAGTAAGATACTGAAGAAATAAAAGATCAAATAAGTAATATATTGGCGCTAGATATGGCTGCCTTCAAAGTGACTCTGAAACTTGACGCTAGTTGATCCCTAACTGAAGAAAGCAGATAACCTCTACATTCAGTAAAAAATTGGCCGAGGAAGGGGTAATACGAAAGGAGATAGGTTCAGCTGATAAGCATGAGCTCTGCATGAGCTAGTTAGAAAGCAATCAAACTCCGGCGCACACTTCCTGTGTTCGGGCCTCAGTGTGCTCTATGTGCTGTCATGTGCTCTATAGCTAGTGCACTCAGCAGTTTCCGTCTCGTCCCGGCAAGCTCTGTGCACGAGGTTCGTACTTCTTTCTACGATCCTTTTCCTGCCGCTTCGTTCTCTGCAGCTTCTCGCGCCACGCTGGCAACATTCTGGCGGCTTTTCCTGGCTCTCCCCCTGCTTTCTCCTTTTTTCCCCTGCTTTCCCTGGCTTTCCCCGGCTTTCACCTCACCGAGGATTCCCGAGCATCCGCGAGCAGTCCGGGATGTCTGCGATCGTAGGCAAAGCGAGCAGCATGCGAGCGGACCCGCCTGTCTGCAGGAGCACCTCGACGCGCCTCGAGGTTTTACCTCCTGCTTTCGGCTCACACGCGAGTGCGCGCCTCCAATTTGCGCCGAAGTTGACAATTTGTCCTCGTAAAAGCCAACACAAAGTGATAGATGCGAATAGCTGTATACCTCTTAACAAATGTATGCGAATTCTATTATTGTTTATTTGTATACAAAAACATATATCCAACTCTACTGTGATGTACCAAATTTGCTTTTGCTTTTGCTTGTGCTGTTTGGGCATGCCATTGATCACGTACTGCATGCTTGGAGGCCATTGGAGGCAGCGCGTGTGCCCCCCTTCGCGCTGATACTAAGCACCAGGGGCACTCCTACAATTTTTGTACACAACGATACACACGGTGTGTAACAAGCAGTGGCAGCGAAGTTTATATAATGTCGTCGTGAGCAGCCGCATGTCGGGTTGCACTTGCATGCCTCTATGGCGCCCTCAGCGAATGGTTTACAAATTTGAAGTTGCTCACTTTAACTTCACCTGGTTCGTGCTTTGTAAGAAGTGCGCCTGAGGACGGCTGTAGTGAAAGAGGGCAGGCATGACGTCGACTTCTGGAAGCGTATGGCGCTTTTATGTCGTGACGAATTTGCAGACGAACATGGTCATGTCTTCCTCTCCCTTGAACACGGTGGAGGACCTAAAGAGTAAGTCTTTCCGAGTAAGCACAGGAGCTTAGATGTGTAGCAGAATATTCTCCAGTAAGAGAAAGAGCGCTTGGCAAAAGCATCAAGCTGGAATCTGAACACTCATGTTCAAAACAAGGGTGGTGCTATTTTTTTGAACCACTGGCCAAGTAATATTCCTGCTTTCTGCTGCAAGGAGCTTCAGAAATTTTCCTACATGCTCTGCTGATGGGTTGGACGAATGGTTTAAAATTAAGCAACTACCCCCATATCTTTCCTGCTGCATATAGGCAGCGCGAGCAGAAGTGATCACCCTACTGCTTGAAGTCGCAATTTGGCTGCTAAAGGCTTATCAGAGAGTGTGGCTGCCAAAAATATGCCAGGTCACTGCTGACGCTGTGCCTATAGTCCTTCTTCTTAAGTCTTGACGTCGGCGGCTCATTGCTTGCAGATGACGTGCGGCGGAAGCACAAGAGCATGTACAAGAGTCACGGCGATGTCACCGTGGAGACTCTTCGAGTGAGTGGCACCTTTGTTCATTCTGGTCCTCTTGCTGGCTGCTCCGGCTTTCGGCAGAAGAAAATAAAATTCGATCATTGCACGCTCTCATTGAGCTCCTTGTTACAAGGAAGGCCGAGCAGCTTCCTCTAGCCTCTTCTTACGATAGGCTGGCAGGGCAGTCCTCTTGCGAGAGGCAAGTGAGAGTTGCAAGCGAAGCAAACTCAAGAGGGATCCGGGGGTTTGTGCGGGCCAGCCTAGTGTGTGTCTGGTCCTTACTCTCCTCCGCCACTGGCTCCGCTCGCATTCTTGCTTGCGGCTGCTTTTCGGAGGAAAACTCTGCCGGTCGAGGCTTTCACTGCCTGAAAGCTTCTTTAGCCCGAAGAGTGGTGCAAGCAGGGTGGCGCACTCCCCAGCTGTCCCCGCTCTCTCACGCTGGCACCCTCGCTGACACGACGAGAGTCCCACCCCTTTTGCTTTGCGCGTGATCGCTTCCAGCATGGCTAGCTCTTTGGCCCTGGGCAAGGGCTGCAGGGTTTCAGAGCCACCCGAGGGGACCGCGTTCCATCGTTCGTGTAAAGTCCGCATGGCAGCGAGGAAGCAACCGTGCCTGGGCCCGACGTGACACCAGAGTCTCCCTCGGCTCTGCCAGGTGTCTCATGTGAGAGCGCCTCGATGGAGCCGGGCTTCCTGGAACCTGCCGCCGCCAGCTGGGGGCATGTTTCTGCGCGCACCCCCCTCTCCCCCCTCTGTCTGCTCCTTACTCAACCCCCCGGCCCCGCTCCGCCCCGCTCCTCCTCGCCCCCCCCCCCTCCCCCGGGTCCTGCCNAGAAGCAGGCCGCTGCGGCCGCCGAGGAGGACGGCGGGGCGGGCGTGGACGGCGGCGTGGGCGGCGGCGGCGGCGGCGGCTCGTCGTTCTTCGAGGTCCAGCACAGCTTGGAGCCTGGCAGCTGCGCGCAGAGCCAGCCGGCGCTGCTTCCTGCGCCGTCAGCTGCCGGGCAGGCTGCGAACGGCGGGGTGGCAGGAGAGCAGGCTGCCGGGGGCGCGGGCCTGGCGATTCCAGGTGGCGGTGCTGACGTGGCAGCGGCTGCAGGGGGGAGGAAGGGCCAAGGCCGAGGAGGAGGCAAGGGGGCCGGCGCTGCTGCGGGGCAGGGGGCACCAGATGGCAGAGCCGCCCGGGGAAAAGCAGGGGGGCTGGCGGTTGCTACAGATGCTGCTGCTACGGCTGGAGCGGCGCCCCAGGGACAGGTAGCAGCTGCGCCAGAACTGGTTGTAGTGCCACCAGCTGGAGCTCCTGCTGCTCCCCCTGTCACGCCTGCTGATGCTGCTTCGGCTGCTACCGTAGCAGAACAGCAGGCAGCAGCAGCCGTGCCGATGGAAGTCGAAGCGGCTGTGCCAGGTGGAGCAGTGGCAGGTGCGGCAGCTGCAGAAGTGCCAGGTTGCAACCAGAAGGAGGGGCATGCGGGGACACCACCTCCTGAGAGGCAGCAAGGCTCTGTGGTGGGGACAGGTGGCCCCATAGATGTGTCGCAGGCTACGGCTACGGTGCCGCCGCCGCTTGCCGCTGGAGCTGCAGCAGCTGGCAGCATTCCGGCCATAGCAGGTGCTGGCTCTCCCGCAGCCAAGGGCAGGGGCAGGGGCAAGGCCAAGCCCAAAGCAGCAGCAGCAGATGTTGCTTCCTTGAGTAGCCCTCCTGCGGCCCCTGGCGCAGCGCCTGCTGCTCCTACTCCTGCCCCTGGTCCTGCTCCTGCTCCTGCTGGTGGAGGCCCCAGTGACGCGGGAGATGCTGCCGCCCTGAAAGCGGCAGCAGCAGCAGCAGCAGCACCACCAGCAGCTGCTGGTGCCGCCGGCCCTCTCCCGGGCACGCCCGCCAGGAAGAAGCCAGGCCCCAAGCCCAAGCCCAAGCCTGGAGCCGACGGGGAGCCGGGCCCAGCGGCAGCAGCAGCAGGGGGAGCAGCAGGGGCCGGGTCAGAGATGGTGACGCCCTCCAAGGCCACGCCTGCCAAGAAGCCGCGCGCCCCACGCGTGAAGAAGCAGCCCCCTCCTGCAGACGCAGACGCAGGGGCAGCTGCAGGGGCCGAGGCCGAGGCAGCCGGGCAGCGCAAGGAGGAGGGCGCAGGCCAGGAGGGAGGGGCGGCGGGCGCAGACCTCGAGGCGGTGCTGGCCCTGCCGGTCAGCTCCGAGAAGCCCGCGCAGAGCCCAGCGGCCAAGAGCCGGCAGGAGAAGCGGAAGGAGAAGCGGAAGGAGAAGGAGAAGGAGAAGGGCGAGGCTGGCGATTCTCCCGCTCCCCTCAACCTCAGCCCTCCTGCTTCGGCCGGGGGCGCTGCGCCGCCCGCTGTAGCGGCGGGCGGCGGCGAGGCAGTGGACAGCCAGCTGGCTGCGGCGGCGGCCGCCCGAGATGGCCCGGGAGAGGTCGCTCCTGCTGCTGCTGCTGCTGCGCCTGACGCCTCTGCAGCCGATGACGCCTCTGGGGGGGCTGCTGCGGGGGCTGCTAGGAAGGGGCCGGCTTTAGATGGGGGGGAGTCTGAAGGGGGGCCAAAGCTCCCTGCTGCTGCTGTTGCTGCTGCTGCTGGGAAGAAGAGGGCAGGTGGCGCGGCTGGCGAGGGAGGGCCGACGACGGCGGCGGAGGAGCCTGCAAAGAAGCAGAAGGTGGGTGGGACTGGGGGGGCGGGGGAGCCTCCTGCTGCTGCTGCTGCTGCTGTCAAGAAGGCGAAGAAGGGCAAGCAGGCTGGCGCAGGTGGCAAGCCTGCTGAGGAGGCGGGGGTGGGGACCAAGGAGGGGGACGTGGAAATGCAGGACGCAGGGGCGGGGGCGGGGGCGGGGAAGAGGAAGAAGAAGGCGGCGGCGGATGGGCGCAGCGAGCTTGAGGGTGGTGCAGAGGCGGGCAGGGGGTCGGTGGGAGCGGCAGCCACTTTTAGGGCGGGCAAGGGTGGAAAGGGACAGGAGAAGAAGGCCGCGCGGGCGGAGGAGGCCGAGGAGAAGGAGGAGGACCATGCGCAGGCAGGTAAGGCAGCCGGTGGCAAGAAGGGAGGAGGCGCGGCGGGGAAGAAGGGCGACGCGGCTGGGGATGGAGCGGGAGGCGGGAAGAAGGGACGGGGAGCGGGAGCAGGAGCAGGAGCAGTAGGAGGGAAGGAGGCAAACGGCGTTGTGGGCAGCGATGCGGAGACTGAGGACGAGGGTGAGCGGGGTGGGGTCAGGGTGACGCCGGCCGAAACCCAGATAGAAGCACCGGCGGAGAAGGAGCAGGCCGCCGGGAAGGGGAAGAAGGGCGCCAGAGGGAAGGGCAAGGCAGGGGAGGCTGCGGCCGCCCTAGAGGGGGAATCAAGCGGGAAGGGGCAAGAGAAGGGGAGGGAAGGAAAGGAGAAGGAGGGGGGAAGCAAGGTGGAGGCAGGAGCGAGGGCGGGGGTGCAACAGAAAAAGGAAGAGAAGGGGGCGAAGGGAGGGGCTGGTGATGCTTCCGAGCGAGCCGTGGTAGCAGGTGGAGGGGACAAGAAGGCGCCAGGTGGTTCTGCAGCCGGAAAGGTGCAGGCTACAGCAGCCAAAGCAACCAAAGTGGGGGAGGAGAGTGGGTCTGAGGAGGAGGAGGAGGAGGAGGACACAAGCAGCGAGAGTGAGGAAGACAGTGCTCCTGCAGAGATGAGGAGCAAGCGGCGAGAAGACAAGCCGGGCGGCACGGTCACGGGGAAGGGCGCTGCGGGGAGGAAGAGGAAGCAGCCGGGTGCGAAGGAGGAGGAGGAGGACGAGGAGGAGGAGGAGGAAGGGAGCAGCGAGAGCGATGAAGATGACGATGACGACGACGACGAGTCGGAGAGCGAGCAGGAGGCGGGGAGTAAGGGCAGGGAGGAGGAGGAGGAGGAGACAAGCAGCGACTCTGAGGAGGAGGAGGAGGAGGAGAGTGACGACGACGACGATGACGACGATGATGAAGAAGAAGAAGAAGAAGGAGGAGGAGTAGAAGAGAAAGGCAGCAAGCAGGGCAAGACGAAAACAGCCGCACGCGGAGGTGCAGGGGGGGGAGGACAGGGGAAGCTCAGAGCGAAGTCTCCAGTCAAAGGAGGAAAGGCCGCTAGTGGGGGAGCAGCGGCAGCTGCAGCTGGAGGAGGAGGTGGAGGGAAGGCCACACAAGCAGACTCAGCTCCGACCAAACTGGGTGGGAAAGACAAAGGTGGGGCTCCGGTAGGCAGACAGGCAGGCATGCACAGAGACTTAGAGCTAGGGGGGCAGAGGGAAGAGAGGGACATGTGGAGCCCTGGCGTTGCTCCTTCCTGCTGTACTCATACGTGTCTGACTCTTTGAGCGCAGGCCTGCAGAATTCTATCGTTTTTCAGGGTAGTACGCTCGGAGAAGAAGCTGTGCAACTCTGTGGCGCATTGCATGAGTGCGGGGTGAAGTGGGGGGGAGCTGCGGGTGGGGGGGAGGGGGGGGTGGTAATGTTCTGCTCCTTGGGCTGCAGGCTTGTCTTTTTCGTGCACTTTGACATTGAAACTTGTGCTGGGCTAGAGTGAAATTCATAGCAGATACGTATCTATCGTGTTTCTACGCATTTGAGTATGTATGCATGCATATGTGCAAATACAAATCAGATTAATTGTATGCATTCGTGGAGGCATATGACTTCTATATCCTCAATTGTTCAAGTGCATGTGCTGAGAGGGGCTATCACAAGTGCTCTCTCCCTTCGTCTTATCT
Organism: Mesotaenium endlicherianum; assembly: GCA_009602735.1. NCBI lineage: Eukaryota > Viridiplantae > Streptophyta > Zygnematophyceae > Zygnematales > Mesotaeniaceae > Mesotaenium > Mesotaenium endlicherianum. The sequence goes on from WELA01010311.1 coordinate 70,305, forward strand.
TGCCTCTGGCATATCCCCTGCAAGTTGCCAAGAACCTCTTCCTGCTGCCTCTTGGCTGCCTGGTCAGCTCTCACCCTACCAGCTGCCATGGCCGAGGGGGTTGCAGCTCAAGCTGGAGAACCAGGCCCCTTCAAGCAGCCCCCCCCCAAGAGGCCGGCCATATCCACGCCATCCAGGCGCGTCGGCAGTGGTCTTGAGTAAGTAGGTTCGCCGCTCTCCTGCTCTCTCCCTCCCTCTCTCACTCTCTCTCTCTCTCTCCTGCTCCCCTTGCGTGCATCCTGTTCATCTGGGCAGACAGTGAGCTCTGCAAGGGCCCCAGCTGCGCGCAGCCGGGCCTGCCCGTGTAGGAGGTGGAGACTGTAACACCTCATGATCGTCCCGGAGTCTTTCTCCCTCTCACAACGCAGCCTCTGGTGTTTTTCCCTGGGGGACGTGCGCGCGCGCAGATCGAGTGCGCAGAGCCCGGCCGCCGGCACCCCGGAGTATCTCCGCCACCTCCTGAAGAGGATGGAGTCTGAGAAGGCGGCCTCTCCCCTCGCGATGGCGCCGCTTGCCTCCGTCAGCGCCACGCAGCAGCTGCCGCTGCCGGACGGCGAGCTCCTCACGCAGCCATCAGGTGGCGCCGCTCAGCCTGCCCCCGGCAGCAGCGACGAGCCTGTTTTGCCGGAAACTCAGGAGAGCCAGGTATTTTTCCCCATTGTGGGAGAGGCCGGGACGAACCCTGCAGCCGGGGCCGGAGCCGGGGCCGGGGCCGGAGCCGGTGCAGGTGCGGGTGCGCGCGTGGGTGCGAGTGTGAGTGCAGGTGGAGCGTCTGCTTTGATAGGCGGGAAGAGAAAGGGTGTTGCAGGAAAGGGCGGGGCCGCAGGCCCTGCTGGCGCAAGCGCACAGCAGGCGCAGAGCAAGCATACAGAGGGGAAGAAGGGGGAGGAGAGAAGGGCAGAGGAGCAGGAGACGGAGGAGCGGCCTGTGGCGAAGAAGCCCAGGAAGCCCAAGGGGAGCAAGCACACGCAGGACCCGATTCCCGCGCAGACAGAGGCGGCGTCGCCGTCGTCTCCCCCGAGCAAAGGGCGGCCGCCGCAGGACACGAATCTCAATGGCCCCCTGATTGGCGCTCTCGATGGATTCGGGTCGCCTCAGGCCAGCACGAGCAAGAGAGGGGACAGGCCCAAGAAGCCCACGGCAAAAAAGGCGAGCTCAAATGAGGGGGGGGAGCTCTGCTCGTTGGGGTGCGGGAAACTCTACTCCGGCAAGACTGCCGCGTACTACAAGCACATCAAAGCAAACGCTTGTGGTGGCGCCAAAGAGACGAAGCAAGCCTCTTGAGCAAACAAAGAGTAGTGCGCGTAGGAATATACACAAAATGAGTGAGTATGCGGCCCCACCTTGGCTCCCGGGGGTGCCTGCCAGTGTGAGGTGCAGGATTCTGCTGTTAATGACGTTGACTTGGAATCAGTTGTTTATGGTTTACTGTTCGAGCAAGGTTTCAGCCACAAGGAAGCTGTGAGGGGGTCACGAGATGTGATCCGTGAGCTTAGGTCTTGCATTCGTAAACTTTTGTGCGGACATCTTTGGTGCCGCGACTGGCGTGTAGGTTGGTGATAAAACCATCACCCTGCGTCCTTTTTGCCATATGCCTCTAAATTAGTTCACTGTTAGTTGCACAGACCTATTCTGGACCCAACTTTTATCGGCCTCGAAAAGCACCTAAGCTTCCTGCTTGCTACGCATGGATCCCCTATGCACCGTTCCTATTCCAGCAGCATGCCTTCGCAACTACACAGAGGCCATTTAGGGCCGGCCCTCCATCTTTAAATATGGAAGGTTTCTGCTTGCACACTTCGATAATTTGTGGAGGACACATGCATTGCCCTTCGATCTAGTGTCCAGCAGAGCTGGTTTCCAGTCGACCTCTCAAAAAATGTGCAATGCACGTCGCGCGCGAAAGATACTCCTATGATCAAGTCATGTGTATTTCGTTTATCGCAAATAAGTCTATTTATCTGAATGAGTTGTGCCGTCATTGCTTTATACTAGCTAGTAAGGATCCAGCTCCAGTCAAGAAGCTCTAGTAGCACTGTACTTAATGTTCACGATGAATGAAGATGTATAGCTTGAACAAAAGTACTGATAAGGGAACCAACCATTGACCGGTCGTATGCTGCAGTGAGGTAGTGCCCCTAATGCGCCGTATGCGCACCCATGTTATGAATAAAATTGAAGAGCAAGCAGGATTTTTAAGGTGTCAGTACTTAACGATCACAACTGGGGCACGCGGTGACCAAAGACGCACGTGGAACCACTTTTGTACGACTGGATGGTTAGTAACTTATGCTCGTGGGGGGGTGGCAATCAAGGTGCCCGCCACCTTCCTCAAGAAGCAACGCGACATTTTATACACCGTGTACTGTGGCGTTCATTTTACTGTCGCTTCTTTCTTTGAGTCCTTCGTATGCTCTGTGCTTGTAGCGACCAATGCACGTGAAGACAAACAATTCAAATGATCAACTGAAGACAAAACATAACAGCTACCTCATAAACTGTAGGTGTCAACACTCACTACCGCTGTTACACATTCACAATAAAGCTTCTCGATATCATTATGTACACCACCACACACGCCTACAGCGCGTCCTGCATGGCACAGAATCCTCCCACAGCCGCGCTGCTGTCCCCCCCCACACGCCACGGCGGGTACTCTGACTGACTGCTACCTAGGGGCGCCATGGGGTCTGACCCGTACTCCTCCTCCAAGCCGTAGTCGGCCCCAAAGTACTTGTCCACCAAGAAGCTGGCCATGCTCCGGAGCTCCTCGTTGTCGTGGTACTCCAGGGACTCCAGGGCGTCGATGCCATCCTCGGCTTCGACGAGCTTGGGCCCTCGCTTGTCGGGCATCGCGCGCAGAGCCTGGAAGGAGCGACAGGTGGCACGCGTGCGTTGCGTCAGCGGGCGGGCGCTCGGCAGGCGGCCACTAGGGCACGCGGCCGACACAATCGCAATGTCTTCATCAGTGGCCTCGAAGCCCGAGGAGTGCGTGTGTCTCCTGAGGACACGCACGCCCGCATGCAAGCGTTGCACTCCGTCCGGAGCATGCACATCTGCACTACTACCTCTCTGCACGGCTGCTAAGGTATGCCGCAAGCTCGCATGCGCTCACGTGCATTCACCGCATGCCTGTGGAGACAGCGGGAGAAACTGAGGAGCGCAGGACGGGGAGCAGAAGACAGGCCCATGGCCGCCTCCCGGATTCACAGATGATTATTATTGCAAGCAAGCTGCACACCTGCTTGAGACAAACTGCTGGATAGGATGCAAAGCATTATTGTCAGTAAGCCGTGATCATGTCGGATGAGTTCACTCTGCACTCAAGGACAGGACAGGACACAAGAGCCTTCTTGCAAGCAAGCGCCACACAGGACGCAACCACGGAGGCGTGTTCAACACTATAAAGGCTCCAACAATTTCTAAAAGTATAAGGCATGTGGAGGTCACACATACACAGAGGCACTATACAGATAGTGCGTGCACGTGCCTCTGTATGCACTGAAGTAATCGAACGAGCCTCCGCGTGTGTGAGAGGGTGTGAGTGTGCATGGTGCCTGCACCAACATGCGCCTGTGGGAAGCAAAGCGCTGGCTGGAGAGCGATGAAACGTTAGTAAGGAGGCTGAGAAAGTCCAAGTGTGAGGCCAGCCTGCACTGGCCTCGGGTTCAGACGGTGCCTAAGTGAGAGAAAGACTGACGATTGGAGCTTATTGGCAGCTCGCTTACCATCTCGACAAACTGCAGGCCCAGGCGAGCAGCCTCGGGGTCCGGCGAGCGGACCAATGAGAGGAAGCCAGGTAAGCACCCGCCCTCCACCACAGCCACTAGCCTGCGCACCGCCACCTGTTGGTCTCTGCCGCTGCCGCTCTCCCCTGCGGCCCCCCCACTTGTGCGCTGTATGCACACGTTGCCTGCAGGTGCCAGCCGTGCGCACAATAGGACCACCACAGAACCACACGGGCACACACACACACACACACACACACACACACACACACCGCACTTGCTGCACACCGTAAGAGCGTGCCACCTGGAAGCATGCCAGGCAGCGCTGCGAGCTGGGCTCGGCACGTGTGATGAGACATAGGGTTTCTTACGCTCTCACTTCTGAGACGGCCAGCGCTCGTCAGCCCCGCGCAGAGATTGGCTCGTGGCTGCAAGCGCGCCACTTGGAGGCACGAGAGAGCTGCACAGCAAGCTCCCGCTGCCTGAGTGGACACAGACTGCCGCCGGTGCTCACAGCAATAGCCAGAGGGGGCTCTCCTCTGGGGTCAGGCCTTTGGGTGATACAGTGCGTAGCATGTCCGTTTGTCTCATGGCTTCTAGTGCCGATGTTCTTATAGACTCGGGTACCTGCGAAGAGCTATGGACAAGCCTCCCATGCTCAGCCTTAGGGTTAGGGCACATCCTGCTGACGGCTCGGCAGCAGCACAAGGGTGGGTAGTCCTATGACTTGTGAGAGTCTGAGCCCAAGCCCCCAAACAAGGAGGATGTGGAGAGTGGCCTCTGGAGAGAGAATGCCTGAGGCCCGCAGAGTCAATGTGCCCCTGGCAGAAGCCGCCCCAAACAGACAGAGAGACAGACAGACAGGCCTTTAACTCACAAGTGGCTACTCTAGACCAATTGCAGAAGCTCCTGTCCCTGCGGAGTCCGCTGACCCGTTAGCCCGCCTTGAGCTGAACCCACACCCCATCTACCCCGCCATCATCACCACCACCATCACCAGCAGCAGCAGCAGCAGCAGCAGCAGGAGCAGCAGCAGCAGCAGCGGAGTGCTCTCTTTTGCTCTCCCGCTATCGGCCACCACGACATCAAGCCAGCCCCTCTCACCTACAGCATACGCCGCCTCCTTGCTGATGTCGAATGTTCCCCGCGTAAGGAGGCGGAGCAGCGGGCCCATGGGCCCCCCCTGGAACACCGCCTCCTTGTGGGCCTCCGTGCCGCCCGCCACGTTGGACAGCACCCACGCGCCCTCCTGAAGTCCAAGCCCAGATGCGGCACACGCACGCATGCACGCACGCACGCACGCCGCACGCACACGCACCCCCCTCCCCGCAGCAGTCCAGCGCTAGCGTGAGGTAGGTCCAGGGTGAGACCGGGCCAGGCCAGGTGAGATCAGGCCGGGTGGTTCTTGGTCTCCTCCCGTGCAACGCGCGCAGTCTTCTAGCATCCCGCACTCCATGCCACACAGTGCGCTCCCACTTTGCCACCGATTCGTGTCGCACAACACTTAACTCCTCTTCCCACTTCTCCGCCCTGGTCTCTGCAAGGCTGGTCCTTGTGATGTTTGCTCGCTCGCAGCGCAGCGTCCGCGCAGAGGTCCTGAAGTCACGAAGCGCGTTCCAGCAAGCAAGCGCAGATGACGCTTTCTCTCTTCCTCCCTCGTGCTTACCCGCCGTGAGTTTGTGTACGTGAGAAAGAGAGTGTGTGTGTGTGTGCGTGTGAGTGTGTGCATTCATGTGTGTTGTGCACTCATGCATGCATGCGCACCTGCGTGCATGTATTAGTACAGCACGCCTATATGGAAAGGCGCTCCCACCGATGTGCACGCACAGCGGAAGAATGAGGAGGGCCGCAGGTGACGGTGTCGGGTGGTCCCGTGGCAGCAGCAGCCATGGCCATAAGAGCGTTACCTTCTGAAGAACGCGATGCGGGCTCTCCAGGCATCTTGTGAGGCAGCCCATGGTCCCCCCTGCCACGTGTCACCCAGGCCGAGCTCGCCATCTCAGGCAGGGGCATACACAGAGGACACATGGAAAGTGGGGCTGCCCGCTCCTCAGGGCGGGCCCACGAACGGAGCTCGGGTAATGCGAGCACTCCACTGTTCTGCATCATCCCTTTGCTGCGATTTTCTCGCGGCATGCATCTGGTTTCAACTTTCGAAGCCCCTGCTCATGGATCAGAGAGAGCTAACCCTAATCCTAGTCATGATCAAAACCCTGACCCTGACTCCTGATTGGGCGTCGGCCACAAGCACCGTCTCCAGTGAGTTTCATGGTGACACGCTAGAGCTGACAGCGACGCGCCTGTTGGGTCGGGAGGACACACGCGAGCACACATACCGGGGATGGCGTTGCCGGCGGAGAGAAGGGCGTCTGTCTTGGAGTCGTCGGCCGCCGTCACATTTCCCAGCGTCCGCAGCAGCTGGCAGGGGAGAGGAGAGGAGCTCAGGGAGGAGAAGAGGAGGCGGAGGAGGCGGATGTGGAGGAAGGAGGCGGAGGGAGAGGAGGAGGAGGAGGGGGAGGGAAGACCGGAGGAAGAGAGAAAAGGAAAGAGAAGGGGAACAGGGAGCGGGTGGAGGAGGGTAAGCGGGATAAAGGGGAGGAGGATAAGGAGGGCGCCAAGAGGAGACAGGAAGGGGAGGGCCCGCACAAGAGAGAGCAAACTATCAGATTGGCGTCAATGCAACAGCTGGAGGGCTGGCGGCAGGCCAGCTGGCGGACTCTCCTTCCTGTTCAAAATACCAAGCCCTCTTGAATGGTTGAAAGGCCAGGTGTCAAGTGTGGGCAGCACGTTGGGCGTGAGACAACTGCCGTTGGCTTTCCGCTTTTTTGACTCATCCACGGGCTAGGGCCTGCTTCTCATTCGCGCAGGCTATAAATTTCTGCACTTTCTTACCTTTGCGAAATGCTAGCCAAGGTAAACGCAAACAAGGAAGGGGCGCATGCGCAGGGCAGTCGCCAGAGTGGCACAGCACACAGCAGCACCACAGCAGCATGGCAGGGCATGCACACACGCAGATATAAAGCCGAGCCCACACACACACACACACGCACACACACACACACGCACAACTGTGCAAATGAATGTCCTCGCTACTAAGTACAACCTGCAGTACTTGTTCAACATCTACGCGCTTCCAGACCCCTTGTCATACGTGCCACACCCAAGAATGATGCGATCGGGTGCACATCACGGGCCAGACGACAGACGGGCGGCCAATGAGGAGGAGGAGGAGGAGCGCCCACCGGAATGGACAGCGTGAGCTCCTCGGAGGCTGCCAGTAGGGCGACCACGGGCGGCAGGGCCCCGGCAGCCACCAGCTTGCTGACGCCCGCCTCTGACATCACCGTGATGTACACCATGCACCACGCCACCTCAGCTGCCAGCTCGGCATCCCTGTCGCCGAAGATCAGAAAGGCCGTTGGAATATTGAAACAAAAACACTGCGTCATACATGAAGGGAGGGAGGCGGAGGGGAAGAGGGGGAGGGAGAGGGAGAGGGAGGGAAGGGAGGTGGCCCCTTTGTGAATGGCGTAGCTTGCATGTATGCTTACTGCACATGGAGGGACCTCTTGGGGCGAGCCGTGCTGAAGCTCTCTGTGCCAGGTGTCGGCCCTGGGCCCGCTGCAGGGCTTTAGGGCTCCCCCCCCTCTCTCTCTCTCTCTTGACATTACCCCCCCTAGTGGTTGCGACAGTCGTAACTCACGCTTTCGACTTCTTGCCCAAGTGAGAGGAAATGGAGCGAGAAAGAAGGAGCAGGAAGAGGTGCAGGGGGGCTCCCCCGCTAAGTCCTTGGGAGAAGAAGAGTGGTGAGGGGTGGGGTCGTGGAGAGAGGCGGGAGATGGGGGGG
>WELA01010311.1:128558-143711 GCA_009602735.1 Mesotaenium endlicherianum
CCCCCTCCCTCTCCCTTTTTTGTGGGCATGTTTCATTTGTTTTTTCGCCCAGCCCTCGAAAGGCACTGCATCTGTAATTTTTTGGAGTGGAGGAGACTACTGCCTGGAGAGTGCTGTAGTTGACTACTTCCGGGACTCAGCCATCAACACGGCTACAATTTCCACCCCGATACCTGAACTGCAGATCACATGCCGCATATCCCCCCCCCCCTTCCTCCGCCCTCTCCCTTCTTCTTTCAGTGGGTCCTGCCACTGCCCTTGGTGGCAACTACCCGGGGGGGGGGATGAAACCCAGCGCTTGCAGAGCTGTGGTGTGGGCTGAGGGTTATAGGTGTAGGTTTATCAAGTAAGGGGTATAGAGTATTAGGGTTGGAATGAAACAGCACGTCCCGTGGAGTCAGCGGAGTTGAGCGAAGAGATTGCTTGAGAGTGGGGAGGCTGACTTGAAAGCCTCATTGAGCTGGCCTCCGGCCACGCCCGGGCAGTCGCCTTTTTCTTGGGTGTCTGTGTCTGGCTTGTGGTGAACGTGGAGGTTCAGGGGAGGCGGTCCTTTTGCGATTCTCTCGTGGCACAAGCTTCTCTCTCACTTGGCCTGGGTAGCACTCTGAACAGATCCAAAAGCAGATCTGCAAGCTTTGGGGTAGGATCTGAAGCTGGCTGCCGTTTCTTGCGAAGAAAAAAAACGTACGAGCTTGAAGGACATCGTGGGTTTTTCTGCTCGCAGGCTCTGCCCACGTTTTCTGATGTGGCTGTACTTGCGCTGTGACGGGTGGGTGTCCGAAAAAACAATCCATCGCACAAAAAAAAAACTTCAAAAATAAAAACGTGCGACTCGGCAGGTCCCCTTTCAGTTCTTTGTGTATCCCCGCCTTGTCAGCCGCTGTGGTCCCCTCCGCACGCTGCAGCTGGGCCTCGCGCTGTCGCTGCTGCTCGCCGGCTTCCCCACGTTGCGCCACATCAGCACCTCAGGCTCTGTCTTGCAGGCGGCCCTGATGGGCGGCATGATGATTCGCAGGTGGGTGCGCCTGTTGCCACCTGCCGTCTGTCTTTTTCTCACGTGTCGCCCGTTACTTGCCACCTGCCCCCTGCTACCTGTTGGTGCTCGGAAGTCAACCAAGGAAGTGGTGCTCTCCTAACAATCAGCCGTGCTCTCTCTAGCTTCCAGCTGTTAGCAGCTTCCCCCAGTTCTGCTCATTTGCTGACGTAAGAGCAATTGTTTCGCTGTCAGTGCACTCGGAGCTCTCTGTGTCTGTCATGGTCATCTGTCTTTCTCCGTTTCCCCTCCCTCATGCGTGCGCCCTCCCAAGCGCTAGCTCTCTTTCGTCGGACCAAAAACCCCTGCTCTCGCCCACAAACGGCCGAGTCAAGGGGAGGAAAGCTCCAGCCACATGAGCATTTCATGCGAGCTGCTCGTGCACCCCCTCAGGCGCACGCGCACACACACACACACACACACGCGCGCGCAGAGACGCACATGTGCACGCGTGCAAGATGTATGTGCATGCATAACTCACACCTCTGCCTCTCACCCTCTTCCTTCCTCCCCCTCACCCCCTCCCTGTGCTCACCCATCCCCTCTGCTTCCTCCTCCTGCCCCCCTTCTTGTTACTTGTGCAGCGTCGGATCGCTGTGCTCCTTCACGTCCATCTTCATCCTCCTCACCAACAGCGTGCGCCTGCCGAGGTACCTGGGGGCCACCAACGGCGTGTCGCAGACAGGGGCCGGCATTATGCGAGCGATCGCGCCCACTGTGGCCGGCAGCCTGTACGCGTGGAGCATCAGCGACGCGCACGCGTTCCCCCTTAACTACCACTTCGCGTTCCTCCTGCTGGGCGTCCAGCTGCTGGCGATTTTGGCGCTCACGTTGATGCTGCCGCCGTCAATCGACAAGCGCAAGTTCTCGACGTGACGGATGCGCGCTGTTGATCTATTGTTGATGAGTGACGAGGGGGCATATTCTAGACTGGCGCGCGTGACAGGCGCGCACCGTCGATTGACGAGGGTGGACGGGGGCCCATTTCTTTCTCGACATAGCAGACGCACACTGCGTCAAGTGACGAGTGCAGCTTAACACGACGGGGCAGGCACGTGTTCGTTGCGTCAATCGGCTGGGGCAACTTAACAGGGCAGGATTGACAGGCACACAGGAGAAGGCACGCAATCCTGATTGCGACCTCCTGTGTGGATGGCAGTGGCTAGTATGGCCTGTACATGGCGTTGAGGCATGGGCCGTAGTGACGAACGCTCACGTCCTTACACATATGAATTGTTACATATGGGTCCATGTCATGTAGATCGAGTGACGCGTGGCATATGCGTGGAACAGGGGTGAAAGCACGTGATGCAAGTCGTGAACAACAATCGGGAAGGGGTCTCCAGGCCCTTCTGGACGTATCATACTTTTTCATCCTGCGTTGCTGGAATTTCCAGAATATGTCCATGAGCCCTGGGGGTTATGCAAAACTTATTAGAGCAGCCAGGGAACCAGGTGATTGAGCTTTAACATGTGTTGCTAATACAGCTCTATTCAATCATCCGTTTGGCGGCTCTCTCTCCCATATAAATTCATATGCTGGCCGTTTGCTCTCAGGAATTATGTGTGCCTAGCTCCAAATGTATTAACCTCTCCGTCCCATTCTTTTTGCTTGTTAAATCACAGTTACAGCTCAACTTCATAATAATTCGTGAAGCATAGCTTTTGCAATAGGCGTGCTTGCGATCTTGAAAGTAGAACGGGATACAGAGATACTGATCATGCACCATGCTGATGCTCCGCATCTTGCTTCAATGAGGCCTTGGTCGCCAGTTTAGCCTTGCAAAACAGATCATACAAATAATGAAGGGTTTGCTGCAGGTGCTTCCTAGACCACATTTGCAGCACATTAATTTGGGACATGATTACAGTGACAGAATCAGTGGTCCTCATACAGCCATGCGCTTTTTGGTTCAGTTTGTCACGACATACATGCATAGTTGCACCGAGAAAGACAGTGAGTCAGGAACTTATTTTGCAGTTCCCTCTTGCTCACAAACGTCCTGCGCTCTCACCTTTCACACGCTCCTTGGCCCAAATCCCCAAGCCCAACAGAAGTTAACCTGCACACGCCTTTTTGGCACCGCCATCGTGCATGCAAAGCTCGCACACAACAAACGTTTGGCCCCAATCGCGCTCCCTGCAACTCTTTGCCAAGCAATTACTAGAAAAAGGTGCTCCTACATCATACTGGGAAACAAGCCCCAACTGCGATGATAACGGACCCTCCAGGGGCACTGTCAAACAGCGCAAGCCTACGCGTCATAGCATGCCTCTATGCATGACTGGGTCAGAAAGGTAACCCCGATATGTTCACATAGCAACTGAGCGCGACAGAAGGGGGCCCTTGCTGCCGGGCCCAGCAATCGTGACCTGCCCTGCGACGCATGCTTTGGGTACGAGAGACTACAGGCGCCTGCTTCTTCCCCGGCCGCTCACTTTCCAGCCCGCAAGCTGCTTGCACCTCTCTCCACCACTAATGAGCCTGCATGCAGAAACACCTCTCTGACTCAGCTCAGCGCAGAGTCCGTCCCAAACGCCGGAGTCGCCACCTGACCTGCTCTGGACCTCCATGCACGCAGTCGCCCTGTCCTGTGCGGCCGGGGCTATGTAGAGAAGGGCGGGCTGGCTGCTTCCAGAATGTGAGCTGCACACAGCTCCACCGGGGCTCCCAGGCGCCTCTCAGAGCCTCCACCATGGCCGCGACCCTTACCGGCAACGCGCTAACTAGCAGCCCCGCTACAAGCTCAGCCCCGCAAGTTCGGGCACTTTTTCCGTTAGTGCCAGAAAATGCCAGAGTGGGCTCAGCCAGAAGAGAATGAGACAATCAGAAGCCTCCTGAGGGAGGGGGAGTGGAGGGCCAGCCGCCGCCGCCGCCGCCGCCGCCGCCTCCTCCACCACCGCCACCCCCGCTGCCGCTCGAGCCATCGCGAGTGTTGGCCCCGCGTAGCCAGGTGGTACCTCGGCTCTGAAGCACGAGCCATCGGAGGAGCCGCTCGTCCTTATTGAGGAACTCGCACTCTCGTGGGAAGCTGGGCGGCGCCATCACCGACATCTGCAGCATCTGGCCCTGCGTTGACACGTGGCACGCGCATGGAGCGGCGGAGTTTTACCCCTCTAGAACCCCTGGGCCCTCAGGAGCCTTGGGGCCGTACGTGGCGGCTGGTGACTCAGCGGCAGCGGGGCTTGATGGTACCGGAGGGGCTTGGTGGTGGCTTAAAGGCAGAGGAAGGGAGGAGGTGGGAGAGCTGCAGAGCAAGGGTTTTGAGCTGGAGAGATGAGCGTCGTTGAGAGGAGGAGGAGGAGGAGTGAGGAAGCCAAAGGTTTAGGATTTAGGTAAGGCCAAGGCAAGGCAAGGCAAGGATCAGAGAGCATGTATCATATTCCAAGAAGCTCAGCGCGATACCTTGTTGCTTGTTGGCCCCGTGCGCGTGCTTAAGGTGGATCGTACATCAGTTGTAAGCGGCAAGTGAGAAAGTTGAATGTGCCACAAGTTGCCGCCAGAGATAGACCCAGGCCAGGCTGAGCTCAGAATAAAGGGCCCTGAGAAGCACCGGCAGGAGGGAAACGTGCCCACACATGCAGCCAGCCAGCTGGCAGCAAAACATACATAAAGCTGAAGAGTGCACACGCTCGAGAGCAGAGTGTAGGCGACTGGCTTCAGAGCCCTAGCTAGTCCTGCCAATTGTGCTCACCAGAGTAGCCAAACACATATCTCCCCATCACTGCGGCAAAAGATCCCAGGCACACAAGAGCGTTCGCACGAGCGTCTCGCATGTCACGAGCTCTGATGACACTGACATGCGTAGAAGATTAAATGAACGAGGGGGAGAGCAAAGCAAGCTACAAGAGGGATGACGCTCTCTGTGATACCCAAGGGCAGAAGTTTAAACTGAGATAGGCGGGCAGCCTTCAATGCTCTCCACATGGAACAGGACTGAGGGTGGACATCAGAGGCTCAAGAAGTTGAAAGGAATCCCAAAAATACCAAGCATAGGTGATGGAGGGTCCATCAATCGCGAGCGCGGCTATTGGCTGTAAAAGGGGGGGACGTAATTCGGGCTGGACTTAAGTCCTGTAAGGTGTATACACTTCAAGCATGAAGAGCCAACCAGCAGGAGAGAGATGATATCTCAGAGCTCTCCACCGCTGCCTTCCCTAAGACAATCACAATCTAAATTCGCCAGCCAGAGTTGCACAATACTAAGTGTGTCTCATGACCTTACTTTCTACCAGCATACGCGCTAAGCTTGTGGTCTGCAATTAAAAGATGGCAGCTGCCATGGCGCACGTTTAAATAGTCGTCAAGACATGTACAAATCACTAACCTCAATATGCTTCCCATCTCGTTTCTTGATTGGATAGGCCAAGTGCACGCGCCCAAACGACTTCACGTTTGTCACAACACCATTGCCAGTGTACACAAGCCTGCCTACGCCCTTCATGATGTCTACAACGTCTCTCCTCTGCACCATCGGCTTCATCATAACGATAAAATCGTAGAGAGGCATTGTGCTCTACGTGATTGACAATTACCAACTTTTCTCGTCGGAATCTAAGTTGCAAATCAATCACATCTTTGGTGAGGTGCCAGTAATTTCTACTTGTTTAAAAAATTGGAAGAAGTGTCAAAGTGACACAAGTATGACAAACCTGATCTAGAAACGCTTGGTTCTTTATAAGGGACATAAAAGAGAGTGATAGTTCACGGTATTCACTCATAGAAACTATATCGTGTTAATAGCTGAACCATGAGCGTGGAAAAGGTCGTGCAAGGAGCAAGAGGAAATGAAAGAAGACAAGTCAAACTTGCGACATGATCCCTACATGTTTTTTGGGTGATCGGGGGGTGAGGATCTAAAACCCCTCTCACATGATATTTTTTTCTTTCAAACCTTCTTGTCACCTGGCAACCTTTTCGAAATGCATGGAAACGTTCAAAGTACCATCCACCGCGGCTGATGCTGTAGTACTAAATCAGTAGTACTAGATGTGCTTAGACTACTAAACAACAGGCTCCGGAGACCACTTTTGGTCCAGCGGATCCTAAAGGGCGCAGTGTAGTTGTTCCTAAGTCTGCGAATAGTGTCAGCTGTTGGTGTTGCTGTTGGTTGCTGTGGTCTGCTGCAGTCTGCTTCTGCATGCTTCGTCAGCTTTGTACGTGCGTTGGTGACATCTAGGCATTCAATGACAAGCTGATAGGTAGCGCTAATTTGTAATACGGCCTTCCCGCTTTTGAGATCAAGTTGGAAACTATCCTTGAAACACCTTGAGATCAATAACTTCTTGAATTTAATGCTGGATTAGCAATGTTCAGCCTTTGTTTGTACACTGGAGATCACGTTGGGGAGTGAGAGTTGATGGTCCTCGTGGAATGCGCTTTCTCAATTAAGTCTAGGTGGACTTGTTCCACGCGAAAGCGTCACTGTAATGACGAACTTGTTGCTCTAGGTTTGCGTTGACTGTCATATGGTGGTGAATACATCGAAAGTCAGAATAAGAAGCTATCACGTAGTCTTGCAACTGAGGTGTACACCATGCAGCCACCTGCTGCTGAGCTTCTCGCAGATTTTTGCAAGTATGACCTATCCCAGTTTTATGACACTCAGTAACCTGTGTGAATTCGCTCTGGCACCAGGAATGCAGTTTCTGAACCTTGCTGATTGGAATCACTCGGATCATAACTTGTACCTTACACTTGCTCCAGCAGAGATTTTAGTCCTTCACTTCCTGCACATCCTACCAGCATCACAAGGATGCTCACTTCGTGTAATGAAGGTTTAGTATGCATTGCGTGATGTTCTTGAAGTTACCTGCTAAGCAAGTTGGGTCAGAGGCTGAAAGAATCTGCATAAGAATGTAACACAGACATGGGTATTATTCCAGGTGAAGTAGACATGAGCCTGAGGTTACTGTTGCTCCTGATTGCAGGCAAGAGACTGCGCAACGTGAGATAACACCTGAGCTCAAAGAGATTCTGGAGGTTGTGGCGGTGACTGGCAGTATATGGTATATCTGACTGTTGCCTATACATGTGCATACTATGCTGATTTATGGTTCCCAGTGGCCACTATCTAACTCCCCTGCTCATGCAAAAGATAGTTATACAACAGTATGCAGGCTGTAGGAGAATGAGAAAGCACAAGTTTGTGCAGGCTGTTGGAACTTGGGAAAAGATTTTACTCTACGTTCTGCTCCACAATCCATGCTACAATCTCCTCCTTGACCCTTAATTGCGAAAGCTGAATTTTGTTTTGTACTCTTCACTTAGCCCCCACTTTTAACATTCAGCCCACAACATGTTTTTTCAGTTCGCTTTGTGCAAATAGTGTGCTTGTTGGTTCCATCTGCAATTGCGGTTGCTCTCATGCTCATGTCTCTGGGTAGGAAATTGAGGTGAGTAGAAGCTGAGGCCTACAGCATGTGCTGTTTTTATGAGGGGTGAGGAACTGGGTTGACTAGGACCTCATAAGAAGCCCGAGGGAAGACGTGACTGCTTGAAAGCGAAAAGGACATCTCAATAGCCATCTGCAGCTCAAGATATCAGATATCCAATGGTAGCTCAACCTGTCACGCTG
Organism: Mesotaenium endlicherianum; assembly: GCA_009602735.1. Lineage (NCBI taxonomy): Eukaryota > Viridiplantae > Streptophyta > Zygnematophyceae > Zygnematales > Mesotaeniaceae > Mesotaenium > Mesotaenium endlicherianum. The sequence goes on from WELA01010311.1 coordinate 136,170, forward strand.
CTGCCGCCCTGCTGATAACTCCTGTGTCTTATGATGTCCAAAACGATGTTTTGGTTGTGGGACACAGGCATGACTGGTTACACTTGAAGCAGTTACTTGATGTTCGGATGACACAGGTATGCTCCCTTTCCTTCAATGCTTAGACTGAGTGCAGGAACTGAGCATCGATGTATACAACGTTGACTAGTTTGTGGAAGAAGTAACTGGCCCGTACTTTGATGGCGATGCGCCTCCTAATGAGAAGAGTGATGCATGGACCAACCTGTGGTTACCTACTGTTACTAGCCTCGCACTTTATGAAGGGTATGGTCACACCTCATCAGGGTGAGGCTATCATCGTGCTCTGTGACTTATTCAGACTTCTTACATCGCCATGGCTCCCGAGCATGGGGCGTTCACTCAACCATCCGGCATGGTTAGCTTCCTTCTGTAGTCCTGGTCTTGAAACATAGCAGGTGACATTGCTCCAGCGCCTGTGGCATCATACTCAAGTATCACTCTCCCCCTCTTTAGCATTGATGTTGAGGCCATAAGTCAAGGAAGCCAGAAGGAAGCTCTACATATTCAAGGATGCAGTTTTCTCCTACTGGTACCCTGTCTTGGCCCGTCTGTCTTGACTTCAATCAGGTCCTTCAGGAATTCAATGGCATGAGAGCGTCAGTGGAGGTCGGACCTCCCAGGCCCCTTCTGACTGGAGAGACCTTCCAGGAGCTTCTTGCACGTCTCCGCAGATGTAAGCGCTGGCAGCGATCATTTCCATCGCCTGCTATCTTGACATCTGCATATGCTGCACTCACGTCAGCATTAAAGCCATGAGCTCAACCTCTGATTGATGCGGTGCAGACAGACTGCCGGCAGGTTTCTTCAAACCTGCAGTCCTAACGCATCATATGTATCTTTAGTTTGTGTCAGTGGCAAGTAGACAGTCTCTTTGGTATCACTTTCCGTTTGATTTTTCCTCTTACTCTGGACTTGGGGAGGACAAGGCAGCTCCTAGCCCAGTCTTTTCTGTGTGTCATCTCAGCCATGTTGCACGTTGCTTCTTAAAGTTCACTCCTCAAAAAAGAATCACCAAAACATGTGTGCCACTCATCAATATGACCATCTCTCAAGATGTTAGACAACGTTGAGGGACAAGGTGCCGTCTGAATTCGTTACGCCTCTCGGTGCCTGTTTGGCAGCATTGGAGTCCTTTTTTGAAGGTCCGCCTTTCACCCTCCAGAGGCTGTGCGAGGTGAGAATGTCCCCCTACTTCTTCCCAAGTGTGTCTTCTTATGTTCAGATAAAATCTTCGTGCCTAGCAGCTACATCCTGACAGGTTCAGCTCTTAGGTTGAGCATGCAGCCGATTGCCGCTCCTCATTCTTGCAGCCCCTGCAACCCGTGATGCGACTGCCCTGCCGACGCGATTGATTAGACGCTGTGGCGCGCTCGAGCTGCATCACCAAGGTTAGCTTGTAACCAACTGATATGGTGTAGGCGAATATCCCTCCCTGCAGGTTCTTTTGAATCCGCAACAGACGTATGCAAACTTGGACAAGGTTGCACTCGCGCTGGAAAAGGTATTGCTGCTCCTTGCCACCCACATTCAGGCCCCATGGCAGGCACTATTGGTCTTTTCTTGCCAGCAATCAAACTCCGAGGTCCTTGTCCCTCCAATTCTTCGCCCCTTGTCCCTCTAATTCTCCACGGCTTGTCCTTGCTCTTGATCCAAAGTGTCTGACATATGCAATACACACATTTTGCCTTGCTGTTTGCTGGTTTTGCTGATCCCTGTCCTGATCAACCAAGCTCTTCTTGAATATATATTATATCTCGTGTATAACGGGTGCTATATTGTCGCTGTATGCAGCTCTTACTGGTGACTAGCACGCTGGGGCCATCCAAGGAGCCCTACCCCAGTCTCCCCCTCCCAACCCACCAGGTGGAGGTCATTTACCGCCCCCCGAGACGTCCGTCGTCAGACCATCGTGCCACACCGGGTCTGGACAGGATGTTCTCTCCCGAGGAGGTCACTGGCCCAGATCGTTCCACCGAGGGGGCCAACGGCCCACATGTGGCCCCACAGCAGGAGCACACACAGCACCCCGGAGGGTCGCAACCGATGCATGTGGACCTGCCAGGTGGCCTGCTAGCTGGTGGCGCAGATGCAGGGCCTGCCTCTGACGCACATCCGCCCTTTGCAGACCACGTGCCGCATGAAGCAGGCCCAGCAGCGACAGGAACCCAGCTTCTGCCAGGTGGGCACCCAGCTGCAGAGACGGCAGGGGTGGAGTTGCTTGCAATGGTCATGGCCAACCCCCTGGATGCAGGCCATGAGGGCACCAGATTTGCGCACGCCCAGCTGAATGTCCAGGACGTGAACACTGAGCCCTTCCCTGGGCCTTGGGGCGGCAACGCTGGTGGGGGGGGTTCTGGAAGCCCTATGCACCAGCCAGCAAACCACCCGGAGGCTCGCTCACAGCCTAACAGTGATGAGCATGTGGAGGATCCCCCGACCCCACCTGGAGGCTCAGAGCCCAGGGCAACTAGACTGTCAGACAAGCAGCTCCTGGACCTCTACGAGGCGGAGCAGCAGCAGCAGCAGCAGCCGCAGCAACCGCCTTCAGGGGGAGGAGCGGTCTCCTCTCATGAGGGCACAACAGCAGCAGCCGCAGCACCAGCAGATGGTGGGACACATCAGAATGCGGAAGGTGTGCCGGAGTCGGAAGGGAGGGCAGCAGACGTCGAAGACGCAAGTCGAGAAGCGCCAAATAAGGCACAAGAACCCCGTGAGCCGCTGCCTGAGGCTGGTAATGAACGTACAGAAGGATCTGGCCCCGTGATCTTACAAGGGGATGTTCAGATGGGCGACGCTAGTCAAGGGCAGGTGGCTCATGAGCCTTCTCACGAGTCGCCCGCCACTGCTGCAGGTGTGGGAGGTGCAGAGGCCAGGCCTGCTGAGACTGGTGAGGATGGTTCGAGTGTGTCCACAGGTGCTGCCACCGGCACAGTTTCAAGTGTACAAAATGCAAATAGCCCCATTGCCCAGCCCCAGTCACATCTCCAAGGCTCCATGGTGTCCTCGGAGAAGCTGTCCAAGTCACAACTTTCCGCTGGTGATAATGGAGCTGGTGGTGCAGAAGGCATTCAGGCTCCTTGCTTACCTTCTCCTTCCCCTCTTCTTCAGGAGTCTCATGCTAGCGAACATGGGGAGGACGCAAGTGAGAAATGATGTTGGAGAGATTGACTGGGGACCCTCTCATGCATGAAGCTGTAAGGAACGTTGTAATACTATGACTAGCGCGCAGTACTCCTCATGCAGAATGCAGTTGATGATCCTGAAAGTATTTGCAATGCAACTATTGTTGGGCACATTCATCGTGCCAAGTTGGCAATTTGACATGTCCCGGGTTGGTCTGAGTGGGGGCGGTGGCTATAAATTGCTGTAGGTTCGTTGGGTCATATTTCTAGAGAGGTTAGTTCCAGAGTAATTTTTACCCCCACTAGCGGAGTCTCGAGTTACTGGTGAGGTGAGTAGGCCTTGAGGTAAAATTTGTGCATTGACACCAGATTTGTATCTTTCACTTCTTAGCTAATTTGCTCCAGTGATGAGGAGCACCAGTTCCTGGATATTGTGGATGTTTTTGATGGTAACTAGTCCATACATTTGTTTTAATAGTGAGACATGGTGCTTTGTTCTTGCACATTCTTCCACTACTCGACTCACGAGACAACGACCTTGATTTGTTTCAGCTCACAAATTGTACCTGATGGTCAACGTGATTACTTTTCGATGCAATCCACCTATAATGCAGATGCAGCTTTCATATATGTATAACAGGGTTCAGATAACAACCAGCCTTAGGACTGGCACAACTCTTTACATACCTTTTTAAGAAATAAGGATGGTGGAGAGACAACCAAAAATACCAGGACTCTCTTTGCAAGAAGCATACTGGACTAAGTACACAAGCAGCGACACCACCAAGGAAGGAATCAAGCAGGTATAGTAGCAAGCAAAGCAGTCGTACATTGGCCGCACAAGTTGTAAAACCACCACTTGAGCAGTACGCCAAGACAATAAAGTAACTGCAGAACTGAATCCGATGTGCCAACAGCGTCTAACAACACGTACAAGCCAAACATACCAAGAAGACAACCACTTAAAATGCATATATCCTGGTCATTTCAAGCGTCTTTTCCAAATTGCTGGAAAGAACAAATGGTATTGAATTGATAGTGCTAGTAGGCATGTAATGCCTTATTGTCTGGCTAAGAAAACCAAACTCATGGCATATATATGCACTTATTCCTCGATTCTGAACTACAAATAATTAATGGTAAAAATACCCAAAAAGCATACATCCAGTCTACATAGTTCCAGTGATGTGTCCCAGGGTAGGTGCACAAAATACTTCAGCGACTAATTGTCTCTGACAAGCCCTTTTCACGGCAGGGTCCTTCACGGACAATACAGTTCTTCACCTGTATCTTGTTGCTCATGTACGATACCACTGATGCACTATGTACGAAGGATAAGTGCTTTCACATCTCCTTCCAAGACCACTTTTTGAATCCACTGCTGAAGGTGGTATAAAGTTTCACCTATTGAACGACGAGTACTAGCTCCCCCTCCAAGAATACCTCGTTCTCCGCACAGATCCATATGAGATCCCCAATAGTCAGACGGAAAAGTCTAGAAGATGATCTACACATTGGAGGCGGTCTTAGTTTGTTGTGTAAGGATCTGTTTGCAGAAGGCGTCTTGCTATGGCTTCATACGTCTTCTCCATGTCCAAATAACTTCCTTGGTCCTCCAAAGACATGTCTTCAAGCTCTACCTGACCCGTAGATACTTTGCTAACTGCACTTTCCCTCAATTCGCGAGCTCCAACCACTGGAGAGGCCAAAGTGGCAATAATAAGCACCAACATAAATACAATAGCAAAGAACGAGGTTGACCGTGAGAACTTCATGGCGTTGAGAGCTAGATGAAATACTTCGCCTCTCTCGGCAGTTGAATGTTATAGCGTGAGGATGTCGAAGAGGAGTAGCTATGCGGGCCTGGTCAAAGATATTCAACACTTCGAGGTGGGAACAAAGCGGCAGGCCACAGTCATGAAGCGCGGAGGGTAGAGTGGAGATACAGTGTGGACTTCGTTAGACCAATTGCGGGCTTATTGTAGACGAACGAATCGGGGTCGCCAATCTTGCCGATGGACATGTCTCGCCGCCTTCTGTAACCATCTGGAAAGTCCCGCTTCACGGGCTGAAATGGGCGATCGGATTACGTTCTTGTTCACACGAATAGACAGGATAGTGGAGCTGTCAGCTGACCAGGCACTGGAGCAAGTCTGAGCAAACACATGTTTGGACAGGAGCAGACCGTAGTGGCGCGGAGCCTCTCAGAGTGTCTCAGAGCATCCTAGAGTGTCCTAGAGGCCAATAATTGCGCAGATCGAACACGTCCGGACTCCAGACCTGCATCGGCGGAGAAGCGCTTTCATGAGCGAGCAGTCGTGCCTCGTGACTCGTGAGGAGAACTATGATTATTGCCAATTTGCCAGCATGCCCAGCTGTGCTTGGATGTGCTTGGAAGTTGGACGGAGTGGCGCCTATGCTGGCCTGTGCAAGCATGTGCCCCCATTTGATGCATTTGCTGTAGCTCCACGTAGCTTGCGTCTCCCTGCATACGGCCAACTTTGACCGTAAGAGTTGACCCAGAGCTGCTCTGAGGCTTGAGCTTAATTGTGCCTCACTCTTCGATGAACTTGGATGTCTGCTTCGTGGCATGTGCTGCTACCGATAACGAACCGGTTAGATCTTAAGATTTTTGGCAACTCCTCTGTCCATTTAATATATAATTGTATATTGTCACCATATTATCGTGATGTACTGGGATGCACTATATCTTCCCAGCCTCCATACGGTGGCCAAAGGCGACTGTTTTTAATCGGGGGAGTCGTTGGCATACATCAGCTTCGTGGCGCTTCGGACCCTTCGGACCACCACCTTTCACCTCTCAAATAGAGCAGCTATGGTTTATTTTGTCCAGGCCAGTCCAGGCTATCCCGGGCAATCCTACTAGGCCCCCAGCCTGGCCATTGGCCGTCGCTATCATATCAAATTCCGCAAACCTCGGTTGGGGCCAGCCACCACCCGGAAGTGCGTAAAGGTTGCTTCTTAGGTTGCTTTAGGAAGTGTCCGTCAGAGTCCGTGCTGGTTAGTGCACACAGCTATTCCAAATGTAGAAGGTACTAAAGTAGTGGTAGAAGGGATACAAGATTGTGGCACATTTTGCAAGTGAAGGGCACCTCTGGGCACAACTTCTAAGCACTCAAAAATTTCTGTTTTGAACATGTAATGCCTGAACATAGAAAGTGATACCGTGCGATCGGTGTAGGACAAAAAGGTGGACTTACTATCTTTCCCTAGAACTCGCATAGGGCTACGCTCCAGAGATTCGTTGTTGTAGTCTTTCGCAATCTTCAGCTGGTCGTAATAGCAAATATTTTGAGATTCAAATTTTGTAGTAAGCAATTGCTGAATCGCGTGCTTCTAGAAGACCAGGAAAAAGGACAATAATAAGCTAACGAGTGCAATGTGTACTCACACTCGTGCAGTCAGATCGATCCCTACGTCTTCAAAGATAGTATCAACAAATTTTCCTAGATTTTTGTAGTTTTAACCAAACGTGATAATGGATGAGCATGGAAATGCATCGGAACTTGCAAAGGCTTCCTACTTCAGACTGGTGTGAAGTCACACTCCCTCACCAAAGATTGCATGGATGAAACAAATGTGGTGTTCATGACTCCCTACCTTCATTGCAAATTATAACGACTACTGGTGAAGAAAATTACCACGTGCAGATGAGGCATACGAAAAGAGTTATGTTCCGAGATGTAAATGTCTGCAAAAAGCACAAATGCTCCCCAGAGATTCTCATCTGCCTCACTAGCGGGCATACCATATTGATCAAGTGCTGTTCTAAGATGTTGTCTTTGAATGAAGACAATGATATATGTATATCTTATGTACCATGTTACACCATATTTCCCCCGTCTTTGGAACACACAAGCCCTGACAGAACTTCGATCCATCGGAATAATAGCAGCACCATTGGGGGCTTCGCCTACTCCAGGTGCCGGAAGCAGCTTCCTATGCTACAACAGAAAGGAGCTCGTGTCGAGCCGTGCTTTTTCAGAACAACTTCGCGCGACGTATCCTCCAGCATCCTCCTCCCTCAGGCCGTGCCAGTGATGAGCTTCTCGCGCTCGTCCAGCTTCTTCACCTTGAACAGGCACGCTGCCAGCTGGAGCGCAAAGAAGGCGCTGGCCGCGAATGCGGAGCTGGCCCAGTGGGCCCGCGCGTTCAGGTGGAGCACCGTGGCGATGTTAAAGAGAGCAGCCGCCATCACGCCCTGCAGGCGCCAGAGAAGGACGGCAGACGTCAAATAAAGGAAGAAAGCCGGCCAGTAGCTAGCGAGGCGAATTCGAACACAAATACAAAACTTCCACGAGAAGAAGCCACGCGAAGGCGAGAGGGGCAAAGGAGGGGG
>WELA01010311.1:169331-182689 GCA_009602735.1 Mesotaenium endlicherianum
GGGGGGGAGACAAGAGCGGGGCAAGTGTGAGTGCGTGGATGTGGGCGTGCGTGTGTGTGCATGCGGCGGGTGCGCGTGTTGCGTGCGTGATGGCTGCAGCAGCAGCAGCAGCCTTATCCTTGACGAGCAAGGTGCTGGACGCGGCTGACTAAGTTGCTGCTTCTCCCTCCTGCATGCCTACCAGTGCGTCGGCCACTGGTATCTCGAGCTTCCAGGCTGTTTTCAAAGTGGGGAAGAAGCGACGTGCGTTTCTCGAGCCCGACATGTGTGTGTGTGTTATAGGGTTTGTGTGTGTGCGTTGAGAGAGCGAGGACACAGACCGCTACTACGCACGGTGAGGTGTTACTCGACTGCATCCAGTGGAGGTCCTCTCTCTCACAGCCAGGCTATAAGAGCGGGGAGACGCTCGCCAACAAGGACACACCTTGGCACCAACAACAGCTGGCGACAGGACACTACGAGGGAGCAATCCCAGAAGACGCACCTAAAGCTGCTGGAAGCAACCTCTCGCCCCCCCTTCCCAGGTCAAATTATAAGCTCCTTCTGCCCTCCGTAAGCGGTCTAAAGCAACGAAATTCTGGGGGAGAGGAGTAGGAGCAGAGCAGAAACAACAGGAGGTGCACACACGGCTGAAGCAAGCCACGAGCCCAGGGGCGGCCGCACATGGAGGACAACGGCGGCTCCGGGAGGCAAGCGCGAACGCTTGCGTGCGCGTGTGGGCGTGCGCGTGCGCCGCCGCGCTCTCACCTGCAGGGGAGTGAGGCCGTAGGCCGACGCCAGCGATGCGCGCGACTGCGGCGACAGCGACACCACCACGGCCTGCTGCGGGTCTGCCAGCTGCGCCAGGAACTCGCCCGCGCTCTGCTGCTCCAGCATCACCGTCTCCGCCGACGTGATGCATCCGCTGCACTCCCCCCCCACACGCACACGCACGCACACACACACGCACACACAAGCACACACACACGCATGCGCGCACACACACAGTCTTGCGGTTCTTGAGGGTTTAAGAAGGCCCAGACCTTGGACCAAGGACGTTGGGCTTAGGGCTTATCTGCTCCTGCTTGCACCCTCGCCCCAACAGGGTTGGAAGATCAGTTTCGTCAGGCCTTAGCCCAGCCATGCCCGAGCATGGGCCTCCAGTGACGGAGCGACAGCTGGCAAGTTCACGCAGTGCCAGACCCCACGCAGGAGAAGTATTGACAGTAGCATCACCCCCACAGCTCCTATCAGCACCCACTGAGGCAGGTACAGAGAAGAGCGGGGCAGAAACACATACACGCACAAATGCTCACACACACACACACACACGCGCACACACGCGCATACACGCACAGACACACACACGCACACGAGAGACACGCACAGGCACTCCCACGACATGCAACGACATGCACTTATGATGCGATAATGTGCGTGATGCCTGCAAGCCTGCCTGGGCAGCCTTGGGCGGCTGCTCCCGTCTGGCTCGGCCCGGTCCTGGCCCGACCCTGGCCCAGCCCTGGCCAAGCAGCGCTTATGCAAGCAAAGCATCCTCATGCCCGGCCCGCAGTAAGCTTTCCCTGAGCGTCTTCAACGCCGACCACACGGCACGCCTCTTGCGAGCACACCCCTTCCCCTATCTATTCAGCTATGGCGGCCATGGCTTCCCCACAAGCTATCAAACTGCTGCCCCTGGCCAGCGCCATGGTGCAGATGGCCTCCACCAAAGGCGACCAGCCTCAGGCGCAAGAGAGAGAGAGAGGGAGAGGGAGAGAGAGAGAGTCCCCAGATGCAGGCAGGGCCCAAGAAAACAACGACAAGTGGCGGGCTCGAGACACCCGTGCAGCCCGGCCAAGTGTCGAGGCTAGGGGTTGTGTTGCGCCTCTCTCTCGGAGTCACGCAGACTTCTGTATATAATTTGTTGACTTTTTGTTCAAGCTGCAAGCAAGCCCTGGTGCCTGCACTATCCCAATAGAGGCTTCCTTCTCCCCGCCGAATCCACCCAGCACAATCTCTTACCCCCCCCCGCCCCCCTGGCGGAGCCCCTTTTCTTCCTGCAGTCCATGTAAGGCAAGTCGTTGCTGACAGGTGACAGCCCAGGCTCTGTCCACTCCAGGACGCTGCGGGAAGCATGGGACGGATTGCTCAAATTTTCAGGAGAGACCAACAAGGGAGTTCAAGCCCATTGCCCACGTCCCCTTCCGGCCAGCTGGATAGGGTCTTGCTCCTCAGCATTGTATTCAAATCCAGGGGCCCTTTTACATGCGGACACCTCCAGCTAAAATCGGCCCTTCCAGCCTTCCTGCCAGAGATCTCTGCCCCCTTTCGGTTTCCCCGTGACAGTTGGCTAAAATGCCGACCTCCAAGTGTGTCCAGCTCAGATCCTTAAACCCGAATCCCGCCACCAGACACCACCCAGTCTCTCCCACCCACTCCCCCACCCTACACGGGTTGAGTGTGATTGGGGAATAACTAGCCTCCTCCTCTCGATGTCCCATGGATACGTGTCCCGAGATAGACGAAGCAGGGGAGGGAGGGGGAGGAAAGGGGAGGAGCAAAGAGCTGGTTCAACGCAGAAAGAGCGACTGACCTGCATGCGAGACAGTCATGAAGACTGACTTTGACAGCCTCGTCGATGCCAGCAGCTTTGGTCTGGGAAAACCCCTGGGGCTTTGGAGCAGGCCTCCTCTGAAGCTGCACCTCCCCCACCTGCAACAAAAGCCCAGAGGGAGGGTGAGACTGAGCCAGGCGGAGCAGGACCCCCAGCTTCACTAAGAAAAGCCTTACGCCCAAAACCTTGGTTGATGAGAACCTCTGATGACAGAGCTCGGTACTCCCACATAAGCAGTGACTCTTGACAACTTCGCCCTGTCCATTTAGGTTGACATCGGCTTCTGTAGGGTGTAGGGTAGCCAATACGAGTGCCTAACATCATGCAGCACTTCAGCAAGGGGGGAGCTACTGCTCGCCCGACATCCCTCGGCATCGAACGGCAGCCACCTCCCCGCAAGTGACAATTTACAGACAATTACCACCTATGCATTACCCCTGATCTGATTGGCCTGAATAAGTGCTACGAAAGCTCCTGAGTGCCAATAATCTCCAAATAATACTCAGAAAGCTTGCTTCGTGAAACAGATTAAGATCCTAAATCATGAGCTGCATATATATAACAGCATACAGCCGACACTGCGATATGCAGCACATGCTATCTTATCATATCACCAGCAAGTCATGCTCACACGCTTACACACCAGGACCTGCAAGGAAGGTGAAATAGTACCACTGAAGGCTGGCTGGTCTTCTCAACATCTTTTTGTCCTTTGAGGTTCACGACGCATGCCTGAGAAGGCGCTATGTAGTCGTTTAAATCAACAATCCGCACAGCCCCTGAAAACTTCTCACTCATCGCGTTCGCAGCCCTGCTCTAAGCACTAGAGCTTGTTTGTAGAGGGACAACGTCAATACTTGGGCGCGTCCAGCAAAAACTGCCGGATACTCGATGCTTTTTGTTGTCCCCCCTGGCAAGGTACCTGTGAAGGTGCTTGTGCGAATACCTCGAAGGTAAACCTCGTTCTTACTTCGCCAACTGCGATCTGTCCCAGCTTTGTCCTTAGCCTGCCTGCACACTTCCTTGCATCTTCCATGCACTTTTGCTTCCTTCACATTACTGTTCCTTGCAAGCGGATGATTATCCGAGTTCCCAACACTGAAGGCGAGTCACGTGGAGGTCTGCTGATGTGAAATATTTTAAGGTGCAAGGTTGAAGCAATAATGAATTCTCAAATTCATTCAAAGTTGCTTATTGGAGCTTTTGGTAGTAATTATAAGCTGAACCCAATTCTAGAACCTTCCCAAAAATTGTGCAGCAGATTGCAACAAATTGTCTCGGTTGGTCCCGGTGGTCCCGACTCCCCAACTCCCGAGTACCGACCAGTCTTGACCAGTACGGTCCCCAGCTGTGTTTCAGGCTGGTCCTGGGCCCCGGCTATGTCAGTGACTCTTGGTTTGCAAACCGGCGGGGTGAAGTTTCTGGTCTATCCAGGCTGGATTGAGGTCTTCAGCTACGCTGGGCCCTGGCTCCAGCTAGACTGAGCTAGACCAGGGCTCTGCCAGGCACTGCCAGCAACTGCCCAGGCTCCAGCAAGGCTCAAGTGGGCTCGAGCTTGCTCCAGCCTGCTCCAGCCCAGCCAGCTCCAGCTTCTTCATGGAAAAGTCCACCTTAGTCGACCAAGTCCCTGCTCGTCAGCGCTCGTCACCGCTTGTCACTGCTCACCTTCACTCACCTGCTCTCCCCTGCACTCACCTGCTCTCACCAGCTCACACGTGCTCACTTCTGATGCTCTGCAGGTTTTAGCACATTCCGCGTGCCACTCAGTGCCACTGCTTTATACGACTATTCAAATTTGTGTAGGTTCTCGTATACCACTGCTTGTAAAGTGCTCATAGACGATATACTTCGTGTACCACTGCTTTTGTCTATAGGTGCCATAATTGTGCGACCACTTCTCTTTTCCGCGAGGCATCAGTTTTCGGCGTACCACTTCTGTTGACCAGGTTTTAGCTTTTTTGGCGTACATACCACCGCAGGTTTTTCAAACTTCTATGTACGTACGACGCTGCCTTTTTGGTCGGCACTTGTGGCGAAATATCGCGTATCAATTCTTTTGGTCAGATATGAGAATTTCGCGTACAATCAGGCACTTTCCGAGGAATAGGTTGTATATAGGCGTACCACTGCTTCGTATTAAGTTTAGCCTATTTCGCGTACCACTTTTTGGGCTGTTTCAGTGCCTTCTGTGTCGTCGTTCTACCGAATTTTGCGTACCACTGCTTTTCTCGAGGTACTATCTCTGTCTTGTATTGCCAGCGGTTCCATAAGCGCGTAATCGGCCTACCGCCGAGGGCAGACCAAAATGTACATTTTGGTCTGCCCCCCCCACCTTGGCCCTATGCGGGTGCCCTTTGGGCAGGGCCGTATAAGGCGGGGGACCCCCAAAACCGCTGGTTCAAGCTGGACAACATGGCAAGCAGGCAAAACTGCCTGCTTCGAACTGGTGCAAATATAGCACATGCTACAGGCGATATCGCGTGCACAAGGAAAAGTAGTCGAGATTGCTGCCTTTTGTGTGCCGGTAAATAAGTACGGAGTTCATGGATCAGACCTTGGCAGAGTTGAGAGTGAAGAAAGAGGAGGTAGAAGGAAAGGGAGCTAAGAGAGGGACACATCTTTAGAAAGGAACAAGATTTGACCTGTTGATGTTGTGCTTGCATGTGGCACACTCTCTTGTCGGCGCTGCTTCTGCTGCTACAGTTATTGCTGTCCCTTGCAGCGAATGCTGGACGCGTCAAAGGGCCAAGACATTTGTGACCAGGTGCCCTTATTTCAGTCTGCCTTGCATCATCTATACTCTGGACTGTAATGACTCAAATTGGAGAGAAGCTACATCTTTTTTGGGGGGGACAGTTGGTCAGATGACAAAGGCAACGGTTTAGCGGTATTTGTCTTGTCTTCCGTAGTTTTTTGGTGAACCTTTTTGTGGTGATCTTCAGGGCTTACAAGGACGAATGCACGCAACTCATTTGCAATTCACACCTTTTTTTTACACTTTTCCTCCTGAAGTCCACCCCTGCCCTGTAGGAAGCCAGGCATGTGGGGACAATCCATCAACCTATGAACCTGGACACTTGGCATTCTGCTCCATGTGCAGGTCTCTTGAGAGCTTTACCTTCTTCCAGCTAACTTGTCAGGCACTCTGCCAGCTGATGTTTTCTGACAGCACTTGGCGGATGTAGGGGATAAGACGTTGAGCGTGAGCCCAAGGCTCTCAAGAGGCCTAACTCTGCAGGGTAGCTCTCTGAAAAAGAGCGTTTGGGTCCAGAGCCACAAAATTGCAATCCAAAATCTAAATAGCTTTTGGGACTTACTGCGATGCTTTTGACGCCTGAGTTCCCAGTATGTAGTCATATTTATCAGATGTCTGCGTGTATGTGTGTGTGTGTGTGTGTGTGTGTGTGTGTGTGTGTGTGTGTGTGTGTGTGTGTGCGCGCGCGCGCGCGCGTGTGCGTGCGTGTGCGTGTGTGTGTGTGTGTGTGTGTCTGTCCCGGTGCATGCATGCAATGTGTGCGTCCTAAATCCCCCACCCCCCCGCAATGCCCCCTCCTCCCTCTCTCCCCCCCGCCGCCCCCTTCTCTCTCCTCCTTTTTCATCGATCAAAAGAGTGCTGCCCTGCAGGCAGAGACGTGCAGCCCCGGGAGTCCGAGGCCACAGCGCTGCTGATGTCCCAAGATGTGCATGTCTGTCCGTCCGTCTGGCCGTCGCACTGCCGACGCACCCAAGGACGCGGTTGTCCATTTATACGACCATGCCAGCTGGCGCTCTCACACTGCCAGCGCTTCTAGCAGATGCAAGGTGCGGGGATAGCCTGGGAGTACGTGACAGCCCAAGTGTCGAAGCCTATGGTCACTTGCCTCTAGGATAGAGGGCTTAAAGTTTGGATGCAGGGTTCCATTTTAGGGTTTGGAGTTTAAGGTACCATCAGCCTTTTGCCACCGCCTTCAAAGGAGAAAGAGGTGGCGCGCAGGCCGTTGCTGTCCTTGTCCTCGTCACGTGCGGTGCTGCAGGAGCCCGCAGGCGCCCCTCCTTCCTGCTGCCCCTCGTGTGTGCGTGCGCGTGGGCGTGGGTGTGCACGTGTGAGGGGGTGGATGTAGCCTTGGTGTGAGTCATCGATCTGCGCGCGCGTCTGCAGCACATGCGCCCCTCAGCGGGCGCCTGGCGCAAAAGGGGGGGGGGGAAGGGACGGGGTGTGGGGGGGAGCATGTACTGATGCACAGTGTTCGGGACTGACACCATTAAGGACCTAGGCTTCTCTTCCCGAGCCTCACTCCCAGGCATATGCATGAGAGTGTGCACCACACGCTCACGCGTACGTACGCGCACAGGCGTATCACCTGCGTTGTGAGAACGCCATGTGTTTCAAGCTTAGCAGGGTCCTGCGTATCGCACCCCTGCGCCCGTTCCAGCCAAGCAGACCAGAGCTTCAGAGCCACGTGGGCTACACAGGGTCCCTTCCGAACCTTGTGGGCCCCTGGTCGGTGTAGCTCGCGAACCAAAGTAAGGCGTGCCTGTAGAGTATACACTCGCAAGCTGGACCAGTTCGGGCCAGTTCGGGTTGAGGATGCCCTCTTCCCTCCACCCACCATCCCCTCCCATAGTGCACATATGCATCAGATGATGGGAGACTAGGAGTCGTGAACTTATATTTTCAGACACCCAATGAGTAGAAACATACTTCTTTGTACACATCCTTTTCGTTTAGATTCACATTTTTTGCAGAATCAAGTAATTTGCAAAATTGTACTAAAGTGATCTGTTTTGACGTATTTTCCGAAAATTTGCGTGCAATTTGCACGTGCATGCATATCTTGATAGAACCAGTGTTTCTTGCCTAGGCTTATATGATTGCAGAACACTCAGACAGCAGTCTCAAGCATAATTGTACGTCACAGTGCATTGGATGCAATGACCTGATTACAGATGACTATGTAGACTGCATGCACACTGCTGTTTGGGGAGAGAAATTGCTCTTTAGGAGTTGGAATTAATACATGCCCGAGGTAATCAATTCTGCTCTAGCTCATTTCTCTGCTGAGAGTGATGAATGGTCTTGAATGGCTCAAGTGCTCTTCTAACTTATTTGTTGGGAATTCCAGTAGAGTTCCAACTGTGTATGGCAATAAATGGTTGCCGTTTTGCCTAAGCGGCCATGTATACCAGCTCTCATGTGCATGAACTATGCCCCAAGGCTCCCTTAAAAAAAATGTATGTTGAGTCAGTCCTGCGCGCACGTTCTCAAACGTACGTTATGTATCCCCCAATGTCGCAACCTATGTATGATGAAAAGAGCTACAAGTAATTTCACATGTAGCTTCTCTGATCGTTCGACGAGATACACCTGTATATGTACAAGAAGAAATGCATTTAGCGCCTCAGCATGTCACACTACCTAGTGAAGGCATCATCGCCTTCGCCTGCAGGGGCCACACGGCCGCCCCGCGGACGCCGCGTCCTGCCGGAGAGTTGCCTCTGCATGCGCTGCAACTTGGCCTTTATCTCCAACACCTCCACCTCTTGCAAGCCCCCCCCTGGCTGCTGCTGCTGCTGCTGTTGCTGCTCCTCTTGAGAGGCTGGCGCATCCTTGGCAGCTTTGTACCGATGGATGCACGTCCGAAAGAGCAGGGACGCGCACCACTCTGTCAGCGCCTCAACTCTGTACAGATGGTGATGAGGGTCGTGGACGGCGGTAGGCTCCCACGTCCCCATGCCGGCTTCTGTCGCCCCCCCAGAGGCAAGCGGCGGACAGCACACGCGAGGGGGCCGAGGTGCATGCACCTGTTCGTGGGCGTGCCACTGGTTTCCTCCGCCCGTCCTACCCTCAGGTTTGCGGCCACAGCCTGCTGCCATGTTTTCCCTGGCACCAGCCTCAGCCGCAGCTGCGGTTTCTCCTCCCTCGCTAGCGCGCTGCTTGACGCTGAGAAGAGGGATGTCGTGAAAGACATCTGAGGCGGCAGTCGAGCTGTCATTGCCGTGAGTCACCTTATTGGGTTCGTGAAATGCAGATGCAGGTGCAGGCGTGGCCAGAGGGAGGCCTGTGGGCCGAGCTGGCCTAGGCGTGGCCAACCTAGGGTGCATCTTGTCGACTGCAGAAGGGGCTGTCAATGCTGCCTCTTCCCCCACGAGCCGCTTTTGACCCGGGCTCCTCACCAGATCCCTGCGGAAGATTCGCCCTCCAGGTGGCGCACCACCAGCCCCCACATCCAGGACCAGCAGAGGCTGGCCAGCTGGCCTCTTCACACTGGCACGCCCGGGGAGGGGACTGGTGGGGCTATTCGGGGTGCTGCTGCCGCTGCTGCTGCTGCTGCTAGAGCCGTCGGATTCGGGCGATGCTGGCGAGCTCGGCGCAACCGAGGTGCGGGAAGAGGCCACGGGGAAGCGATGCAGGCCGGATGAGGACATCCCAGCCGTCCAGGAATGGTCCAGAACCTCGTCAATGGTCAGGCGCGCGCGGGGGTCGACCGTGATCATGCTGGAGATGAGCCTCTTCACGGCCAGCGAGGCCGACGGCCATGGCTTCCGGTCGAAGCTCAGGCGGCCCCGCCTGATCGCCTGGAACAGCTTCTTGTCGTTGGCGCCTGCAAAAGGGAACTCGTTGGAGAGCACGATGTACACGACAACCCCGAGGCTCCAGATGTCAGCCCCCAGGCCGTATGGCGCGGGCGAGAGCAGCTCGGGCGCAACGTAGTAGGGAGAGCCCGCGAAGCCCGACACCTGCCCCCGGCTGTTGACGAACTTTGACAGCCCAAAATCCGCCAGCTTCAGGTGTATCCGACGCGAGCCAGGGGTGCCAACCAGATCCGAGTCCTCCACTGCCACCGCCGTATTTGGGCCCAGGAGCTTGTGCACCAGGAGCACATTCTCTGGCTTCAGGTCGCGGTGGAGCACCCCTGCAGCGTGGCAGGCCCTCACAGCTGCAGCCAGCTGGCGCACTATCTCGGCCGCCTCTGGCTCCTTGAATGGCCCCCCCTCTGAGACGGCAGAGAACAGGTCCCCGCCCTGGCAGTACTCCATGACGAGGTGCACGGCCTCCTTGTCCTCGTAGACTCCCTTGAGCTCCACGATGTTGGGGTGTCCTTTCAGCTTCTCTAGAATTTCTATCTCCCTGAGGAGGTCGTCAACATCCTCCTGGCCAATCAAGCTCGCCTTTAAGATGCTCTTGCATGCCACCAACTCTCCGGTGGTCCTCTCCTTGCACAACCTCACGCAGCCCGAGAATCCACTTCCAAGCTCCTTCTGGATTTCATACACGGAGTAGACTTTCTGTGTTTTGTGACCTAGGATTCTCCTGGGCAATATTGGCGACTCCCACATTTCGAGCGTTATTTGATACAGGGCGAAGAGGAGGACTGGTTAGCAGCAATACTATTGAGATGTATATATATTGTTTTCTCTACATTTGGAGCCCTGGCCCTAAGTAGCAAGTGCCATATTGCGGAAGGTCCTTGCACCTATATGCTTGGATTCGTTCTTTGATGGTGCCTGAAGACCATGAGTTAGTCTTGAGGAAAAGTCTTTAGTGACCATGCAGGTCTTGCTGTGGGATCTACACGGTCATAATGTGAGTCGGAGTACCATGGAAAGTCGTGTATATCCAGAAGAATTTGAAGCTATTTAGCGATGTTGACTCGTCCAACATGCTGCAACACTGCCACAATTTGCTCTGAAACTCGCTGCATGAAGGTCCTGCGTGCTGACTGATCCTGAAGGACCCCGACCAAATTACGGGACATGGTACGGATTGATGAAAGCAATACATCTGAATGACGCCGACTGGCGCCGACTCTCGACAGCGCTCGAGCCGAATGACAGCGCACGGAAATGCAGCGAGTAAAAGTTGTAACATAGATACGACAAATACCTTGACGAAGAAAAGCTTGTGAGAGCTAGATACGGACAGGTTGGGCTGGGTTGGGCTCGATAAGAGCAGTCGAGATCGGGTCGACATCATGGGGTGGAAACTGGCGCTAATTTTCCGAGTTTTTGAATTCGGAGCCTTAAATTTTTGAATCTTGTCACTAAATTTTTTAAGTTTGATTTTAGGGCGCTTTTAACACATATTTGTTTGATTCAAGGTCGCTTATTCACAGTCCTAATTTTGACATTTTAGTTTCAGGGCGCTAATTTAAAACCTTGAATATTGGGCGCTATTTCTCCCGGATTCTCGAAGGGAGTTTCCCCCATTGTCGACATGAGTCAATCAACAACGCGTTTTTTTATTTGAGCGTGTTTCGTGACCAGATCAGATCAGATGCTTAAAGTCTCAACTTTCAAGCCGACCAGATTTGACTTGCATGAATGTCAACTCTGTCAGAGAGCGATTTGTGTCAAAATTTCACGCAAAGTCATTTTTGACCAGGATTTGAAGCTTATTGACTTCGTCGGGTATCCCTGCAGCATATTCAATTGCGATGGGACTCGTCCAGAGTCCAGACTCCAGAGTGGTCCAGAGCAGGCCCCAGGATTCGAGATGAATTTTACAATTTTCCACGTATTTGATGTTTTAACATATCTTAAAACCGAGAATTACCTCGACGAGAATCCTTGCCGTCGGGTTCCGTCGGGAGCGGATGTTTCAAAAATTCACGCATTTCCTGAAGCAACTATAGATTAATTCGGTTCGCAATGTTGTTTCTCAAACACAAAGAAGTATAGTAAATATTCGATATACTGTTGGATATTCCAGAAAATCATGAGCGTCAGGCCCAGGAGGTTTTCGAAATTACAATTTTTGGTCGAAACCTGGGGCCTGCATGGTCCAGAGTCCAGACTCCGGACTCCGGACTCCAGACTCGTCGACGTCACTTGGGAGACAAGATGCGACAACAATGAGATACCCGCGGGACTCGACCCTCGGATTTGAGATCCTTCCTCAGACCCGATTGGTGTTATTGATGATTGGACCTGCAGATGGAGTCGGGAGTCGGAAGTCGGGAGTCGGGAGTCGCCAAGACATGAAAAGCGATGAAAAGTGCCGTCTATATGTCACATGATGTCACACGCCGCATGCCTCATGGAAATCGTAATCACGGGGGCTTATGTTCCATGCTTCTAGCCTCCAGGTAATAAGCATATACATGGAAAGCGCGTGTGATAGCGAGCGAAGACGTCCTACGTCTTCTGATCGGATTGTTAACGTCATTGTTGACGGCAATACGAGGTTTCAACGCGCGCTAGTGAGCGCCGAGCGGTCCTGCAGTATGGGGTAAACTATAGTTTCTATTAAAGTAAAACATACAAATTTGGCAAGTGCACTTCACGCACGCGACACCGTGCCACGAACACGAAACTGAGTGCGCGAAAAGAGCAGAAAAGACTGCTCTTTCCGTCCCCTCTCTTTGCAGCCTCGCTCCATGCACGCCGTTGCTGGGCCAGCTCCAGCCTCTTCACTTTTCTTCTCCTCTTTTTCAACTGTTCACTTCAGCAGCACTCCTCGCAAAGAACATATACTTTTAAGGATTTCTGTTTTCTTCCGCGCTTGATTCAGTTATCTCATTCACTTTCATAAGCATTTGACGGCCATATCTACTTTGTAGTAGGTGCGGAAATTTGTGTGCGCTCGCATACCACAGGCATGAGTGCCGAACAAGACGTCACTGATGTAGCTATGGCAGAAGTTCCTGAAATTCGAGGAGCAGTTGGCAATGTTGGACCAGATGACTACAATCAAGTTGACGTGGGGAATTTGATGGCGTTTGATTCTCGGCACATAGACAGTGCTGACTTCAAGACCCCGTAAAGCCCTCTAAACTGATGATACCTTTCATTCATCCTCGCTTATTGCGTGGCCCCGCCGTGGGCTGTCGTATTTTCCTGTTATATTTGAAGAGTGTATCAACATCCAGGGTCGTAGAAATTCTCTCTCATGAACCAACGAAGGGGGGGCGGGGGAGCAGGAAGGGGGTGGAGGGGGGCGCTGGGGGTCAGGTTACGGAAGGATACAAAGTACGTGCTTGTACATGAAAAGACGTAAACAATATTTCAAAGTTCACACCTATGATTGCTTCCGCCGTCTTTCTTTAAAACTTAGACGCGGTACTGGTGCAGCCACGTCTGCCTCATAGAGGTTTAATTCTTCTTGCAGCAGTGGCTGACTACAGCAACTGGAGAAAGGAGTTGTGCTCAAAGACAAGGCATGGTAGTGTATGTGGACCGGGATGGCACTGCTGTTGGCGTAGGGAGCCTGCGGTTGCATGGCTGCCCTCAGAAGCATGGAGCTTTTGGGAACCTGTCTTTGCATTTGTCAGTCCCGGGCTCATTGCTCTAGGCTATTTCCAGTACCCCAAGAATTTAGAGGGATAGAGACTCGTGCCAAGGCAGCGCAGGCCTCCACATACAAGGGCAAGGAGGTGTTGGGGAATCTTCATTGTATTTTGCGAGGAGGAGGTTGTGGTCGATCCTGCACACAGTGATGGGCGTCAAGAGTGCTTACTGACACTTTTAGTGTCTTAGTAAAAGAATCAGAAGCAAGCGCGCGACAGCCAGAGCAGCGCCAGGGCTAGGGACAGCTGGCAGAGCGTGGCGATTGTTCCTGACCTGAACACCTGGCCGGCTTTGCCTCTAGCCTGCCCTGGAGCATTCAGACAAGCACACATATTCCCTGGCGGATTGTGGGCAAGAGTGAGAAGGACCTCCCTCTCTCTCTTTTTGGTCTTAAGCTATCAGCAACTGCACGTGTGAGGGGGAGCTCAAACCAGCCAGCCAGATCAGGAGAGAGGAGCCCCCCCCCACCCCCCCACCCCCTACTCCCCCTCCCCCTCCC
>WELA01010311.1:204472-221292 GCA_009602735.1 Mesotaenium endlicherianum
CCCCCCCTCTCCTCCCACCTCCCCTCCGGACGGCCTAGGCCGACCAAGCAGGGCGTGCAGGGCAGCATGCCACGGTCCTTGGCATCTCCCAGAGCACCTTTCAGGAAGGCGCTTGCTTCAGAAGTTTGATTGGAGACGAGCGAGCGAGTTTTTTGGGGAGTGCGCGATGTTTCTTTGCCGCGCAGAGAGCCTGGACAAGCTTGAGCACTTGAGGCGAGCCTCTACCGCGCCTCCGTGGCCCCGAGCAGAGCCTAAGCCAAGGGGGAGCCGGAGCTTGAGACAGATCCGGAGCTGGAGCCGGAGCCGGAGCTGGAGCCGGGATAGCCAGAAAACTACACGCAAATGCAAAATCTGTCCCGGCCTGATGAGCCTCTTTTGGCACGCAGGAAGGGGCGTGTAAGAGAGAAACAGCTTGCAGGTTTGCATGTGCGGAAGTCACTGCGGCCCTGAGACGATGGAGCAGCCTGCCCCCGGTCTAGTCTCCAAGCGCACTCGGCTTCCTCTGAGCACGAGCTTGTGACCTCCAAGAGGCCAATTCTAGCTTTCGGTGCAGGCCCAGAAAAAGCCGCACAAGTGTCCTTGAAGTGCTTTACTTTTGAAAAAGTGTGTGTGTGTTGGGAGGGGGGGAGGGGGGATGGAGGAGTTATTGGATCCACCTCCTGTGGAAGACCTCAGAAGTAGCATGCTGCTTCCTTCCAGATTTGCTCTCTGCAAGTTTGCGGCTAGGGGTCCAGGCTTTGGACGGGGCAGAAGAAAGTAGGGTCCAAAGTGATAAAGAAAGGGGCAAAGTTTCTTATGAGTGGCACCGGACGGCCTCATCTTCCTCTGATTATATACTCCCGGAGGTGACTAGGGAGGCAGGTGCCTAGTTGTGTGTTTGAGCAGAGGTTGGTTACGAAGCTCTTTGGCTGACGGCATGGGGAGGGCGGGGCGAGGCAGGGCGGGGCAGAGCGGAGCCGGAAAGGCAGCTGGGCGAGCAACTGGTGCGCTCAAGGCCAGCTTGCTGAAGAGCAGTCAGTCCAATTTTATTTGCCGAGGGTGCCAGCTCATCGTCTCAGGGCGTGAAGAGTCTGCCAGGACTGGCAGGCCATCGGCTGAAGTCGTTTGGAAGGGTGACAAGTGTGCCAGCTCTCAGGCAGGCACTCAGAGAAGGCCACAAGAGTGGGTGTCGAGTGCACGGTTTCTTGGGCAAGTAAAAAGAGTGTGATAAATATGCCTACTGTCACGCAGGCACCACGCAGGCCATGGGAGTGCGACAAGTGTACCTGCTCGCAGGCAAGCAATGAAGGCCACCAGAAACTCCAAGCCTGGGGGGTAGAGCAGCACCACTCTGTCTCCGCTCTTGGCCTTCCAATCCCCGAGGAGCTTCCCCGCTATGGTCCGGGACTTTCCGTCCAGCTGGTCATCGATGACGGCAGGGGAGGAAGAGGAGATCGTAGTGGAGGGAGTTCTGTGAGTCACGCGTTTGATTAGGACTGCGTTGCTTCTGCTTGATATCAGCACTTGTAGAGATAGCCAATCTCGTTTTTCCAGCTCAAAGCTCAGCACATGCATACCAAGAGCTCGCGTGTTTGCATATTGAAGGTTAGCTGACCAGTTCGTGAAGCACTGGTATGAGTGAAGCGACAGATCGAGTGCAATGTAGTCATGTACGGTCAGCTTGATAGTCAGCTAGTAAGTTACCTCGGCATACGTGAAGGCTTGGCCTTGTTTGCCATTCTCATCCATCCATGTAAGCGCTGGCTTGTCTGGAGTTGAGGTTACACATGCGTCAAAGAGCTCCAAGAAAGGTAATGCTTCCTTACTGGCCCATTCTTTTCGCTCTTCTACAGTCGGAGCTGACCATTTCCTGATATGTGGAACATCTCCAGGGCCAGGCTGGAGCTCGGGAGGAGCCATTACGCCTGTGGAGAATTTTAGGGCAGTAATAACAGTTCAGAGAACCTACCACGTCTTCGACGCTTGCTGAGAGAGGGTCTTGTCCAGCGATCTTATCAATCAAGCTGAGGCTAGTGGGTCACCAGCACGTCAGATCACACCGTCAAGTAGGTCATTCCGTTCGTAATGACGCACAATGTCTAATGCTTGCAGAGAGAGACGATCATGCAAGTGGGAGACTCATAATAAGTCCGGTGAATGGTAGCCCAAGGTCAGAACCAGGTCAGAAGATTTCCTCACTGAAACGAACCCAATCGATTTGCACTGGCTCAGCTGCTCTCTAGTCTCAACTTGCAAGTTACCAATTTCACAATCTCGATGCTAGCGGAGGACGGGTCGAGTGCGGTCGAGGAAGGAAAGATTTCCGTTGACTTGAATTGTCCTGAAATGACCTGCACTAAAGTTGACTCCCTGTCAGGGCTGGTTCTGGCTGACCCAGGCTGACCGGTTCTCATGAGTCTAGCGTGGCCAAGCGTGGCCAAGCGCGATGAGTCCAGCACAGCCTGCATGCATGTGCATGGCTTAGTGATGCTTCATAAGCTGGGCCGATACCAGCCAATAGTGGCCAAATCAAGGAACTATATGATGCATTGCATCGAAGTTAACAAAAGGGATGAGGCTTACTTGTCACGAAAAGAAAGAGGAAGGATGCATCATGTTTCGAATTTTCAGTATGGGATTATTGACGATATTTGACCACGGCGTTGATTTTAACAAATGAAGGACGCCGTTTGACGCATATTTAAACAATGACGTCAGTGTCGTCGATGGATCTTGCTTGGTGCACAAAAAAAATTCAGAGAAACCATGAAAGTAGGAAGTCTAGAATTTTATTAGGTCAAATTCTAGACGTGTAGATGATTTTGCTCGATCGCTTTTCCCTTCGATGTATGCACATCACGATACAAGCGATGCGGGACGCGTCTTTTCACGTGCTGTGGTCCCTCTTTACTGTCCCCTTGTGCCCATCGATCCTTTCTTACAGAGAAATGAGCGTTGCTCCATCTTTTCACTTCACGAAAGACTGCTCAAGCTGGGGCATCCACTCAATTGCTGATTCGAGAAACTGAACTTAGGCGAATGTTCCTTGTCAATAAACAACGCAATAAGTTCCCTACGCTTTAGTGATCTTCTCAATGCAAGCCGGGGCAGAATAGTAATAGCTAGTCAACCTGTATTCATGTAAACCCATGATAAAGGGAACTTGTTTCTAAGTCCTGATGAAGGAGCACTTCTTGCAAAGGGACATAAATTCCATGGTCCGCTTGAGTTGATAGAGTCCGTCATAAGAGAACTCAAGTCTTCCGTGTCTTTTATTGCACTTAAGACGGTGTATATGCTGTGCCACCATGTTCCTAACAGCTATGTAAGTACTCGAGACACCAAGATTATATAGGAGTTCTATCTTCAATTTGTATTTACTTGCTATTTGTACGTGAAGTCGGACGGGATTATCTTCTTACGGACATGGTTCTCTTCTTAGTCTGCATGCAGCTTCAGCAGGGCTTGTTATGCTAATCTCATGATTATCAAATGAACACATAATGTATTTTCAATGATGTTGGCATGGAGTTGATCGCTCTAGTGCTCACCTAATATCCTTGACATTCTTACTATATTGTGCCTAAGGAGATAGCCACAGGCAGTTGACATCGTCAAGCAGAACCCCATTAAATGGCATACGTCGTATAGTCAACTATGATATATATGTAAAAATTTGTTTAAAATAATGAAGAGCTGAGACTTAATTTGAATAAAAGAAAGAAGATATAGTACAGAGCGGATTACCCTTTCATAGTTTATCTACTAGTTTTATTTATATCAACCTATTGTGTACAGTTATTCAACATTTTTGACGGGTAATTGCTTCAACTTCCTATGGGAGAAGCCGTAGAAGCAATTCGTTCTTTTAATAGTATATCGGTGGTGGATTGTCGCGACTACTATCCGTTTGACGGCGCCGCACGCGCAGCGCAAGCTACGGCCACCCCGGTACGGAAAGTCAACGTTGACTCACCGACCACTTGACTGATTTCGTCGCAGTCAGCGGTTATGTCAGCATCAAGACCACTGGCAAGGGGTCAATGTCAATGTGCCCCACACCCAGGAATGGGGGAGGTTTTGACAGCATAGACAGCCGTGAGACTAGAAGCTGGGGATCAGTGATGAGCCGCCTAGCAGGTACCAAGTCCAGTACTGTGTGACTGGCAGATTAAGCCAGGTCATGGCCGCAATGCCAAGATAGATTACGGCCGCCCAAGTGGGAATCTTGAGCAAGTGGCATTTGCTTGTACACACCGTGCAGGAGTTCTTAGCCATGAGCCAATTAGGCGTGACTGCCAGCTGAGAAGCTAAGCAGCCACGAGCGACAGTCACGAGGTATGCATGCATGCTGTGCGACTACGAGTTTGAGTTGAGCATGGCTAGGCAGAAGCGACATGCAGCTAAGCTTTGTGACTAAGCACGGCATTTTCGAAGGATGACGCTGTGTGGTGCCTGCGAAAGGCACGAACCTTGCCTGAGACATGTCAATCACTCTCACGCACTTTTGCCAAGAAGCAGAGGAAGCAGAAGGAAGGAGAAGAAGGGCGCGAAGAAGAAGAAGGAGTTTCCAAGGCCATTGGAGGGCCGAGGCCCCACGCTTCTGCCGACGCTGAAGATTCTTCTCAGTGTATCATAGATAAGTTAGGATTGTAGGAGTTCCCAAGAGGGAATCTCACTGTTGACAGCAGGAGGACTGCAGAATAGAATCTGCTAGGAGACTAGCACAGATTTGGCCGAACGCCACAAGTGTGTGTGAAGCAGCCTTAAAATGGTGAGTTGTGTGTTAAGTTCCAGGTTCTCAGAAGTCACATTCGCATCTCGAAGAGAGAGAGTAGTATTGACAGAAAAAGCTCTCAGTGAAGAACTAAGTGAGCCCAGCCTGGCAGTAAAGAGCTGTTAAGGCGCGGAGTTAAGTGAAGAGCTTGACCCAGGCCAGCATAGACGTGTAGTTTTAGAGTTTTGTAAGCTGTGACTTGTGGAAGTTAAGCGGAAGCCTGAACGGCGATTTTCTCTGAACCTGACGTTGTATGTCAAGCTGCTTAGAGTGTGATTTCTGCAAACCACAATTTACTCACCTGTGAACTCAGGAACCTTAAGGCATAAAGCCTATGTGGAAGTAAGAGACTTCCGTCCTACTGTAAAAGGAATCAAGGCAAGGCAAGTATTTTTAAATCTTCTGCTAAGGCTTAAGATAAGCAAATGGTGAGGGCTGAGTAAAGTAAACAAAGTCCTGAGAGTTGGTCATGGTTGCATGATGCAAGTTCAGGAGCCCAGGGATGGGTTAACCCTGGTAAGGCTTGCCACCGACACACGTGCAAAGATCGATCGACCATGTTTGCCCGCACGTGAGAAGGGCCACCGACACATCGACCAAGTCAAAGGCACACGGGCTTGAAAGGCCACGCACGTGTCGAGGGACCGACACTGTTAGGCACGACAGGGTTGAATGATTTTTCCTATGAGAGGTGGAAAATATGAATTTTGCTAAGGCGCCAAATCCAAGAATTTCACTTTTGTAACAAAATAATGAAGCCGATTAATTCATATTATATAAGCATCAAAATTTTCATGCACACGAAGGTGTGATCCACTCGTATGAGACTCACACGTTGGATAGACGATGGGTCGTCTTGGTTGTATTTGAAAAGGAAAAAAATGAATGTCAAAATTTGTTAATTATTTGGACAATTTCATGACAATCATAAGCCGTCGCAATTAATTGTTTTGCTTTCGATTTTGGATTTTAAATTTTGAAAGCAAAGCAACGTTCGACGCCTCAATCAGTTGTTCAATCCCAGCAATCTTATATGATGGAATTTAAATACAGCTGGAAATTTGCGTTAGAGTTCTCAGATTGGATCTCTCTAAATTCTTACCCAGAGGTATTGGAATTCAATTCCAATGCTGAGCTTGTCGATTGATTTTTGCCGTTTTGCCACCAGCACATTTTCAGTATATTAATGATAAATTATGGGCACCACATACATTGCACATTGAAAATAACACCAAAGGAATACTTTCAAGTCAATATTCAAGCCACGAAATAGTGTACACAAATTGGATGTAGAAAATTACTCTACTTCAGTATGTAGCACCACGCACGGTGAATTGTGAGGAGGTAGTCTGAAAGGCAAGAACTCGGGGAGTGGTTTGAAGGCTCTTGGTGTTTCGGGCTAGTTTGGAAGTTGTATTATGTTTGGGATGGTATGTATGCAAGCTTGTGGTGATGACTAGTTTGGTAGATCCTGGTGTTAAGGGTGGTTTGTATAGGTAGCAATTGGACGTGATGGGGGCAGTTTGTCCATTCATGGTCTTTGGGTGTGCAATCTTTATGGTGTAATAATGATGTGATCTTGTTTCGGACACACTAACTTAACTTTGGGTCTCATAAGAAACTTGTAGGTCCTTTGAATTGGTGATTATTGTCTTTTTATGCATGGACGTAACTTTATCTTCATGGAGACGATTGGCGCATATATGAGTTGAAAGAGCGTTTGTTGGCAAATATAAACGGGGTGAACTCTTTCGGAATTTGTCACTGTATCAAAAAGTTTGCACATAGTTTGAAAATTATGGGCTTCAGGGTAAAAATATCTTTTTGAGACAGGAAAACACATTCCAAAATGGGCGGCACATATGGCAAGCACGCTCGACCGACTGCTACCAACTCTTGTTGACTCTGCAATAAGACTTAGTCAGTCAAGTCCACAAGTAACCCAAGTCTCACCCAAGTCGACAAGACGGCGAAAGTCACGCAGCCTAGCCATTCATGAAGAGTCAACGTCCTCTGGTGCCCGGTTCACACGTCCTATTCACATTCTTTGGGCTGGTTTGGGCCAGTTTGGGCTTGTTCGTGCATGTTTATGTCGGTCAGAATGCCAAATTGGACCATGCCCACCAATGGCCACGTCTGGCCCAGATTAAACGTCGTGGCGGCATGCGAGCTGTCGGCTCCGAATTCGCAGAGATACCAACCAGATTATGACCTTTATGCACGTTCATGGCCAACAGGAATTGACGGGAATGGTGAGAGGATTGGTGAGCTTCAGAAGGGACCACTATAGAGCTGGTGGTAACCAGTAGGAACGCGTATGCGGAAGACCACAATACGGCTATGTTAGAACGTACATTAGTAGCAGCAAGGGCGTTGCATTGCAGTAGCTGCCTTCAAAGTTCTTGGTGGCACGCACTGAGGAAACGAGAGCTTGTTCTTCTTGTGATTGTCCCAACAGTAGCAATATGTGGTCTGTCTCGTTCCTCGCCTGTCTGGCCTTTATGTGTGTCACCGTTGCTTTCCTTGTGGGAATAGCAGTGGGACATGATGCGGCATTGAAGAACCCCCACTGGGTGAAGCGGTTGGAACGCGCTAAGAGCATCTTCATCACCGAAGGAGGCGTCAAAATTGCCGTGAGACAAGCATTTTGGAATGCTACGGCATTTAGTAAACGCTATATCCGAGTAGGGCCTCCCTCCGAGTGGAGTGGGAACTTGAGGGTGGGACCCGTTTGGACGCATGGCGAGAAAGAGCCAGGCTGCCCTGTCTGCTTGAAAGAACTGGGCGGTTTCAATTTAAATGCGCGCCTGGACCCATGCAGACACGAGTTTCACAGGGTAAGAGCAGGCATGCAGGAGTGCACACGAAAGCAGGATTGCTATTGTTGCACTTTGACACAAGATTGTTCTTTGATATAGAATACGGACGCAGCTTCACCGGAGAGGTTGGCTCTCAGGCAGACGTCAGGTTGCTCATGCAGTTGTGCGAAGGTTCCGTTCCTGAGGCTGAACCGTCCTGTCGGCAAAATGGCGCAAGAGCTACAAGAAAGCCTGCTGTGCCCTTCCTTTCACCTCCCTCTGACCTCACTCGTGACGCCATGTGCTCGTCTGTTTCACGCGCATGCACGTGTGCATTGAGGGCTTCCTTGCCCTCAGCGCCGTCTGCCCCTTGTGCTACGTCAACGAATTCACCCGGGAGGCGGCGACTGATGGACTTGCCAAAGCTGGAGCCGGAGCCGGAGCTGGTGCCGGGCAAGCTGCCTGGCCCGGAAAAAGCGGGGGGCCTCAAGCAGCCGGAGGACGACGGCTACTACCACCCCTACGTGTATGCATACGATTGTGCTGCGAAAGCCGTGAAGGAGTACTTGCAGCGCGCACGCAACCACCTCTGGGGTTCCCCTACTCCTGATAAGAGTGCTGCGTCTACCGTCAAGGGTGCCGGCTTGACGTAGATGGATGTTTTCAGCATCCTGAAGTGAAGGTGTTGTGTTTCAATATTCAAGCATCTTTTTTCAGCTGCTTGGTGGCGCTGCTCCGGCCTTGAGGAGCATCTGCTATGGTGATGCTATTTATTTGTAAAGTGGTAGATGCCCGGATGAAGTGGAGTTCTGAGCAAGTATGCTCTCAGGAGGTGTTAAGTGAAGTAGCAGCTGTAAAGAAAGGGGTGATGGCAGCAGCTGCAGGTGCAGCAGCTCAGGTGCTCTCCGGGGCAGCCTCTAGGCCCATGTGCTTTGTGGCAGGGGTAGCCACTGGTAGCCCCTGTAGGTCAAAGGTCTCAGGTCTCAGCTCAGGGGTATAGAGTCGGTAGAGTGATGCTCTCGGGAGTATAGTCTTGAGGTTGGTAGTCGTAGGTCTTGGCGATGGATAGTCTAGAGGTACCTGGCGGGGATAGGGGCATACCTTAGGAAGTTCCTGTTCCTGGTGGTGGGAGTAGCCTGCAGGTTAGTTTTTCCAAAGGTAGTGGAAGAGAGAGCCTGGGGTGCTAGGTGGGCCTGGTGCCAGAATGCCGGCATCGCGAGGTTCGGGTTTCGGCACTTGAATGTTTTTTAGGTCTTTGCGTCCTGAGACGGATGCGATGGCCGGCCGGCTCTGCTCTGCCTCGGGTCACTCTCGAGTTTCATCAATGAAGCTCACTCCAGTTTCGTGAGTACATCTCTCGACACTCGAGCAGCGTTACATTCTGTTCCTTTGAGCTATGTTGCAGGCGACCTTCTCTGTAAGGAGCTGCAATGTCTCCTTGCTTCATCCAGTCTTGCATGCTTGTATGCACGCACTCGACACTGGTGGCTTGATCTGCCAAAGGCGAGCATCCAACTTCCACGCATCAATGGAGTCGAGGTCCGCCCGGCCCGTCTGTGGTCCTCTGCCTGGTGCGGAGGGGGGAGACCTCACACTACGACAGGCCTGTGCATGTGGAGAGTAGCACATGCGAGGCGGTGCATAGTACACAGCAAGATGCCCGACCGGGGCCTCGGCTGACTGCCTGAGCAGTGCTCTTGCTCGTCTGGCTGGGGGGGCCTAGGCTCCCCCAGCTCCACTTCCTCCGCCGCTCTTCTGACACTGCCAAGTGCTTGCTTGACTGCCCGCACACGAGCGCCCTGCACTCCACTTGGCATGCATACATGTGCTCTCTTTGCATGAGCAGGTGCATGCGAGCAGGCAGGTCATTGTAACACCGAGGCGCTTCCTGTCTCTCAGAAGGCTTCAGTCAGGTGCACCTCTGCCACTCCCACGTCTTTCTTGGGCCGCTACAGGACAGCTGGCAGGCGGATGAGCCAGCTGCGCCTCAACTCAGGCACCAGCCTGCCCTAGACGGAGGGAGGGCGGGGAAGACAATGGACGGACATCTCAATGGACCTTATCGTGGACTTGCCCGTGACACCTCGAGGCCATAATGCAATACTCACGGTGGTGGACAGACTTACTAAGATGGCTCATTTTATTCCCACGACGATTAAGGCTACAGCACCACAACTTGCAAGACTCATCTTTGACAACATCTTCCGACTCCATGGACTACCATCAAGAATTGTGTCAGATAGAGACCCAAGATTCACAAGCCATTTCTGGAAAAATCTCTTCAAGAACTTGGGTACATCGCTGGATATGTCTACCGCCTACCACCCACAATCAGATGGGCAAACCGAGCGTATGAATCGTACCCTAAAGACCTCTCTAAAGGCCTACGTGTCTACCCTCGAGCAAGACTGGGACATGTACTTGACCCCCCTCGAGTTTGCCTACAACAACACTACGCAGGCCTCTACCCAAGAGTCCCCATTCTTCCTCAACTATGGCTTCCATCCGACCACGCCACTGAGCTTCACGGCTGGCCATGATGAAGTACCTGCAGCCACAGATTTTATGGAGACATTAGAAGCAGCCCTTACAGCAGCGAAGAAAGCTCTACAACACGCGCAAGATGCTCAAGCAAGAGTGGCGAACAGATCCAGAAGAGAAATTACGTACAGAGTGGGTGACAACGTGTTACTATCATCCAAGAACATTTCCCTGAACAACAGGCCTGCCGGCAGCAAGTTCTCTCCCAAGTATTTGGGACCCTTCAAGATTATCCAGCAAGTCAACCCCGTTGCTTTCAAGCTAGAACTTCCCCAGACTATGCACATCGACCCCGTATTCCACGCTTCCCTCTTCAAGCCGTATGTGCAACCCGACAACAAGTTCCCAGGACGTGTGACAACCCCACCAGCCCCAACAATAGTGGATGATCATTTGGAGTACGAAGTGGAAGACATAGTGGCTATGAGAAATTTCAGGAGACAGCAGCAATACTTGATCAAGTGGAAAGGTTATCCATATTCGGAGAATAGTTGGGTGGCGGCGCACTACCTTGACAAAGTTCAGAGAAAGTTGAAGCGCTTCCATGCCGCCAAGCCCCATCTTGGACCAGCCCCAAGTCTCTCTACTAGAAGCTCGAAGACTTCAGGGAGGCAGCCTGCCACCATCAAGAAGCAGCAGAAGACCCCTTGGAGGCAGCCTGCAAGAACAAGAAAGAGGAAAAATTGACATTAGACACTCTTCTCTTCTCACAGTTTCTGGACAGAAAACTAAAACTGCTACTGGTGATAGGTCTCTGCATAATAAATTCTGAAAATTTACCTGGCTGCATTTTATAAGTAGCCGGTCATTTAGAGTCCAAGTTTGCTTAATTTGGAGCACTGGTGAGAGAGATATAATGCTCTAAGTAGAAGGGGGTCAGGCTGCTGGCATTGGTAGGGCAGAATATGCCTTTTGACATTGTGCCCTCCCCTGAACTTGGAATGCTTTGAAACTCAAGAATCTGGTAGAACATCTTACAGCGCCCCTTTTGAGACTTACTTTGCAGAATTTGGAGAAGTATAGAAGGACTTATGATTTTCAGAAGTTTCTGCACAGATTTGGAGGAGTGCTTACTCTCTCAGCTCTCAACGACACTCCAGAAATTAAAATGCTCTCAAATCTGGTGACCCGGTAGAGTTCTTTGACGCGGTTCGTTTGGCACTCAAAATTTTAGATTTGGAGCAATTCTGTGGACGCTATGAATTTTTGAATTTGTGGTAGATTCTGGGCCAACTTGTACAATTTTCTTTATCATTAAGGAGTAGGCTAGCCACTAAAGTCACACCACCTACGACCTTGCCTAGTCTACCTTACATATGTAGCACCTGACTTGGCGCCTTGGACTAATCCTCTTCACATGTGTGGCATCTGACTTGAACCTGTTGACTAGTCTGCTCCACATGTGTAAGACCTGACTTGACGCGCCGAGACGTCGCTTTTTTTGGCGGGGGGGTGATGTAGTGATTTGAGTTATTATATATTAGTTTGCATATATTTCAATGTTTTCAAATATATTTGGAGTAGTATTGTGTGGAGTCAAGTGTGAATAGGTACTCTAGTAACTTGGTTCATGTCCTTTGAACCTTCTAAGGCATTTTCGAAGTTAGAGGAAAGACCTAGAAGAACTCCACGTGGCAAAAGTCAAATGTGCCATTTTTAGGTCAAAAGGACATGTGTACATTATTCTAGAAAGAGGTGGCAAGTTTTGGGATGTGTTGGGTGCCAACACATCAACATACACCTTCCTAGAAATTACTTATGTAGCAAGTATATAAACAAGAGCTAGAACATAGAAAGACATTCCAGAATCACTCTTGTACTTGCCAAAATCCAGAAATATATTAACTTTCAAGAAGCCATTTCTCTTTCAAGAAGCTACCACTTGTGTTCAAAGATCCTTGTCTTGAATAGATAAAGTATTATATTTCACTAAGTACTTCATTTATCTGTTTCACTACAGCAGCCCTGCATGCCATGGGGGTGCTTGCACTTGAAGTTGCGTAAGCAGAAGCAGAAGCTGAACTGGCGTTGAACAGCGGTCCTCGCATCACCCTGCACTCAAATGTGTGCGGGGCGTGCGGACGCGCACCACCCCCCACCACTCGCTATGCCCTACCCTGCCCCTCTCCCCCGCCTGGCCTCTCTTTCTCGTTCTGCCCTCTGCTAGCTAAGGCTAAGTAGTAATCTAGATTCTGAACCACTGCAAGCATAGCAGGGAGCAAGGCTGCCACACGTGAGCTGTGAACGGTTGACGCGAGGTTGTTTATTCACGGCAGCTGCTGGAACGTTGGGGATGATTTTGGGGCTGCATACGTCGACGATGGTGGCCCCCCCGCTTGAGAGGGAGCTTTGTGCTTGCCTCCACTCTCTACTACACACTACATCTGTCAAACAAATCTCTGTCATTATGTGTCAATGTGTGCACCTCCATGTACATACGCGTCCATCCAGTCCGGATGCACGTTCACCGCAGCTAGGCTAAGTCACAAGTGTGCATATGATGATTACTTCTGGATCAATCGTCAGATGCAAGGTATCGTAAGTTCTTCTCTTGTGAGTCCTTTGTTTGCACAAGGGTATCCTCTACCTCATGTGCCGCGTTGTAATTGCGCCTGCAGCGCCCACAAGAGATTCCAACGCCAAGTCCTGTCAGCTGCGCTCCCTGCCTGTTAGCTATAGCGACCATGTTTCAGGCTCTGGCGTCACTGCCATTGCTGCCAGTTGCACATGCCTTTGGATGTTTCGCCTGGACAGCTGTCGCCTGCTGAGCAGCAGCCAATGTGTCCAAGCCCTGTGCTGCCAGCCGCTCTGCCACAAGCCATTGAATAGCTGCCAGACGCTGGCTTCCTCTCCCAACTGGCGGGGGCAGGTGCCTTGTTGGGCTTTGTCAACCTTGGCAGGCACGGCCATGCAACGCTATGTAGATTGTCAGAAAACCACACACACGCGCACGATGCACGTGCGCACTGCGCACACAAGCACATGTTGCACATATACATACACATACGTGAATGCATGCATTACATTTATCATGCACGAGTGTGCATGTGTGTGCATTAGTAGCTTTCGTTGATTTTTTAAATGATGTGTGTAGCTCACAAGAGGTGCAAGACACACACCACACGATCTGCTGGGGGGATTCTCAATAGGGCTCGTTGTTTGTGTCTCTGCTTACCATGCCGTGTAACATACAGACTTGTGTACCATTTGGAATATAGCTTATTAGATTTTGGACAAATTAAGGGGACAAAGATGGAAACTTGATCAAGCACTTCAAAGTCACGTTAATAAAGTGGGAAGTTACAATAAAAGTGGCACGAATGTGGCCAAAGGGCTCAGTTACCTCTGAAATGTCTTGTGGG
Organism: Mesotaenium endlicherianum; assembly: GCA_009602735.1. Classification (NCBI taxonomy): domain Eukaryota; kingdom Viridiplantae; phylum Streptophyta; class Zygnematophyceae; order Zygnematales; family Mesotaeniaceae; genus Mesotaenium; species Mesotaenium endlicherianum. Next base: position 217,930 of record WELA01010311.1, read on the forward strand.
TCATCCTCAAGACCATGCCTACCCTTGAAAAGAAGAAAAAAAGTTAAGAAGATGGAAACAGGCTCGCTACAGGCGTGCAAGAAATGACACGTGCCAGATTTGACACAATTGTGGGTAACTTACAACTTACTTAGGATTGGTCCATCATTCATCTATTTTGGCTCTATATGTTCTTGACATGGTCAACAAAAGGTGCTTTTGAAGTTATTTGGGATCTTGGATGCCCAGTTTTATGGATTGCAAAACAGTGAACAAATTTCCGAAACGTTTCAATTGGCGCTTGTAAATGGAGTTTCCTTCTCGGGCCACTCATTTAGGCTTCTTTCCAAAAGGCCTTGACTTCTCGCGCACTGGCTCCTTCTTGGCTCCTTCTTGGCAGTGCACACAGTCAACTCCGGTTGCTCAAGATGCATTAAGGGGCGTTGGTAAGTTTAGCGCATCGTACAAGTCATCGGGATCGGGCCCCTCCAAATCAAGCCTCTGGTTACGCAATTTTCAATGCGTTCCATTTCTGGAGTCGCGAAGCCAGGAATGTCTTCCTCAACGCCTGATAGCTCAAGAACTTCTACTCTCGGAATGGAATGTCAGGCTCGTCCACTCGTGGTGGTGGTGGCTCTTGCTCTTCTTCCTCTTTAGAGGGACTCACTTGGGAATTCTTGGTCAATTGAAACCAATCAATTGAAGTTATCAAACGTAAGATAGTAGTGTCTTATTTCTGGGTATGTCATTCCCGTCCTTGTCGAATCCCTTTGGTGTCTGGTAGTAGCACATACGGGAGGGCCAATGACAGGATTAGTGATTAGTCGGGTTAGGGTGGTAGGTGAGGATGGTCTAGTGACAAGTCTGTGGGGGCACTAGTTGTGAACAATGGGACCCATGATCTTCTCGTGAGGATCTGCTGTTGAGTAGCTGTGAGGCTCCCTTTAGATCACGCTCATACTTCTTTCCTCCATGTGTGGCGTTGTCGCCCCCACATGTGGAGGTCAACCCTCAAGTTCGCTCGCCTGAAGGGTCGGCGCGGGTACTTAGTGGGATCCCCTATTGTCCATAGCTAGGTTGTCACGTACCGTAGGCAATCCCGACGGGTATGCTCCCGGGATTGCTAGGGGATAGGGAGAGTAAGGGGTGAGAGGGGGTGTCTCGTCACTTACGGATAGGTAGCACACGTTTGGTTGACCTTTGGTGGATTTTCTTCGTAACTTTGTACATTTGGATTTGTGTAAGTAGTGACGCGTTGACGCGTCAATCGATGTAGGTAGACTTTCGTATCGTTCACGTAGTGTTTGGGCATAGGAGAAAGCATGCTACTTAGGCCGCAAGCTAACTGTAATGAATCAGTATATTAGTAGATATAATGTTCATTTAAATATAATAGTTAATCAAGTTCAGCCTGCTGAACTTTAGTTAGTAGTCAGTCTGCTGGACTTTACATAATTATCAGTTTAATGATTCAGCCGGAAGCAGCAGGCTGAAGTCCATATAAGTCAGCTTGCTGACCCATTCTTTGACAGCCAGCTGACTTCCGTACTCGGTAGCAGCGAACTGCCTTGACATACACCTAAGTACGATATGCTAGATGAATGGCCAGATGACATCCCTATGATGGATGGCGATTCGGGATGATGGGAGATGGCGGTGGATTTGGTTAACCGAGGTCCTACCAACGTGGTTAACTCCCGGGTAGGCGGTGCCATCGCACTGACCGTTGAACAGTAAACTCATTCCATGTACATATGCTAGGCATTGCTCTCGAGTTCGGCATTCGGAAACGAGGCCAACTCTCTTGTACAGCTTACTGAGAGAGATCTGAATCCAAGGCGAGAAGCCATTGATACGCACTGTCTTCTAACCTTGCTTATGTATGAGTTTACTGATTTGCATTATTGATGCTAGTTTACTCGCATTTGACTTACGAGTATTATTCACTGCTAGTGTGTTGTCCTTTGCCGTTTAACCAGTTAACGGAAAATACCATAAAGATTACTTGCTGATATAAAGATCTTTATTAATTGTTAATCGCCTATTTGGTAAGTCGATTCATTTCAGTGGTATCGGAGCAGTTATCACAGTCTTCTTTGTATGGTAAGGACAAGGTCTCAAACTAGCAACTCCCGAGACATGGAGAACCAGGATAACGAGAATGTCGAAAACCAGGCGGAAAGCCATGTAGCGGGAACCCGTACCTATTCTGAAGCAGTAGCAGATACTGCAGCTAGGGAGGCTGCAGATGAGGCAGCTGCTATTGCCGCAGTCGCAGCTCAGCAAGCTGAGGAGGAGAGAGCCAGGCTAGAAGCTGAACAAGTAGCAAAGGCCGCTGAAGATACAGAAAGGAGGGAAAGACAGCCAGCTGACGAGCGCACTGTTGAGGAACTCATGGCATCAAGGGCCAATGTTCTGAACCCACCTCTTGCTTTACAACTCAATGTACCCCTAGGTCAAATACGTGACCGGCTGAATACGGCAGGAATTACTGCTGCAGGCCCGAGAGGGACTGTTGAGGACACTACTCAGCGAGTAGAGGTCAATGCTGCTGCTGCATTTGCTAATCTACCACCCCAAAGTGTAGACTTGGGAGCATTGTTCGTTCAGATGCAGTCGCAAATGGCGACCATGTATCAGTCCCAGCAGGAGGACAAAAGAATCATAATGTCCCTACTCCGGGACAGAGACCAACTGGGGTCTCACACCACTAGTGGTGGTGGCCGAGGGCCTAGTAAGCCCAAGCCGAAACCTCCCCAGGACTATGATCCTGAGGGAAACAGAAAATATTACCTGATCAAGTTTCTCGCGGATGTTGAGCAGTGGCTGGAGAACTACCCAGAACTGCAAGATTACGAGAAGGTCAGGCACACCGGTGCGCTACTGAAAGGCAGTGCCGCAGACTGGTGGCTTTACTGGAAGGAAGAGCGTAAGGCTCGGCAACTCGGTGACCCTACGTGGGTAGAGTTTGTCGAGAAGTTGCATGAGAAGTTTGATGTCATCAACCAGCAGGAGAAAGCTATCTATGCGATGATCTTCCTGACACTGAAGCAAACCACTTCGGTTGCTGAGTTTGCTCAAAAGTTCCAAGAGAACATGATGAAGCAGCCAGATTTGCCAGAACGGTATAGGATAGCATACTTCAGGTATGGCTTGAAATCCGAGGTCTCTGGTCATTTTGCTGAGAAAAAGTATGAGAAACTGGCTGACTTGATCCAGGATGCTGACGCCTGGGATCAGCAGCAGTTCAATCACAAGCGCCAGAGTAACGCTTTGGTGTTTAAGATTGTCAAAAAGCCCCACGGTTCCTACAATGCAATTAAAGGAGACCAGGCTGAGGATAATCAGGGTGATGAATATGAGTATGAGTACAATGCTATTCAG
>WELA01010311.1:224177-246558 GCA_009602735.1 Mesotaenium endlicherianum
TGCGATGCTCAGCACAGCAAACCATCCTCAGACTGATGGGCAGACTGAAAGAACTGTTGCCTCAAATTCAGTTTGCGGTCAACAGTGCGGTGCACGCGTCAACGGGCAAGACTCCTTTTGAACTCAGCCTGGGTAGAGTTCCTAAGTCTCCTTTAGATGTGCTAGGGGTATCTTTAACTCACCCTGAAGGGATTGACAACCCGGTCTCCCTCCAGTTAACTCAGGAGTTTGCTGACACCCTGTCAGAAGTCCAACAAAACTTGCACATGGCCCAAGAAAACCAACAAAAATACGCTAATCAACACCGTCGAGAATTGACATTTTCCAAGGGGGATTTAGTCAAACTGCATTCTCAGCACCTGTACCTCCCGGGTGTGGTCAAGAAATAGCTTGGCCCTGTCTGGGTCGGTCCATATTCGGTGGTGCGTCGTATCGGTCAGAATGCTTACAAACTGAACATGTCAGCTGACTACAAGGGTCATTCGGTCTTTAATGTCTCCTTCCTGGAACCGTACATCAAAGGTGATACACTGTTCACAGGTCGGTTACCTCTCCAACCGGGACCGGTCCCCGCTGTCCGGGACGGCGACCCTGAGGAATATGAGGTCGATGAGATTTTAGACGCTCGCTCGGTCCGTCGATCGTCTAAATATGTCATGAAATACCTCATTCGATGGAAGGGTTACGATGCCTCTGGGGACACTTGGGAGTTTAAGGACCACTTGACCAATGCCAAAGGGGCGTTGACACGGTTCCACCTTCGGGCCGCTGGAGTCCCTTCATAACTGTCATTTCCGTTGACACGGGAAGGTGACAGGCGGTCCTGTCTTCATTTAACGTTGGAGGGGAAAATATATGACAGTTAGTGAGCGAGAGCGATATAGGGACAGTTACGTGAATCCTAAGTGTCAGCATAGTGACAGAGGGGACAGCCTGGCCCACATAAAGCACCTTGAGCTGAAGGAAAAAGGGCCTCGCACAACACTACATCACTTAACTCACCCTAACACACAATCATACGTTTATGTTTAGCGCATCGCAACTACGTCAACTTTTAGCAATCATCTCGTAAGGTAAACAGCAGCGAATCCACTATACTAATACTAACATACTTCCTGCAATCCCTATGACAAAGGTCCATATCCTACTAACTTGTGCCCTGGTTACATGTGCAGGATGGCGCCCACCACACAAAAGGAGGACAGAAAGCGCAAGGCAGAAGAAGCCAGGAGGACAATGGAGCAATACCAGAAGGAGCTGGCGACGACGTCCCTCACCAGGAGAGAGCAAGAAAGGGTCCGCAGACAACAAGAGGCGGCAGAAGAGGCACAGAGGAAGAAGGATCAGGAAGCGGAAAACCTCAGGAAGATGAGGAGGAGAGACAGAAGAAACAACAAGAAGAAGCGGCAGCGGCAGAGGAGGAGAAAAGGAAAAAGATTGAAGCGGACAGACAGAAGAGCTTGGCCACTTACAGGTATACTGTGGTGGGTGGCCAAAACTTCGATAACCTGAAGGAAGCATTGCTGGCAGCCCAGGAGATCAACAGGCTGGAACAGACAACGCTGCTACAGCGGGAAGGAGCTGCAGCACTGGATAGGTACATCGAGACACACACTGGTGTGGTCCTCTACGAAGATTATGCTAAGATGTTGGGCTATACAGCAGAGCAGGCCCGGTATCTCGCAGATGATTCAGAGGACAAGCCGGTCCCCATACCGGGAATAGTGGGAGATCAGAGACTCATCTGGATGGTGAGCGTGCGGCCCGATAGCTTTAAGGATACGGTATTCTATTTCACACTACTGCCAGCTTACAATGAAGTTGAGAGGAGGAGCTGGGAGTACTTGGCCAGGGAAGCAGGACAGCAGATGCTCTCTCCCCACTGGTTCCCGTGTAAACTGAGGAAGGCTGAGCACGGACCCCAGTACTACCAGCAGCCAACAGACTGGAGGTGGATGACCGTCACAAATAAGAAGCAGGAGTGTGACCGAGCCCAACCGGATGACTTCCACTATGGCCTAGACGGCTATCTCATCCTACCACCTCACATTGCCCCTTGGGACCCCAGGCTGAATGGATGCCTGAGCAATATGAATGCAGAGACCAAGGAACATAGGAGGAGGGGAAGAGACTACTTCTCTAAGGGAAAGCATGCCTTTGTCAAATGGGCAAAGAATGCAGGCCGGATAGATATCAGTAGGCTGAAGGCCAAGCAACCTCCAGCGCGCCCTAAGAAAGGGAGGTCGGTAGACTACTCCATGTCTACTAGGGAGCAGGACGACTTAGTGGACGAGACCCCTACTCTCTCCGAGGAGGAGGATGAGGAGGATGAGGAAGAAGAACAAGGCAGAGGAGAAGCATCAGCAGCAGGTACTCAGGATACCCAGGGGCAGACAGGGGCGCTTCTTAAAGAACCACGATCAGGTGNTGTATTTGGAATGTGATCCCCGTTACGGCGACAACTGGACCCCGCGCTCGCTCCCCCAGCCCACCTGCCCAAGCAGGGGAAGAAGCTGATCTGACTGTACTGGGCAGCAGACACAGNCAGGCAGAAATCCCCAGAGGACAGGGGTGCCAGGAGAGCGACACGCGGGTGGGCCCGAGGTATGCCGGCCTCCCCCTCTGCTCAGGGGCATGTACCTCTAGCCAATGTATTTCAGCATCCTACTGGAATGCCTGTCTATGTGGGCATCAACACCCAAGTGGTTGAAGAGCAGGCTACCATCCTTCGTTCTCCTCGAGGTCCAACTTTAGAGCAAACAGGGTTCTTTAGAAGGCCAGCTGACAGACCTAGGGGGCTGTCCAGATCTAGGTCCAGATCTCCGTCTCCTGATCCTGAAGCCCCAGGAACAACCCCTTGAGGTGACAGGCTGAAAAGACAGTCAGTAAGGGAGGCTGGTCAGGGTCAGTTCCTTTATTTAAGGCTTTTGCAATTTAATGTTGTCGAGGCGACAACAAGTTAAGTTGGAGGGATTGTAATTAATCAGTATATTAGTAGATATAATGTTCATTTAATATAATAGTTAATCAAGTTCAGCCTGCTGAACTTTAGTTAGTAGTCAGTCTGCTGGACTTTACATAATTATCAGTTTAATGACTCAGCCGGAAGCAGCAGGCTGAAGTCCATATAAGTCAGCTTGCTGACCCATTCTTTGACAGCCAGCTGACTTCCGTACTCGGTAGCAGCGAACTGCCTTGATATGCATCTAAGTGCGATATGCTAGATGAATAGCCAGATGACATCCCTATGATGGATGGCTATTCGGGATGATGGGAGATGGCGGTGGATTTGGTTAACCGAGGTCCTACCAACGTGGTTAACTCCCGGGTAGGCGGTGCCATCGCACTGACCGTTGAACAGTAAACTCATTCCATGTACATATGCTAGGCATTGCTCTCGAGTTCGGCATTCGGAAACGAGGCCAACTCTCTTGTACAGCTTACTGAGAGAGATCTGAATCCAAGGCGAGAAGCCATTGATACGCACTGTCTTCTAACCTTGCTTATGTATGAGTTTACTGATTTGCATTATTGATGCTAGTTTACTCGCATTTGACTTACGAGTATTATTCACTGCTAGTGTATTGTCCTTTGCCGTTTAACCAGTTAACGGAAATTACCATAAAGATTACTTGCTGATATAAAGATTNGATTACTTGCTGATATAAAGATCTTTATTAATTGTTAATCGCTTATTTGGTAAGTCGATTCATTTCACTAACACCATAATGGTGTTAGCTTTGTATGTTCGTTTTCATGGGTGAGTTGCTATTCCTTATTGTCGTGGCTAAAAGCTATGCTATTTGATTGTGCTTGCTCGTCTTTCTCGCTTTCTTGTGTAGGTTGCTTGTAAAGCCTCTCACGAACGCCCTTAGCTCGTGTAGGTTTTGGTAGCTCACACTTTTGCGCTAGCCAATAGCTGCCCATTTGCCCAGTAGTGCCCACTTCACTTTCCTGTTTTTCTTTTTGCTTTTGCAGGTAATAAACTGTGGGCCTTTAAGTTTTCTCCCTAATAGGGGGGGTTCTTACCCACAACACATAGGTCAGTCGCTTGAGATCCCAGTCCACGGAGTAGTCCCTCTCTAGTAGTTGTCACCCGCTGTTAGGGTCCTTTCTTCCCTCAATAGTATCGATGCCTAGCGTCTACCGGCAGTGCCAGCTGCGGCAGGTAGACTTTTTGCCTAAGTCAACGCTATTCAGTTGACCATTAATTTGGTTTGCAAAAACCACGTCAACCAGATTGAACAAGAAACATTTAAACTTCAGAGAAAATTGCCCACTAGGGCTTTTTCGCTTAACTTTCATAGTTCTACCTTACAAAAATCTGAAGCCTAAAACACTTATGGTGGTCTGGCTGAGCTTCCCACTCTTAGCCGCGCGTCTGCCAAATCATCATTGTAGACTAGACTTCACTGAGGGCTTTTCTTGCTAGTTTTGTTCTTGCATACATTAATTAGACATTCGAGGCTTCTGAGAAGTTAAAACTAACACACATTTCACCAGTTTATGTGCTCTTTGCACGCTCTCGTGTCCGTCCAAATTGTGCACTAGAATCTCCTATGCGAGCTTTTTCTATCTTTGAAGCAGGAATCTCTTTTTGGGAACTCTTAAATCATTTTCTTTTTGATGATACAAAGAGCAAAGGTATTTGAGCGTCAATAGAAGCGTGTCTTCTTGGGCTCCTTCTGGTTCTGGAAACTCTTGCTCCTTCGCGCCTTCCTCTTTCTCCTTCCTTCTTCCCTGTGTTCTGCATTATGGGGTCGGACGCGTTTGATCTATGTATGCAACACACAAGTGGGCAAGCAAGACTTGCTATGGTGAAAGCAAAAATGCATGTGGCCTTAGGGCCAAAAAGAAGGGTCCGCTGTCAAATATTTTAGTTCTCCCCCCAGCTCTCAGCCTCCAGCTGATGAGCTGATAATGCTACCGCTCGCTAACTTCGAGCAGTCACTACAAAACCAATTGCCAGTGGGAACGCGCTCCAGTGGGGGGTCGAAGCAACCGATGTGGAAGCCAAGGTTGCTGCTGTCACAGAGCAACATCTTGGCCTCCTTGCCAGGGCTGTGGCATATCTGACATGCCCGGTTCTTGGGCGGCCGCGCGTCGCGGGGACGAACCTGCACATCAAGGTAAGGAAGGTGGCATGGACCACAGTTCTTTGTATGATCCTTGTGAAGACGGCCAAGGCACGCTTGACGCGCAGGATGACCGGCGAGCTGCTGGTGTCGAGGGTGTTCTTCGTCTGGCGTCGCAGGTACACGAAGTCACCTGCAGAAAACTGCAACACCCGAGGATGATAGGCTCCTCCATGAGTCATGGCATACCTCAGCGTGTCGCGGTGCTGGGCAATATTGAGGTTGTCCATGGCCGTGGGCATCAGGCGCTGGAACAACTGTGCACGCTGCCCGATAAAAGCACTCCATGTGTTGGGACTGTCCAAGTCCAGGACACTCTCAGCCACGGTCCTGGCAGCGGCTGGCAAAGTCGGCTGGCATCCATAAAGGAGGAAGTAGGGAGAATGCGAGGCTAAGGATGCCTGGCGACTAAACCTGTATCCCATAGCCAGCCACGGGAGTGCGTCGTCCCAGTGGGTGCTGTTATGGGTCAGGCAGTACTTGCGCAGCCCCAGCTTGACGATCTTACCATGCGCTCTGCAAGGCCGTCAGCCTGGGGGTGATCGTGGGAGGTGGTGCGGTGGTCGATCATGGAGCGCTCTAGCAGCTTCTGAAAGCTGCCTTGAAACTGCTTGCCTTGGTCGGTCAGCACCTCAGCGCAGCCGCCAAAACGGCTGAGGACCTGATCAAGGAACGCCTGAGCGATCCCCTCACTGGCCTTGCTGGGCAGGGACACGAGCTCGATCCACTTGGACAGTGCTCGATCATCACCAAGACGCAGAGGTTGCCTCGGCGGGACTTGGGAAATTCCTCAGCCAAGTCCAATGACCACATGTAGAACAGCCCCTAAATGGGCAGGGGGCCGAGGGCAACAGTGCACGCTGTGAAGCTCGAGCGCACACGGTCGCAGAGAGTGCAGCTGCTGACGACGTCGGCCACGACCTTAGCCATGCTGTGCCACCAGTACTAAGCCTGAAGTAGGCTGAGAGTGCGCTTGACACCAAAGTTTCCAAGGGCCTCATGCACGGTGCGCACCAGCTGACCGCGTATGGCAGGCTCAGGCACCACCAGGACGGAACCGTCGGCCATCACACGCCTTAGCCGTCCCTCCATGAAGACGAAATCTCGGTTGCGCTTGAGGACGCGGTCGCGCTCCCTTGCGTCCACGCCTGGTGCCAGCTCCTTAGCAGCAACATACTTTAGCAATGCGGCATTGTCCTACACGTCCTCGGATCCGCGCTGCCAGCTGTCCTGCTCTGCTGTTGCAGCCCATGCCAGACGCCTCGTGTTGACCACCACTAGGTCGCGGTCGGTGAGCCCCGCGGGCCGCGCATCGCTGTCTATCGTGAAGGCCAAGAAGGTTGCAGCATGCCAGGCCAATGGCTCGTCCTTGTTGTGCCAAGCCATGGTCAGGTCCCTGGAGGAAGGCAGCGGGTTACGGTTGAGGCCGTCGGCGTCCATGATTGTTGAGCCTGGGCGGTGGTGCACGTCAAATGTGTACTCCTATAGAATGAGTGCCCATCGCGCGTACTTGCCTGTGAGGCGCTTTGACGTCATGAGCCACTTAAGCGGCTGATGGTTGGTGACGAGACGGAAGTGGGTGCCGTAGAGGTAGTGCCTGAAGTGCACAATAGCCCAGACAGCTGCCAAGCACTCCCCCTCATAGGAGCCATAGTTGGCCTTGGCGCGGTTGTTGCTGCGACTGGCGTATGCCACCACGTGCTTGCAGCCATCGTGCTCCTGCACCAGCACTGCTCCCAGCCCTGCCTGCAACCAATTGGTGTGGAGGATGAAGGGCTTAGTGTGGTCATGCAGCCGCAGCACTGGAGCGCTCACAAGCAGCTCCTTGAGCTTGTCGAACGCCGCCTGCTGCTCTGTCCCCCATGCGTAGGCCACCCCCTTCCGCAGCAAATCATTGAGTGGCTTAGCGAGCTCGCTGAAGTCAGGCACGAAGCGACAGTAGTAGTTGGCAATTCCAAGGAAGGCCCTCAGCTGCAAGATGTCGATAGGCGGCGGGATGCCTGTGATGGCCAAAATCTTGGCCAGCTGCGGCGCCAATCCGTTGGAGGAGAGGAGATGCCCGAGGTACTCCACCTCTCGGGTCCCAAAGGTGCACTTCCCTGGATGGCACTTGAGCCCAATGGCCTCCAAGCGGTCCAAGACGGCAATGATGTGCGCCACGTGCTTCTTGAACGTCGCACTGAAGACGAGCACGTCATCAATGTAGCACCGAGCAACGGATAGCCCTGCCAGCTCCTTATCCATGACCCGCTGGAAGGTAGCTAGAGCGTTCTTCAGCCCGAAGGGCATCACCCTCCACTTGTAGAGGCGCTGCGCGCCCCAGAACGCTGTCTTGTGCTGGTCCTCCTCCGCAGTAGGTATCTGGTTCAAGCCCTGCCTCAAGGCCAGCATCGAGAACCATGAGCACGTGCCAATGTCATCAAAAATCCTGCCAGGGGTAGGCATAGAATATCTGTCCTGCTCAGTGATCTCGTTCAGCTTACAATATTCACCGCACATCCTCTTTTCAAACTAGTTGCCTGAGGCATCCTTCTTTGCCAGTATCATCGTCGGGGCCGCGTAGGTAGAGGAAGACTCCCAAATAAGCTGGTTGTCCTCCAGCTTGTTTGTCTGCGTGCTGATCAAGCCGTCCTTGAAGTGACTGTAGCGGTAACGCTACAGTCACTTCAAATGACTGGAAGATGGGCACGTCAAATGTGAGGCGGAGCTTCATGGGGTCGCCAGTGTAGCGCCCCAAGTCATGCATGCCGCTGGCAAAGCAGGCACTGCGCCGGGCATTGAGCATATCCGTCAGCTGCGCTGCCTGCTCTGTGGTAAGGGTCCCCCCCAGCTTACATGTAAGGACTGCTGGGGGTGGTGCCTGCTGCGCCTGTCACCTTCTGTGCTGCTACTGCAGAGCTCGGCCCCCCTGCTGGCGTCGCTTGTCTGCTGACAAGGAGCGGCTGCTCTGCACCTGCTCTTGTTGGCACCTGTCTGCTGGCAGGGAGCGGCTGCCCTGCACCTGCTCCTGCCAGCACCTATCCTGCGGCTGCCAGTTGACTTGTAGGAGCTGCCTGCTGGGGTGCAGAAGGAAAAAGAAAGGGGGAGCAATGCAGCTCCTTGGCCCGCTGTGCCTCCTTCCTCCGCCGCCCCCCCCCCAGCGAGCCAGAGTCAGAGTCGGATGTGGAAGGCGGATGGTACGGGCAACGAGGAGGGGCCTGCAGGGCAAACCCTTCCCGCTGGGATCGCCAGCGGGTGTCTGGTGGAGGCTGGGTGCCGTCGTCCTCGGAGGAGCTATTGTCAAGCGCTGCCAGGCGGCGAGGCAGCTCAAGATGACGGGCCTCTAGATAGAGGGGTGTTGAGGCCTGCGTCTGCAAAAGAATCCAAGTCAAGATGTTGGCATCAATTGCCTGCCCTAAGAGCCAAACGCGGTTGACCTCGGTGATGCCATCCACCTGGGTCAAATGCGGCGGGAAGCCCATGGCGCGCTCCATCTCCACGGCACGCGGCCGCTCGTGCAGGCTTGAGGAGAGGTCAATGAGCATGCCGCGGGCCGTGCCAATGTAGGCTGCGCTGTCATAGCGGCTCACGAAGGTCGGCAGGGCGCGTATGACCTCGCCGATAGCCTCACAGTGGGCCTGCAATGGATGGGGCAGAGATGTGACGCGCTGGGCCAGCCGCTCGGCGTCGAGGACAGAGTTGACGTTGCGGTCGTGGCGTGGGTGCTCGGCTGCCAGGGCCTCCAGCGTGCCTGGCATGGCCACGTTGGTGAAGTAGGCGCGCACGCGATGGGCAAAGGAACCAATCTGGGCGGCGTCAATGACGGCCTCCCGCCCGAGGTAGCTGCTGCAGAGCTCGAAGTCGGCGCGGACATTAGCTCGTTTGTCATTGCGAACCGCCACATTCTCCTAGACCCACGTGAGAGAGTGAGGTGGCTGCTGCGCCTCAACCAGGTTGAGGACGCGAAGAAGGTGCTAGAAGAGCGCCGTGCGAGGGTCACTGAGAGCATCACCGCGGCCGGCAATGGAGAATCCATGGCACTCCCAGCCAGCGATGACGAGATCCACGGGGCCGAGGCGAGTCACGTGTTCGTCGGTGATCTCCCGGACGTCCACTGGCCAGCCGGTTTGCGCGTGGCAGAAGGCGCGAGCAGGAAATAGGTCGGGGAAGCGCTTGTGGCAGAGCGCCATCTGGCGTCAGGCGACCTGCTGCGCCTCAAGCTCAGGGTTGACGTAGACGTAGCGCCGGACTGGAATGCCAGTCTGTAGGGTAGTCAGCAACCCAGTTGCGATGCCGGCGAATAGCTCCACCAGGTCAATGCCGCCAGGCCGCTCATCCAACTGGTCCATGTAGATCGGCGTTGAAAGTGGGCAAAGGCCCACAGCAGGATCGCCTGGCTCTGCTGTCGGCGGATATGTACGGGCCACGTTGTGCTGGTGAGGAGCCATGCGGAGCGCAGCGACTGCGCGATCGGCATAATTGCGCGTAAGATACGGAATAGGCCCAGCCAGCGGCTAGGGCCGTGCAACGCGCGCGTGGGCCTGATACTGTTGCCACCTGTGTCGAGCGCCCTGCAGGATGGGAGAGGGCACAGACGTTGAACAAAACTGGGCCATGCGCACGCAGGTGAGCTGCCACCTGCGCTTGGCCTCGCGATCCTGCTCATGAGAGGCGGCGTACGCGAGTTGGTCCAGTACTGGGCGCTGTTGCAGGTACGGGTGCGGGTCATAGAAGGCCTGCTGGCGCTGCTGGAACGAGAGGTCCACCGGGTGGACGCTGCCGGCGGGCTCTGTGTGATAAGCAAAGGACCGGACGCGCACTGCCAGGCGAGGCGCCAGCTGCACTCGAGCACGGAGCTGCGGGTGGAGTGGCAGCAAATTGTCAGGACACCGGTAGCGGTGCGCCAAGTCGTCGACGGCTGCAGAGCGGCGGCCGGGCTTGGAGTCGCAGGCGCGGCTGCTAGTGTGGGCCACCTTGGAGGGAGGTGAAGCGTTAGGCCCGTTGCCGGCAAAGTGGCTGGCCGTCGATCGTAGAGCGCGTGGGTGGCGTACGTGGTGGACTGCGGGGCGTCCTCACGATCGTCCACTTCGCGGTACGGCGGGGTGGCTGCCAGGTCGTGACCGTCGAGGTAGGAAGGAGTGGCGGCTTATTCTTGGGTATCGCGGTAGGGCGGCGTGAGATACCGACCCCGCCTGGGCGGGGGCGTGAGATTGCGCTCGCTGCGCAGGCTGCGCCTGAGCTGCGACGGGGTGACAGCTCGCAGCCTGCCGCGCAGTTTGCGTCTCGGCTTGGGACGGATGACGGAGCGCACAACGGGTACGGTGGTCATCGCTGTGCTCGGTGCGCTGACGGCCACGCGAGCGGCGCTGGCGCGCGTGCCAGAAGTGGCGGAGGTAGCAGCGGGGAAGGCGCAGGAGCCGAACCTGCCATTTTGGGCACCTCTGCCATACAACCTGTGCGTGAGGTCGCGACAGCTGACGCCGGTCGAGCAGTCATGCTCGGGTCGGCACTGTGGGCCTGCCGCACAGCGGTAGGCTTTGCCAGACCTGGCAAACGCAGGCCGGCTGAACTTTGCCGGGCTTACCGAGGAAGAGCGGTCGAGCCTCGGAGGACCAACAGGCCTTTTGAAGCCTGGGGGCCTTGTCAGTGTGTTGAAGCCTGGGGGTCCCGTTGGCTTACGGCGGACACGAGCGACGGGCGTAATGGGCCGGGCCTGCCACTTGATTGGCTCCTCGTAGGACTCCTCTGGCGCGCGTTCGTACGACTCATCGTCTGTCATCGAGTCGTAGGCGGCTTGGCGTATTGCCTCCTCCTCCAAAGAGGTTGTGCGACAGTCAGAGTTGTCCGTGTGCATCGACGGCAAAAGTGGCTCGGACGCCATCTGAAACTGCATGGCCACTCCGACTGGCACCTCCTGTCGCAGGCAAACGTCAAATCGGGCGTCGGGCAAGCGAGCCCTCTTGCGCAGGAGCTGCGTCGGGGTGGGCGGTAGGCTTGTGCCTGCAGCAGCAGCGAGGAGCTCCTGAGCCCTAGCGGCTGTGGCCACTGCTGTAGCAGCGACGTCGACGACAGCGGTTGCTGCGGCTGTGATTTGGCGCATCGCGGCGTGCTGCGCGGCGTAAATGCGCACGAACTCGCGGGTCTGCGCTGTCAGCAGTTCCGCCTGCTGCTGTGGGGTAAGGTGGAGCTCCGCGCTTGATAGCTTCGGCTCCTTGTCCTGGGGCTGGAGCAGGTCGGTCTTGACAGAAACGTCGTCCTCCTCTGAATTGCCCTTGCGCGTCTGGGTGACGCCGAGCCGGTCCTTGTTGTCGTTGAGCGCCATGAAGCCGTAGAGAATTGCTGACGTGGGTCGCCGGTCCAGGATGTCCAGCGGCAATGAGGCCGTGCGCGTGCCTCCTGTGCGCCAGTCAGGCCGATAGTGTGCCCGCTCCGTCCAGTTATCCACCGCGGCTGGAAGAGCACGTCGTGCCCCAAGAGGACGTCGAAGGTGTTAGAGCGGGTCACGAGCCCGTGACGGTGGATCGTCGTCTCATCCTCGATCCCGGGCCGAAAGGTGAAGACGAGCGCCAGCCGAGTGCGCCCCGTCACCGACTCGGATGTACCAGCCACAGTGTTGATCCACATGGGCAAATCCTCCAAGTTGGCCGAGGAGAGGCCCAGCTGCCGAAGATAACTGTGGCTGATGAGGACCGGCTGCGCGTCGGTGTTGAACATAATGTGCTGAGGGGCCTGCTTGTTGACAACACGATCCCTTGCGTGTTGTCCAAAAACGCAACGTTAGGGCTGCTCATCAACCTGCGCTCGTGCGGGGGTCAAGCGGGAGCGGAGAGCATTGTAGTAGAAGCTCCTGCTGTTGGCCTATCTGTGCCCGTGCGGGCACTAGGAGCGCGGGAAGGAAGCATCAGTTGGGCGGCCTGCCAGGTTGCCTCCAGCGTCACCCCGAGCTCAGCAAAGGACATCGCCGGCATGCGGTGCAGCGCCAACGATAGCACCTCGGCGCTGAGCTGCACCGTCATCACTGGAGAGACGAGTGCGTGCGTTGTCGGCGAGACTGGCGCTGCTGGCGGGTCCAGGACGCGGAAGGAGCAAGGCAAACGCAAGGCTTCCTCCGTACGCCGTCCCTGGTCGGGACCGTTGCGCTTGGGTGCGCCTGCTGCTTGCCTTGCAGCCGCCAGGAGTGTGCGCTCGCGCGTTGCCTTGTGCGCTGCCGGACCACTGCCAAGTGGCCGTGTCTATGCGCAGCAGACTAGAGCTTTGGACGGTGCGGCTGTTGTCCCTGGCGATCCTGGCGCCGCTGCGAGCGGAGCTGCCAGTGCAGGCTCTGGCGGTGGCGCTAACGCCCTGGCAAGGATGGGCGCCTCTGTGGGAACTGGCGCAGGCGTCGGCACGGCGGCAAGGTCCACAGAGACCTCTGCTAGGCTGCCAGGTGGCGCTCCAGGGTCGATCCTGAGGCAAACTAGGCGTCGGCCGATCCGTCGGCGCTCTCACCTGCATGGACTCCGTGCGATGCTTGGGCGTCTCGCTTTCAAGCGAGAGGACCCTGCGCAGCCTCGGCACCGCAGCTTGCGCGGATGCCGGAGTTTTGTGCGCAGCCAAAGTTAAAGCCCTGGCTGAGCGAAGTCGTGCGCGAACCGTCCGGCGGCTCCCCAATGATTTGGTCGTACGACGAGGTCAGGGATACCCCTCCCTCATGGGTGATGCCAGCTCCCTCTGCCGTCTGCGCGCCTGCCGATCCGGGCCACATGCGCGCGCCAAGTGGCGGCACCTGGGAGCAACTGCCAGGTTGAGCTGCGCAGTCCGGCGTGCCAGATGCAAGGAGAACAGGTCGCCGGAACGGACCTTGCGTTGCCGTCCCTGGCGCTTGGCCACGGGCAACAATGCCGGTGTTGGAGCGTGGCGCCTCGGATGTCGTACGCGCGCCACGTGGCGCCAGCTGCTGGAACCTGCTGCTGGTATCCCGCAGCAGGCGGCTGTGCAGCTCTATCGTGCGCTGGTCTGCGCACGTGTGCGCGGTGCAAGTGCCGCAGCTCGTCGCGGCCTGCGCCGCCATCTGGCGGGCTTGCAGGGGGACGCCGGATGTCGCCAGGCCGGCCATGATTGGCCCTTCTGTCGACAGCCAGGTCGCACAAGCCAAGGTTGCCGCCGGCGTTGGTGCTGGCTGCGCTGGCGCCGAGACCGGTTTGTCGTCGAAACGGCCTGTGGCACCTGCTGGCCGGATTGCGCCGGATGTGCGCTTGCCAGCTGTCAGCCGCTCGGGTTGCTCCCGTCAGCCACTGGCAGAAGCCTGAGCGCAGAGAGTGCCGCTGGCAGGGGCGTACAGTGCTCCACACGCGTCGTAGCCGGCGCTGGCGTCGCGAGCGTGTAGGCGAGCGATCTCAGCCTCGGCTGCTAATAGCGCGTTGCTGAGGGCGTCGTATCTGTAGTGGTCCTCGCCGGGCGTCATCACGGTGCTGGTCGTGGCCGTGGCCGCCGTCATCGGGGACCGTCCGCTCGTGCGCGGATTGCGCGTGCCCCGCTGACCTGCCGAGGAGGATACGTCACAAGCGCGACCGTTCTCGAGGTCGCGCTTCTTCTGCAAGCAGACAATCTGCAGGTGGCCGGCTTTGCCACAATAGGTGCAGTCGCCGAGCTTGCCGTTCTACGCGAGTGTGCAATCACGGCGAGAGTGGCCTGTCTTCCCGCAAGACCAGCAAGGGGCGCTCGTCGTGGTGGTCATAGAGATTTGACCGCGCGGAGCTCCGCGCTGCTGAGTGTGTTGGGGCAGTAGCGAGCGCTGCGGCTGCTGCTGCTCCTGCTGGGGCTGGCGTGCAGGGGCCGGTTGCATCGTGGAAGATGGCAGCACACGGCCTCCTGTCGTACGCCTATGGATGTAAGGCCCACACGGTCGCTGATGTTGCTCCGTGCGGCTGCCAGGCTCTGCTTCTCAATTGAGGGGTAAGCGTCCTCCAGTGAGTATTCGGAACCCTTGCGGTTGATGAGGGGGCCGATAGCTCTCTCCCTCAGACGCGGCTCCACGGCATGCAAGAAGATCTCTGCTACCTCTCGGTCAGTGATCGTGGCCACGTCTCGGCGTAGGTGGGTCAGACGTCGGTATATTATACGGATCGTCTTGTTCTTGCGGCGGAAGAACTGGTGAAACTCGTACACTTTCTCCTCACTGGCGGATTGGAACTCCTGTCTGAAGACGTCCCAGAAGGCCTGAGCTGGGTCAGCTAAAGGGGTCTAAACGTCCCCTACTAGCTCCGTGCGCGTGAGGATCTCAGTCGCCTTCTCTCGGTAGGTGTCGCGAGCCTCGTAGAGAAGATAGCGCGTGAGCGTGCCAAACACCTGGCGCTTAGTGAGCGCGGGCGTCTTGAGCTTAGCGTTCTCCAAGTCAGCCTCGAACTCAGAGATAGTGTTGTCCGAATCACAGGTGCTTGGCCTGCCGCTGAAGCGGAAAAGGGAGACCCTGTCTATCTTCGTATCCTGGTCACCTGCCATGGAGTACGAGGGATTGTAGTGAGTCCACTGAAGCGGTGGCCCGTGGACGGGCGTAGGCTGAGGGGGCACTGGGTGCTCCTTCTCAGGAGGATCAGTGATAGTACTGAGATCGAAGTCTGAGTCCTCGCCACTAACCCCTTTGTGGTAAGGCTGATAAGATAGCCCACTACGGGTAGGCATACGCTGAATACTCTAGGTGCTTGCAGGCAAATAGAGATCTTTTTAGAAGTAGGGAGTGTGTACTCTCTAGAGTGAGCACCTCAAGACTGTAATCTGGTAGGAAAACAACTAATGAAGTTTGGCCCAAAAGATCTCTAGAAGCACATCATGATTTTCAAGAATAGTCCTATGGCAAGGTTTAAGCTGTGACTTAGCTCACCAATTGCGAAGTTCTTCTAGTGACTGGAAGCCAGGAGGGCTTGCTCTTCACAAGAGAGAGACTAAGTGGTCTTGAAAACACAAGAGATAACAGTGTAAGCTTTACTGATAACTTTGTGGCTTACAGATGGCCTTATTGACTTCTAAAAAGATGTCCTTCTGAGGGCATCTACTGCTATATACTCCTTGCGAAATTGGCGCTGAAGGCGGCGGATTCAATGCACACAATCATACTAGGAGGCTCTCTTAGCTCTTCTATTGGCTAAGTACAACACACATCAATCAAATATAGTGCAAGGAAGAGGATGCATGACTTACCTCGACCATTGCTACCTAGATAATGCCTCAAAAGTATATCTGAAACATAAGGAAGCTTCCTCTAGGAAGGAGTGATGCAGTCACCCAGTTATAGTTCGAATGGTGCTCATATACTATGCTAATGCATGCTAAATGTGTCGCGACTACTATCCGTTTGACGGTGCCGCACGCGCAGCGCAAGCTACGGCCACCCAGGTACGGAAAGTCAACGTTGACTCACCGACCACTTGACTAATTTCGTCGCAGTCAGCGGTTATGTCAGCATCAAGACCACTGGCAAGGGGTCAATGTCAATGTGCCCCACACCCAGGAATGGGGGAGATTTTGACAGCATAGACAACCGCGAGACTAGAAGTTGGGGATCAGTGATGAGCCGCCCAGCATGTACCAAGTCCGGTACTGTGTGACTGGCAGATTAAGCCAGGTCATGGCCGCAATGCCAAGATAGATTACGGGTGCCCGGTCGGGAATCTTGAGCAAGTGGCATTTGCTTGTACACACCGTTCAGGAGTTCTTAGCCATGAGCCAATTAGGCGTGACTGCCAACTGAGAAGCTAAGCAGCCACGCGCGACAGTCACGAGGTGTGCATGCATGCTAAGTGACTACGAGCTTGAGTTGAGCATGGCTAGGCAGAAGCGACATGCAGCTAAGCTTTGTGACTAAGCACGGCATTCTCGAAAGATGACGCTGTGTGGTGCCTGCGAAAGGCACGAATCTTGCCTGAGACATGTCATTCACTCTCACGCACTTTTGCCAAGAAGCAGAGGAAGCAGAAGAAGCAGAAGGAAGGAGAAGAAGGGCGCGAAGAAGAAGGAGTTCCCAAGGCCATTGGAGGGCCGAGGCCCCACGCTTCTGCCGACGCTGAAGATTTATCTGTGTATCATAGATAAGTTAGGATTGTAGGAGTTCTAAAGAGGGAATCTCACTGTTGAAAGCAGGAGGAGTGCAGAATAGAATTTGCTAGGAGATTAGCATAGATTCGGCCGAACGCCACAAGTGTGTGTGAAGCAGCCTTAAAGTGGTGAGTTGTGTGTTAGTTTCCAAGTTCTCAGAAGTCGCACTCGCATCTCGAAGAGAGAGAGAGTAGTATTGACAGATAAAGCTCTCAGTGAAGAACTGAGTGAGCCTAGCCTGGCAATAAAGAGCTGTTAAGGTGCGGTGTTGAGTGAAGAGCTTGACCCATTCCAGCATAGATGTGTAGTTTTAGAGTTTTGTAAGCTGTGACTTGTGAAAGTTAAGCGAAAGCCTGAAGGGCGAGTTTCTCTGAACCTGACGTTGTATGTCAAGCTGCTTAGAGTGTGATTTCTGCAAACTACAATTTGCTCGCCTGTGAACCCAAGAACCTTAAGGCATAAAGCCTATGTGGAAGTAAGAGACTTCCGTCCTTGTAAGAGGAATTAAGGCAAGGCAGGTATTTTTAAGAATTTCTGCTAAAGTCTTAGGATAAGCAGACGGTGAGAGCTGGGTGAAGGAGAACGTTGCCCTGAGTACCGGTCATGGTTGCATGGTGCAAGTTCAGGAGCCCAGGGATGGGTTAACCCTGGTAAGGCTTGTCACCGACACACGTGAGAAGATCAATCGACCATGTTTGCCCGCATGTGAGGAGGGCCACCGACACATCGACCAGGTCGAAAGCACACGTGCTGAAAGGCTACGCACGTGCCGAGGGACCGACACTGTTAGGCACGACAAGTGTTCTTTATCAAGCTCGCGGATTTGTAGGCTAATGGCTAGGGGTCCTTGGAGTCGCGAAGAGCCAACAATGTGACCTTTGGGCACATTGAGTCACAAAGTGGCTTTTGGTGGAAATCCGCTAGGGGCCGGTAGGTGGCGCGGACTAGATCGCGAGTATCTTGCTTGACACTTGACCAAATGGCGCGCAACCGGTACCGTTTGGAAGGTAACGCGACGCTCTACACTTTAGCGCTTTGGAACGCTAGCAAAGGTCAACATATGAATGCGTGAAGCAAGGTCAAAGTCGGCCCTCCTAGGTCGATGGTCGACGCACGTGTGTCTTGGCTGGGCGACGGTCCCGACCTAATGAGTCATAACACCTGCTCCTTCTTTCTGCTTCTTAGCAAGAATGTGAGCGAGGAATGAGCAAGAAGTGTGCAAGGCTTGTGCCTTTTGCAGGCACCATGCATGCATGCGTTCTTGAAAATTCCTTTCGCTTAACTCATGTCGAATCATATCGATCATGCATGCTAGCCTGATTGTTGCGCGTGACAGATAAACCTTTCTAACATCGTGCATCAACTTGAGCTTCGAACCCTTGTCTCCCATCGTGACAGCATCGTTGTGGCAACCATGCTCATGGACCATGGCTGAGGTGACCCGACTTCTCAGCACAACCTACATTGGCATCTGCTGCCGTGGCCTTGCGGACCTTTGTGGGGTCAGCCTTGCTGCTTGACCTGTCGATCAATCCCCACCCATTGCTGAATGTCGGATTTGACCGGGCTTTGTGCGAGGTCACACCTCACGTCTGACTGATTAGACTTTTGTCCAACGCTGAACTTGTACATGGCAGCAGGTTTGGTCGGTAGGTCAGCGTTGACCGTTCGTACATGGATTTGTCGTGACTTTCGCCACGCGTGTTGCGCCGTCCAACAGTGAGTAGTCGCGACTTCTATACCGAGCGAACTCAAGACCATGTTTCGAATATTTGACCACGCGTTGACCGTCCCGGACGAAGACAATGGAGGCCGTTTGACACTTTTTACTAAGTTGTCATTGACGTCAGTGTCGTCGACAGCCCTTGCCTGGTGCGCAAAAATAAATCAGAGAAACCATGAAGAGATGTGAATCTTTCAGGAAGTCTTGATGTATCTATAAGGTCAAATTCTGGACGATTAGAAAATTTCGCTTGATCGCATTTCCCTCCAATGACTGCACATGCATCACCAATTACAAGCGCTTGCTTTCGCGTGTAACTGTATATGTGTACCCATCCTGGTTATAGAGAAATGAGTGTTGCTCCATCTCTTTACTGTACAGAAAACTTCTCAACCTGGGGCATCCACTCAAGTACTGACTCGGGAAACTGAAGTCATGCAGGCGAATGTTCCTTATCAATAAAAAACGCAATGGATTCCATACGCTTTAGTGATCTTCTCAATGCAAGCCGGGGCAGAATCGTATCAGCTGGTCAGCCTGGGGGAGCGAATGTATTCATGTATACCGATGATCAGGGGGACTTGTTTCTTAGTCCTGACGAAGGAGCACTTCTTGGAAGGGGACATGATTTTCATGGCCCGCTAGAGTCAATAGAGTCCGTCATAAAAGGTCTCAAGTCCTCCATGCCTTCTATTGCACTTAAGACAGTGTATATGCTGTGTCACCGAGCCCCCAACAGCTATGTAAGTACTTGTGGCACCAAAGTTAGTTTTTTCGTCTTGGATGAAGTATTAGTACTTACTTGCAATTTGTGGGACAGTCGGACGGGGTTCTCTTCTTAGTCTGCATGAAGCTTTAGCAGGGACAGACCGACTACAGACTTTACTAGGTTACAAGTTGGCGGGCAGGCTTTGTTGTGCTAAGCTCATAGTAAGTCAACTGAACACATAGCGAATGCATGTTGATCGCTGTTGGCATGGGGAAGACTGCTGCAGTGCTCACCTGATATTCTTGACATTCTTTTTATGTGGTGCATAAAGAAATCATCTATAGACAGCTGACGTTGTCAAGCCAAAGCCCAATACGTGGCGCATGTCATATAGCTTGATGAGCTGCAATCACATGAAGCAGCTGCAAACATAAGTGGCCATGCTTGACAGCTTCCTGTGCTTTGGTCTATTAGCGAGTGGATTCAAGTTCAGTGGAGCCTCTCTTGTGACGCCCTTTCTGGGCATAGACGTGTCCAGAGCCGCTTGCAGAAGAGAGGCATTGTACAGCGTTAATGTGTCCCTGTACAAAGTTAGCGACATCAGACGTTCTGATGTGCAGAATAACAGTAATGGCTCGTTGTACGTGATTTAAGTTTTTGTGTCTTTCCTGCTCAAGGATTGGGCCGTCCATATGTGTAATCCGAACCTTCAGCCATCATCAACTTCGTCGGACTCGAATTCCTCTTACACATCCATTTGAAGCTCCTGACGAGCTTGTCCATCCATCAGGTCTATAGCACCAGCCTTTAAATGGCATTAGTCATCTGCAACACTTCCTTACAAGTGGTAGTTGACAAGCCTACATGCAACCTCAGTAGGTGGTGACAGGTGGCCTCTCGGTGGTGGTGGTGCTTGACAAGCCTGCACTCAAGTGACAGGAGGTAGTGACAGGTGTCAGGTGGCCTCCGGGGGGTGTGGGTTGACAGACGTATAAATCAGAGCTGGTGGAGAAGGGAGTGGTGCCTGCTTTGCTTCTCTGCGAATCTCGCCTTGAGCCCCAGACTGAGCGCAAGGTTCTTCCCTCACCCTTTCTCTGCCATTTCTTCTGTCAACGTGCCCTCCTCTCATCCTTCCTGTCTTTTCTTTCTGAGCGTGCCAATTGCGCAAAGGCTTACCAATACTGATAATGCAGGCCGATCAAATGGCACGTGCGGTCTCATTGTGCTTCCCACGACGAGTGCATATGTAGTGACATGCTACTGGCGCAGAGGACGTCGAGCACTGACGAGCATGGGGGGGAGGAGTGTGCTTCTTTTTGCAGAGACGTACAAATATCTGTCAGTCTGTGTGAAAGTGAACAAGCTTTGCATGGTTTTGTAGACCTTGGGATTGTTTCAGGTTCTCGGAAACCGCTGCTGAAAGGAAGAGAAGGAGGGCTTGCAAATGAAAGGAGTGAGGAACGATTGGGGGGTGGGGGAGGAGAGTGCATTTTTTTGTTGGCTGCTGTTGGCCTCCAGGCCGAAGCATTTAGACGCCTTCTAGAACCCCAAGCAGCTCCGGGCTTGTCGCACGAGCGTGCTTCTGGCTGGGGCCTTGAACAGCGGCTGGCTCCCTCTCCCGGTCGTTGGGCACACTGGAAATGTTGCGTCTCTCTCTCCCCCTCTCCCTCTCCCACTCCCTCTCCCTCTCCCTCTCCCAGACACACAGATACTCACACACACGCACATACACACACACTGCCCCGCAGGCGTGGAGGCAGATGGGGCTGGAGGGCGTGGCGCGCTGCCAGTGCTGCGGGAAGCAGTCGGGGCGCTCCATGATCGCCAGCATCCTCTGGAGCCTCGCGTGCGGCCACCCCCCCAACAAGCTCAGGGTCAGCCCCTTGCATTCACCAGGAAACCCTAGACAAATACCAGCATGCGTTGATGCCTCTGGAGGCACCGTGCTCTCGTATCTTCCCAAACAGGTTCAAGTTTTCCTTGCTCCCTTGCCTCCTTGCCTCTTTCTCCTTTTACAGGGGCAGGCTCTCATGCATGCATGCTGGCAGTAAGGCTGCCTGCCGTTCCTTGCATGAATGCGCTTTTGTGATTCCACCTTCAGCGACAGATCTGCGAGCAACCAGTAACGTTCAGTGCCTCGTGGTTTTCCTCGACTTATTCTCAGTCTCGGCCTGCCACCATAGTTCTGGTAGTCAAAATTAGCCCGTAGACAAGCGTGGCGCCATCAGAGTGTGGGTGCGCGTGTGGGTGACTTTTGAGAGGGGCATGTCTGTTGGGAGCGTTGTAGCCGCTGCTTCGTAGTTCCTCCTGGAGGAGACTACTTGATCTCTTGTTTCCAATACCCTCACACACTGCACAGCCACCAGTATTCATCGCAAGGGGGCAAGCGGGTCGTAGGAGATTTTTGGCCTTATCCACAATCACACCACAACCACACAGCTGCCGCTTGCAACTCTTCATACGGCCAGTGCCTGGAGTGTCGCTGCTGGAGCTGCGTGCCGATGGCAGGAGGGCAGTGGAGTGGGTGCCTTACTTGCGCAGGCATCTGTGGGGGAGAGTGGGAGAGGGCAAGTGGGGGGTCTGTGACGTCTCCGCCATTGAGCTTCTTGCTGCTGTCAACGCCCAACCTTTTGACTTGCGACAGACTTGCAATTCATTGGCCAACTCCCTAACTGCCTAACTGCCTGAATCTGGCCGACTGGCCGACTGCCTGATAGGGCAACTGCCCCACTGCCCGGCTAGCTGACTGCCCAACCGCCCGACTGGCTTTGTCCCCTTACCTCCCGTGGCGGCTGCTGGTGCGCTTGTGCGTCTCCTGGCCCTCTTGCGCATCCTCTCCTCCGTCATGTCGGCGGCGCAGATTGTGGAGCAGGGGGCGCTCGACCTGCTCCTGCGCCTGCTGCAACCGCCCCTCCGCCCCGGCCCCGGCCACGGCCCCGGTGTGTGCGCCAAGTACGCGTGCCTGGGCGTCTGGAGCGTCTGCTACTCGGTAGACCACCTCGCCCCCCCAGCTAGATCCAGCCCTGCTCCCAGCCCTACTCACCTCCAACCCTACCCAATCTCAACCTACCTGATTCCAACTCGCCACCTGATCCCAACCTCATGTGATGCGTTCCTACTTGATCCCAAGTCCACCTGATTGCAACCCTACTTGAACCCTACCCTACTCTATCCCAACCCTTTGTTTTGGGCTCGCATGTAGTTGCAAATATGGCAGTGCGTACTCGAGTCCGAACGCTAACCCTCGCTCTAGGGATGACCTCAGCGCTTCTCTTATGGCCTCATCATCATTGTCTTGGTCGTAGCCCCGTCTCGGCTGTTCTCCCGCAAGGCTGGCGAGCTGTCCGGTGGGTGGCATGTTGGATAAATCTGCTTGACGAGCTGAAGCTGGAGGTGGAGGGGCAGGTGGAGGATTCAGGCTTATGGTTTTAGGGTTCAGGTTAGGCTTCAAAACCTAATTAGCAAGGCAGCTCGTCAAGTGCCACGCTGAGCGATTTGCCGGTCTTGCCACTTCATGTGGCTCCCTCTCTGTCTCCATGGGGCAGAGCAATGAGCAAAGGAGGCACGGGGGGGCTGCCACCAGCGATTACAAGTATGAGGATTTTTCGCGCTTTTCTAATGCATCTTCCCCAACGTCCTCGTATGCCTGCAGGTGCCTGCAAATCAGGCCCTGGCAGTGGAGAAGGGGGCGGTGCCTCTTCTCATGCCCCTCCTGGCCCACTCCGCCTCCTCAATCAGAGTGCGTCCCCCTTACCTCCCCCCCCC
>WELA01010311.1:265653-275912 GCA_009602735.1 Mesotaenium endlicherianum
CCCACACCCCCCCGCAGCACGGAGGAGCCTGCCTGTCTGCTCTTCCGTGTGCAGCTGCCAGTCGCGCGACTGCTCAGGCTGAGCTGGAGCATCTGGAGCCCGGGCTGGGACAATCTAGGGAGCAAGCGGGCGGGTGCGCGTGCGTGGAAACTGCGCGCTGTGCCTGTGATGCATACTGTGGCATATAGTCTGTCGTTTTTCCAGCCAATGCTTACTTTTGGTGGTAAGGCCAACAAGTGTGGGGTTTACTATAGACACATGAGCACTAGGGACATTCTGCAAGCCCCCCAGTGATACTCAGAGGAGCAGAAAATACACTGAAGCCAGAGCTGGCCGTGGTGCCTGCGGGGCGGCCACTTGGCACGGTCGCGCCATGTGGCACCTCCTGCCGCCACTAGAGAAGGACTGCATGCTCACGTGGACGCCGCGAGAGGAAGCTCTGCCTGGTGCATGGTTTCTATGATGGGACCAACACGAGAGCGCCTGTGTGTCCCTGTGGCCACTTCTGTGTCCCACTGCGAGCCTAGAGCCGAGAGGCGTGCGGCCCTCCATGCTGCTGTTCTTCGCTCTGGCCTATTCATTGCAGGAGCTGCGGACAGAGACTGTTGCTGCCTTGTGCTAACTTGCTTGCCTGCCGCTAACTTGCTTGCCCACTGCTGCTGCTCCTGCTGCTACAGCTGCTAACTCGCGTGCCTGCTGCTGCTGCTGGTGCTGGTGCTGGTGGTGGTGGTGGTGGCAAGCTGGGCTGCAGGTGAAGCTGCTGATAAAGTTGGCGGCGGCTGCAACTGCGGGCGAGGGCAAGGGCAGCGGCGTGCTCACAGAGATGATCCAGGACCTCACGGAGCCCGGCGTGGCGGCCGAGCTGCGCTTCAAGATCGACCAGGAGCACTCCGACATCCCTGCCGGGTGAGCAGCCCCCCCCNGCGCGCTGTGGTCAGGCTCGTTGTGTTCCCACTCCATCTCCATCTCCTTCGTCGGTGGCGCACGGTGGCATGTTCTTTGGCAGCTTCCATTGGGGCTCGCTTGTTTCCACTCAGCAGAGGCTTGATCTAGCTCGCTGGCCTGGGGGACAGCAAATTTGGTAGGCAGGGGAAAAGTCAGAGGGTTTCGGGTATCTGTCCAGAAGAAGAGGAGGGGGAGCCGGGAACCGAGGCTACAAACTCCGTCCAAATGCCGGAGTTCGCCACTCTTTGATGGAATATGGTAATGCTAAAGGCGAGGACCTTTTGAGTACAACGCAAAGGGGGCGGCTGTGCAGGCGAGCGCAGTGGGAGTGGCGGGTGGCCGCGGCCTCGTCCTCGTCTGCATAGTTGCTAGCTAGCTCGGATCAGTGCCTGGCTTTTCATTACACATGTACTGCATTCTCGGCGTGCGAGCGTCTCACGAGAAGAAGGACTTTGTGGGCCGCCTGTTGGGGTGGGCAGGGGCTTTAGGGAGTACGGTGAGAAGGTGCTGGCGGCGCTGGAGGCGGCTCTGGCGGCGTCGTCAGAGCTCAAGAAGGCCCCGGTCAACTTTGAGGGGGTGCGTCGATGTGTTCATCCTATGGTTTTCAGAATGGCCGCTTTTCCCTACTCTTTGGAGTGCTCAAGGCTGTTTGGATGAGCACTGATTGAGGTGTGCTCTGTGTGCAGCTGATGCCTCCTGCTCTTTGACGAGAAGAATGTTCCTCTTGCTAAGCGGGCCAATGTACCTCATTTGCAGGTTCGTGTGTCCGGTTACGGCGGATGGTTCTTACTGCGGCTCTCGCTGCATGATCCCGTGCTTCCGCTCAACATTGAGGTGAGATTGCCCACCCTGATTTCATGTCCGAAGCTCTCAGCAAAGTTTGTTGTCGTGAGCACGCGCTATCTGCGTGTGACTTTTGAGAAAATGGTCGCACAAAAGTCAGTGCACTGTACTCCATAGCCAGTCGTGACACATGCTCTGACTCCCTCCGCCTCCGTTGTAGGGATTCTACTTGCTCTCTTGAAGTACTCACAGCCGCGAGAGGGTTTCGTGCGGGCTCTGCCTTGCCTTGGCAGGGCCCGGATGAAGAAGCTGTGCGCAAGCTAGGGGAGGCAGTCTTGGGTGTCGTGAAGGACTTTCCGGCTCTCGACGTCTCAGCGCTCGAGAAGTACCTGGCAAACATGTGATGCGTGTACTCTTGAAGCCTAGCTTGTGCGCCCCACTCCAACACAAGCATGAGTTGTTGACCTACATGGCTACTAGGAGCTCTGACTTGAGGAGTCCACGTAGTTGACCCCAGCCAGGTATGGGGGCATTTGTGGGCTTTACTACCTCTTTCCAAGGGAAGCCTTCAAGGACAGCTTCGAAAGCTGGATAAGCTACCAAGTCAATGTGGTGGTGTCATTGAACTGTTGATTGTCCTGATATGTACATTAGGGAGCCCGCTGAAGAGGCATAAAATGATGATGCTGCCTTCGATACGCTGCTAGGACTTTAGATAGATCCAGGCAGATGCCTGGCCACTCCAGCAGTCTGCTGTATGATCAAGATGTTAGTTGTAATACAAATAAAAATTACACGACCGTGATTGATTTTGCACAAATAAGTGGTAATCATGTGTCTGCTTCAATCAGCTTTGAGCACACTGTATGTGTTTTGACCTAGCTCTCAACATGTTGGTCCATGGTTGCACGTATAAGCCTGTGAGAATGCCAGATTGATGCCAAGCTGACATTATCAACACACTTAGTGTGATACATGCATGCGGCATGTCAATTGAATGATCCGTTTGCAATCATAAGCAACTACACACGCATGTTTGCTCGGCCGCTTGCTGACCTGCCTCTTGGTTAATTAAGTGCCGTTCTATGGTCTATTGATGAAGACAACTTTAGTTACACTTCCAGCTATGACATGCCCTTTAATTATGTCATTTAGAAGAAGCTATACAAAGACAATGTGTGCAACAAGTACGCCACAAATACATCTGCTATCGTTTGCAGATATAGCAATGGCTTAAGACGAGCACACATACCATCGCCACTAGACAGGCTCTTGTATCAGCTAAAGACAAAGAGTGCAGACTACAAGTACAACAATTCAGCAAGAACACCCACAGGTGGTCGTTTCATATATGTGGATCAGAAGAGAAGTTAGCACATGATGAGACTGACATACGCATTCAACAATTTAACAAGCTTTTGATGCATGTTCTGAGTGGTACTTCACGTTCGTCTGCTTCAAGCACTGTCTACAAGCAAGAAATCTGAATGCTGCTGGTACTCCCCTTGAAATTGTTAGTGGAATTTGTAATCGATAGTGCTTTCTGCAATTGACTAAGGGCCTAACAGTGTTTTGATCAGCACTTCCTGGCTTAAAGCTCGCACATCCTCCTGAGGTGTTTTGATGAGCATGCTTACTGGAGCACAAAACGATCAACAGCAATATATTAGCATCACAATAGCTTATTGACTGCTATTAATACAGAGCATTGTTTCAATGCAGAAGCAGCTCTGGAGATCGGTGATTACTACCATTTGACATGGCCAACTCAAATTTGTAGAGTGAGGGTTGTGGAGGAGCTACCCCATGCTAAAAGAGGGAATCTGCATTCCCCCTTTGGCACTGTTAAGACATGTGCAGCTACCTGCCAGGCCCAGCACAAAATGCCTTATTTTTCTTCTCATGCTGGATCAGGAAACTGCATCTACAGCAGGACTAGTTTAAAAGCATTATGAGGGTTCTGGGCGGACTGACCAGTATTGCAGCTGCAGTGAGCTTTACTTTTGAAGAAGGAAAGCTCGTCTCATGTAAAAGCTCAAATATGTCCATGCACGTCTGCAGCTTCAGCTGCTTTCCTACCCTAGACAACAGTCTGCAAGGCACCACACGTTGTTATGGCAAGTAAGGGTGATCTTATACGGAACAAGAATAGTCAGGGACCAGTGTGCATACAGATTTTAAACTAAGTTCACTTGGGGAAAAACTTTAGATATTGAAGACAAAGTACACACCTGAGCTTTGATATCATCTTTTCCAATAGAAGGTAACACATTTTTTCTGAGTTGATGCGATGTTTGATACACTTCACAAACACAGGCCAGGGGTTGCGTCAACTACTTGCAACTGACACGCTGGAGAAACTGGAAATTTTTTGTGCCGCAGAACTCGTGTCCAGTGAGTGGAGCCAGCCCCATACCATGAGAAAATCCTTTTCCTGCATCAAATTCAGGATGTCCATACAAAACTCAATATAGAACTTCATTGGTCATATGGATCTTAATTGTCTGCAAAAAAGAGAGGAGTGATTTGCAGCTCATGAAGGTCCCTTACTGCGTTTTTCAGGTCGAGGAAGGCAAAGTGCTGATCAGAGATGCTCAAGTTTGTAAGGTCCTTAAGTTGTTGTAGTGTCAGTGGCTTTGTCTCATGAATCTGTTATACCATCCAGTCCCATACCATCCAGTCCCACAGTTTATGAGACGCCATTTAAACTGTTGCCAGCTGTGGAACTGGCAGCTAAGATTGCTCAGGTGCTACTTGCACGGATGTTTAGGAACCAGTCACTAAGTGACAGTGTCTTACTTTGCTCGCTGTCCACAGGCACATCAAGCAAATCAGCTGCAAGCTCTCTTTGCTGGCGTGCGGTCTGGACCTGACACAGCAAGTTAGCTGGTGAAACCTATCATCTGCAGTAACGGCCTTCTGTTCGTTGGACGAAGAGTCAAATAGCTAACCTTCAGATGCACAGGACAAAAAACACGTCTGTTGTATGCTTGCAGCAAAGCATGTATGTACTCACTGGCCAGGTTTGTCTTCCAGCATATGAAGATATCGATAGAAAAAGGTGTGAGCGGACCATCTTGTAACTGGCAAGATAGGGTCCCCATCAGCTGTGCTGACCTGGATTGAGGCTCACAGAGCACCGGCCACATAAGGTCGAGATTATAATGTGCTCCAAAGGTGCGAACAACTTGCATACATATCCATTAACCACAAATTATCGTTGTTGTGCTAATTCGATCCCGCAGGATAGTCACCTTCACGTGAAGAAGAAAGCTGACAGCATCTTGCAAATCTTCTAATGTAAACTGCAACATTATTTACAACCCCAGTAAGCAAATACTGACTATATGGCACGCATAGCCCTCACACTGCAGAGCTTAGACCCTCGAAAATAAGGGAAGACAGAAGCTGTACTCGAGGACCAAGTCTAAAATCATATCGTGCTGACTTTTGCAGAAATGAAATATATCGCCGGATGAAAACAATTCGCAACTTTGTATTGCCATCTCTTGGGGCTACTTTTCGAAACTTGATAATCTCTTTTGCTGCGAGTATGCCGCGCAAAGCCACGTGGTGGTATATGAACCCATTAGGGGTGGCTGCCTTGTGGTAAAAATGGAAGTTTTGCGACAGCATACAGGTATTAGTACTTGTCGCACGAATTGGGTGGCGCCATACTAAAGTGCATGTTTGCCAGCAAGTTATCATTCAACGAGCTTATTGCTTCGTAGTGGAGTTAGATGACTCAGACAAATCATCTGAGGAACTCGTTAGCTTTTTCTAGAAGACATTGCTGGCGAAAAAACAATGAATTTATGAAACTTGCCATCCTGCTGACCATACAACCAGGTTAGTCGATTTCAGATGGGTGGAAAGAACTGACGCTAGTAGTTATAGAAGGAGATGGTCAGCAGTCTGTCTTGCATTATAGTACGTTATGGGCATCGGCAATTAGCTTCCGTGATAAGCACCCCCCTTTGTTCTGTGTTATCCGCTTGAGCTTGTTTCCCTCATGGACGCTCCTGGCATCTTGGACAGAGCTCCCGTCAGGGCTCAATCTCTGAACGTACTGGATGGTGACGGTGTTGCAACAAGGGGGAGAGGAGGGAGGAGGAAAGGAACCATTTCAAAGTCCAAGTTTCATCAGCTGTGGCAGGACTTCCGCAGGATAGCTTTTCGCAAGGAGGTGGGCATTTATTTTTATTTTTTTGCTTCGTGTACCCGTATACTAGGCCTGAAGGCTGCTTCTAGGCAAAAGTCAATTTGTTAAAGTGTATGTGACAGGTGTCGCCCACATTATTTGCTTCTTGAATGTCCCACTCCCAATTTCCTCGCAGCATAAGTTAAGACGTCATCTGCACACAAGTGTTCAAAAAGTATAGACAGGTATTCTTTGTATTAGGCAAATGCAGCATGCTTACAGCAAAGTTGCATAGTGCCTGATGCCCATTACTTTTTTTCTAAGCTGACCCTTCATCCACGTCAAAGCACATGCACATGCACGTGGACCTCAAGTACGCCCTCAGCATCAAACTTGATTGCAACAATTTCTGTTCACACTTGGATGCAACAGATGCTGGTCTTCTGGACCCTGGGAGGAGTGGTGCTGGGGCTCACCCTTGGCTTCGGGCTGTACCCTCTGCACCCCTCTAAGCAAACAGTCGAGCTGATATGTGAGCAACTTACTCGCCCTCCCTCCTGGGAACCCCACTCCCCCCCCCCCCTTCGTGGCGGCTCACATGAAGGGGGGGCAAGTGACAGATGGTTTTTGATTCCGTACCCTTCACCCTTGGGGATGATATTCTATCCAAGCTGTAACGAGTCGGACGCTTCTTTTTGACTGGAGAAAGCAAGCTGCTGAAACCTGGAACTCTGCAACCGGTCACTTGGGCAGGCACAGGTGCTGCACATTAAAGAAAAAACATCTTGGCCCATTTCTTTCCTGACCCCAGTAAGCCACTTGGTGTTGAGGATAATTGCAAGCGCCAGCTGGCAAAATGCGAGAACTGGTTGGCCCCCCTTCCGCTTACATGGCGTAGCACTTCTCAGTCGCTGCAAGTAGTGACAAATGGCACCGCCGTAATGACTGGAAATGGAGCACCTACTGCACCTGCCACCACAGATGCGCAGCTCAATCCGAAGAAGAGTGCCTGCAGCAGATCCCTTCAGCCCGCCCCCTGTCGCCGTGTGTTGACGCCGCAGTCTCAGAACTCCAGCACCAACGTGCAGCCACGGCAGACACGCTTGCCCGCCCCCCACACTACCACAACTCAACAGCACTCCAGCTGTATACATGGCCTAGAATGGGGCCTTTTTGGGTCTGGGTGCTGGGGCCCACGACAGTATGCCTCTTGTCCTCAACGAGCGGCCGAGATGCGAGTATGGCCTCTCAGAACAACGACAGCATGCTCACCATCTACCTATGGCTGAAAATGGGGGTTGCCTGTCCGGTGAGGGAGGGAGCGGGGCGGGGCTGGGCTGGGGGAGCGAGTGGGTGGACACGCGGGGGGGGGGNCTGCGCCACTCCCCCTCTGGGTGCCCCCCTCCCCCTTCCCCTCACAACCCCCTCTTTCTCCTCCTCCTGCTCCTCCTGCTCCTCCTCCTGCTACTTGTTCTCCTCCTGCTCCTCCTCATCAAGCAACCAGCATCACCACTACCACCGCCACCGCCGCTGCCACTGACGCTGCCACCACCCATTGACTAGAGGCATGCTCGCTTCGGGCCTGCCTGGCTGGCCTCCTCCGGGGCCAAGCTGGCTGTGCGATGGACGGACTCAGCTCCAGCCCTGAGCGAGGCCGGGGGGCGCTTGAGAGAGTGCTCCTGATGATGTGCAGCAGCTTCCGACTGCCTTGGCAAGCCGGCCCCATCTTAATGGTGGTCTACTCTGTACCTGCCTGCCTGCCTGCCTGCCAGCCAGCCGGCCAGCAGATTGGAGCGGAAGCATCCCCTGCCTGCCAACTTACAGCTGACAGCAGCATTGGTTGCAATGCGGCACTACATACATAAATAGGGGGCTCTTCTCGCGCCTGCCCTGCAAGCGTGAGAGAGCGAGCAACCCTGTGAGCTCTGCAGGCGGGGGGGGCCACCGGCGCCAGCTGGCAGCCGTGCCCCCCCCACAGCCGGCGCTGACTCCGTGGAAGCAGGGGGAGTAGTAAGCACAGAGGCTGAGCGGTTGCTCTCATGCACCCCACAGCCTGTGGCCTGCGGTGTTCCGCTCACCCCAGTGATGCCAGAGTAGCCCCCGCCCGCAGTGTGCCCCCCCTGCTGGCCTCTCCCCACACCCCTCTCTCCCAACCCCTGAGGGCTCTCTGGGCAGGGCAGGGCAGGTCAAGGCAGGGCAGGGGAAGGAAGGGAAGGGCAGGGAAGGGAAGGGTGCATGGAGCACACTTGGTCTTACTCAGGGGGCGGTTTACACAGACGCGAAGGGAGGCCCATACCTCTTCGGGATCACGCAAGTACGCATGCACGAATAATGCATGCGCATGTGTTCGTGTGTGTGCGCGCGTCCGGGCGGGTGCTTTTTCTTGTTCAAGTTGGACACGTGTATGTCATGTGTGTTGCAAAAGTATATACGCGTATATGATGTAGGTTTATCCCGCGCACACATCTATGTAGGCATTCATTAGATAATACTTATACAGATATTTACTTATCTATGAAAATTCCTCATCAACGTACTCAATTTTGAGCATGTTTGGGCAGCTGCTAGACATTTCAAACCGCATAGCCAGGGGCCTCTTCGCTGCTTACAGCAGCAGCTGCTTGGCCTGGCCATGCAAGAGCACGAGCACGAGGCTGGGGCTGTGCTTCCAAATCATCCCTCCTCAGATGCCACCGCTGTTCCTCTCCGCCTCTCAGTCTCAGCAGCAGACCTGGGCTCCACTCGCTACGCAAGAAGTGAACATGTTGCCACCGTAGGCTGTGGCTCAGAACTACGCAAGCAAATTCCAAACGCAAAAGCCCGAATCCAAACCCTTAATCACGAAAGAGGCGGCACTGGGAGGAATCAGATACTGGGGGAGGAAAGACATTGACCACGGGCTCACTGGAAGGACCCTTTGAGGTCAACGGCGGTCGATTGAGGTCAACTGAGGTCAATGCATCTCCGGGGCGGCGCCTGGCTGTGCTGCTGCTGCATGACGACACGAGCTGACCTCGCGCTATGACATGAGGTGGCAGGTCCTCGCGGGCGACGAGGTACGCGGTGACGTACTACGGGTGCTCCATGCTGCTGGCGGTGGCGCAGGGCATCGCGCTCGTTCTGCTCATCCGCCCGGGCAAGGGCTCGCCGCTCAGCCAGCTGTCGGTCTCTGCCTGCACCAACGGCACCGCGGGCGGCAATGCCACGCAGCCCGACCCACCTCCCATGTACGTGTGTGTGTGTGTGTGTGTGTGTGTGTGTGTGCGTTTGAAGGGGTATGGGGGGGAAGGGAGAGGGGAGAGGGGGGGCTGTGTGTGCGTGTGTGTGAGTGCGCATCGCACGGGGGCCAAGTCTCGGGCAGCGTGGTGCATCTGCTGGGACTGAATGAGAGCAGCGGCTGTAGTGGGGCACTGAAGGACAGTCGCATGCTGAAAGAACGACGCCTGAACGCCATGAAGTAGTATAGCATGACATAAAGTAACACTAGTCCTTGTGCTCCTTTTCATATGAACGCGAGATGTGGTGGGGCGTGAGACGCAGAGAAGCAAAAGTAAGCAAAGCAGAAGTCGACGATGCTCGCTGTGGGTACAAGCATCGGTAATTGCCCGGGCCTCGCCTCCAGCAAGAGCGAGCTGCAGCCTGACATGTGGCAGAACAGGAGAGGTGGCTGGGAGGCAGGGGGGACGGAGAGGGCGGGAGCGCTGTCCAGTCGGTCCTCAGCATCGGGCGGCAGCTGGTGCCGCCCAACATCGTGATGGCGGCCGCGCAGGCGCAGTACCTGGGGGTCATCGCATTTTGCATCTTCTTTGGCTCCGTTCTCGCCTCGCTCGGTGAGAGAGACCTCTCTTCCTTGCTCTCCTTTTCCTCGCCGTTGCCTCCACCTATGGTATCTCGCCTTCTCCTCTCCTTTGTCTCCTGTTTCCTGCCGTTCTCTCCTCCTCCTCCTTCTCCTCTGCTCTCGTCTCCTTCCATGTCTTGTTCTTCCCGTTGTTGTCCTCCGCGTCATCTCCTTTTCCTCCTCCTCCTCCTCCTCCCTTTGCTCCACCAGTATGGCCTGCGGGTATATGGCAGACTTCGACGTGTGCCATGGCCGCCCATGACCGGGGGGAGAGTGATCGAAAGCTGCTCACATGTGCCTTGTTTCAAATGGGATTGCGTGCCATCTGGCATCGAGTTGACGCAAATTCACAGTGTGCCGGTGGATGTGCACGCACTCGTGGGGCTGGTGCTTGTGCGGCGGTGCTTGTGGGACGGTGCGCTGCAGGCGAGCAGGCGGAGCCGTTGATACGCGTCATCGAGATCGCAAACGCGGCTGTTCTCAAGATGGTGCGACTCTGGACCCATTACCCAACACCCTCAATCCCGCCCTCCCGCCCTTCCTCCCTCCCTC